>JAIUJO010000036.1:1944951-1962451 GCA_023846275.1 Vanilla planifolia | reverse complement strand
AAGAAGAAGAAGATGATGAAGAAGAATAGGAAGTAGAAGAAGTGCAAGAAGAAGTAGAGGAAGAAGAAGAAAAAGAATAGAAAGAAGAAGAGGAGAAAGAAGGGCAACTAGTGTAGAAAAAAGAAGAAGAAGAATACAAGGTAGAAGAAGAAGGAGAAGAAGTAAAAAAAGAAGAAGAAGGAGGACAAGAAGAAGAACTAGTAGCAGAAGAAGAATAATCAAAAGTAAAAGAAGAAGAAGAAGAAGAAGAAGAAGAAGTAGGAGAAGAAGAAAAAGTGGAAGAAGAAGCAGTAGAGGAAGAAGAACAAGAAGAAGAAGGGGAGGAGGAAGAAGAACTAGAAGATGAAGAAGCAGAAGTGGAAGAATAAGAAGATGACAAAGAAGATGAAGAAGAAGAAGAAGAAGAAGTAGAAGAATAGAAAGAAGAAAGAGTAAGTAGAAGAAGAAGAATTAGAAGAAGAGGAAGAAGAAGAAGAAGACAAGAAGAAGAAGATAATGAAGAAGAAGAAGAAGATGAAAAAGAAGAAGAAGAAGAGGAAGAAGAAGAAGAAAAAGAACAATGGGAAGAAGAAGAAGAAGAAGTGGAGGAAAAAGAAGTACAAGAAGAAGATGAAGATGAAGATGACGAGGAAGAAGAAGAAGAAAAAAAAGGAGAAAGAAGAAGAAAGAAGAAATAAGAAAGAAGAAAAAAAGAAAGAAGAAAGAAAATGGAAGAAAGAAGATAGAAGAAAGAAAAAAGAAGGAAGAAGGAATATGCAAGAAGGAAGAAGGAAGAAGGAAGGAGGAAATAAGAAGGAAGAGGAGGAAGGAAGGTGGAAGAAGGAAGAAGAAGAAGAAAAAGAAGATGAAGAAGATGAGGAAGAGGAAGAAGTTGTCGTAGGCAAATTGGATGAAGAAGTAGAAAAGGAAGAAGAATATGAAGAAGAAAAAGAAAAACAAGAACAAGTGCCTGATGATGAAAAAGAAGAAGAAGAAGAAGAAGAAGAAAAAGAAGAAGAAGACAAAAAAGAAAAAGAAGAAGGGGAAGAATAAGCGGAAGAAGAAAAACAAGAAGTGGAAGTGGAAGAAAGAAGAAGAAGAAAAAGAAGTAGAAGTAGAAGAAGAAGAAGAAGAAGAAGAAGAAGAAGAGAAGTAGAACAAAGAGAAGAAGAAGAAGAAGAAGAAGTAGAAGAAGAAGAAGAAGAAGAAGAAGAAGAAGAAGAAGAAGAGGAAACAAAAGAAGAAGAAGAGGAAATAGAAGAGGTCGAAGAAGAAGAATACGAAGAAGGGGAAGATGAAAAAAAAAAGAAGAAGAAGAAGTAGAAGATGAAGAGGAAGCAGAACAATAAGATGAAGACAAAAAGAAGAAGAAGATGATGATCAAGACAAAGAGGAAGAAGAAGTAGAAGAATAAGAAGAAGAAGAAGAAGAAGAAAACGAAGAAGATGTTGAGGAAGAAGAAGATGAGGAAAAATAGAAGAAGAGGAAGAAGAAGAATTTGAAGAAGAAGAAGAACAAGAAGAAGAACATGAAGGAGAAGAAGAAGAAGAACAAGAACAACAGCAAGAGCAAGAAGAGGAAGAAGAAGAAGAAGAAGAAGAAGAAGAAGAAGTAGAGGAAGAAGAAGAGGTAAAAGTTGAGGTAGAAGAAGAGGAGGAAGAAGAGGAAGAAGAAGAAGAAGAAGAAAAAGGGGAAGTAGTAGAAGAAGAAGAAAAAGAAAAAGAAGAACAAAAAGAAGAAGAAGAAGAAGAAGAAGAAGAAGAAGAAGATGATGATGATGATGAAAAGGAAGAAAAAGAGAAAAAGAAGAAAAAGTACAAGAAGAAGAAGAAGTAGAAGAATAAGAAAATGAACAAGAAGAAGAAGGTGAAGAGAAGAGGAAGAAGTTGTAAAGAAAGTAAAAGAAGTAGGAGTATGGTGATGAACTAGGAGAAGAAGAAGAAGAGGAAGAAGAGGAAGAAGAGAAACAAGAGGTAGAAGAAGAAGAAGAAGAAGTAGCAAAAAAGGAAGAATAAGAAGAAGAAAAAGAATAAAAAGAAAAGGAAGTTGAACAAGAATAAGAAGCAAAATATGAAGAAGAAGAAGAAGAAGAAGAAGAAGAAAGAGAAGAAGAAGAGAAGAAGAAGATGAAGAAGAAGAAGAAAATGAAGAAGAAGAAGAAGAAGAAGAAGAAGGGGAACAAAAAGAGGAAAAAGAAGAAGAATAGGTAGAAGGAGAAGAAGAAGAGGAAGAAGAAGAAGAACAAGAAGAAGAAGTTGGAAAAGAAGAACAAGAAGATGAAGAAGAAAAAGAAGGAGGAGAAGAAGAAGTAGAACAAGAAGGAGGTGGAGAAGAAGAAGGGGAAGAAGAAGAAGGGGAGGAAGAACAAGAATAGGGAGAAGTAGAAGAAGAAGAGGAAAAAGGTGAAGAAGAGGAAGAGGAAGAAGGACAAGAAGAAAAAGAAGAAGAAGAAGAAGAAGAAGAGGAACAAGTAGAACAAGAAGAACAAAAAAGGGAAGAAGAAGAAGGAGAAAGAAAAAGAAGATGGCAAAGAAGAGGAAGAAGGAAAAGAATGAGGAGTTCAAGAAAAAGAAGATGAAGAAAAAGCAGAAGAAGAAGGAGAGGAAGAAGAAAAAGATGAAGAAGAAGAACAAGAAGAAGGGGAAGAAGAAGGGGAAGAAGAAGACGATGATGAAAAGGAAGAAGAAGAAGAAGAAGATGAAGAAGGAGAAGAAGAAGAAGAAGAATAAAATGGGAAAGAAGAAGATGAAGAAGAAGAAGAAGATGAAGAAGAGAACGAAGAGGAAGAGGAAGATGAAGAAGAAGAAGACAAGAAACATGAGGTGGAAAAGGATGAAGAAGAAGAAGAATATGATGAATAAGATGATGGGAAGGGGAAGATGAAGAAGAAGAAGAGGAAGTTGTAGATGAAGAGGAAGAAGAAGAAGAAGAGGAAGAAGAAAAAGTTGAAAAAGAAGAAAAGGAAGAAGAAAAAGAAGAAAAAGGAGGAGGAGAAGAAGTAGTAGAACAAGATGGAGGAGAAGAAGAAGAAGGGAAAGAAAAAGAAGGGGAGGAAGAAGAAGAGTAGGGAGAAGCAGAAGAAGAAGAGAAAAAGGTGAAGAAGAGGAGGAAGAAAAAGGACAAGAAGAAAAAGAAGAAGAAGAAGAGGAAGAAGATGAAAAGGAAAAAGTAGAACAAGAAGAACAAGAAAGGAAAGAAGAAGAAGGAGAAGAAGAAGAAGAGAAAGAAGAGGAGGAAGACAAAGAATGAGAAGGAGTAGAAGAAGAAGAAGAAGAAGAAGAAGAAGAAGAAGAAGAAAAAGAAGAAGAAGAAGATGAACAAGAAGAAGGGGAAGAAGAAGAAGAAGAAGAATAAGAAGATGAAGGGGAAGACAAAGAAGAGGAGGAAGACAAATAATGAGAAGGAGTAGAAGAAGAAGGAGAAGAAGAAGAACAAGAAGAAGGGGAAGAAGAAGAAGTAGAAGAATAAGAAGATGAAGGGGAAGAAGAAGAAGAAGAAGAAGAAGATGAAGATGAAGAAGATGAAGAAGAAGAAGAAAAAGAGAAAGAAGAAGATGAAGAAGAGAAAGAAGAAGAGGAAAAGGAAGATTAAGACCAAGAAGGAAAGAAAGATAAGGAAGAAAAGAATGAAGAAGAAGAATATGAGAAAGAAGATGATGAGGAAGGGGAAGAAGAAGAAGAAGAGGAAGTGGTAGAAGAAGAGTAGAAGAAGGAGATGTACAAGAAAAAGAAGAAGAAGAGAAAGGAGAGGAAATAGAAGTAGAAGAAAAAGTAGTGGAAGAATTAAATTAAGAAGAAGAAGAAGAAGAAGTGGAAGAAGAAGAATAAAAAGAACAAATAGAACAAGAAGAAGAAATGGAAGAAGAATTAGTACAACAAAATGGACAAGAGGTGGAAGAAGAAGAAGAAGTAGAAAAAGAAAAAGATGAAGAAAAAGAAGAAAAAGAGAAGGAAGAACAAGAAGTAGAAGACGAAGAACAAAAAGAACAAAAAGAAGAAGATAAAGAAGATGAAGAAGAAGAAAAATAAGGAGGAGAACATGAAGGAGAAGAAGAATAGGAAGAATAGGAAGAAGAAGAAGAACAATTAAAGTAAGAAGAAGAAGGCAAAGAAGAAGAAGAAGAAGAAGATGAAGAAAAAGAAGAGCAAGAAGAAGAACGAAAGGAAGAAGAAGAAAAAGAAGAAGGAGAAAAAGAAGAAAAATATAAAGAAGAAACAGAAGAAGAAGAGGAATGACAAGAAGAAGAAGGGGAAGAAGAAGAAGGGAAAGAAGAAAAAGAATAGGAGGAAGAAGAAGAAGAAGACGAAGATGTAGAGGAAGAAGAAGTAGAAAAAGAGGAGGAAGAAGAAGAGGAAGAATTGGATAGAGTGGAAGAAGAAGAAGTAGAAGAAGAAGAAGAAAAAGAAGAAGAAGGAGATGAATAAGAAGGTGAAGTAGAATTAGTAGAAGAAGATTGAGAAAATAAAGAAGAAAAAGAAGAAGGGGAAGAAGAAGAAGAAGAAGAAGAAGGAGAAGAAGAAGAAGAAGAAGGGGAAGAAAAAGAAGAAGAACTGGAGATCGAAGAAGAAGAACTAGAAGAAGAACATGAAGAAGAGGAGGAAGAAGAAAAGAAGAAGTAGTAAAAGAAGAGAAACAATAAGAAGAACAAGAAGAAGAAAAAGTGGATCAACAAGAAGAGGAATAAGAAGAAGAAGATGATGATGATGAAGTAGAACAATATAAAGGACAAGAAGAAAGAAGTAGAAGAAGAAGAACTCGAAAAAGAAGAAGAGGAAGAAGAAGAAGGAGAAGAAGTGCAAAAAGAAGAGGATGAGGAGGAAGAAGTAAGAAAAGAAGTAGAAGAAGAAGTAGAAGGAGAACAACAAGAAGAGGATGTACAAAAATAAGAAGTGGTAGAAGAAGATGGGGGAGAAGAAGATGGGGGAGAAGAAGAAGAAGAAGAAGAAGAAGAGTAAGAAGTGGAAAAAGAAAAGGTAGTGGAAGAAGAAAAAGAATAAGAAGATGAGGAGGAGGAGGAGGAAGATGATGAAGAAAAAGAAGAAGAAGAAGACAACAATAATAAGAAGAAGAAGAAAAAGGAGAAGATGAAGAGGAAAAAGAAGCAAAAGAAGAAAAAGAAGAAGAAATTTAGGAAAAAGAAGAAGTAGAAGAAGGGGAAGAAGAAAAAGAACAAGAAGAAGAAAAAGAAGAGGAAGGAGAAGGAGAAGAAGAAGAAGAAGAACAACAAGTAGAAGAGGAAGAAGAAGAACAAGACGGAATTAAAGGGAAAGAAGAAGAAGAGAAGAAGAAGAAGAAAAAGATGATGAAGAAGAAGAAAAAGAGAAAGAAGAAGAAGAAGGGGAAGAAAAGAAAAAGGAGGAAGAAGAAGAAGAAGTGGAAGAGGATGAAGAGGGAGAAGAGGAAGATAAGGAAGAAGTGGAAGAAGAACAAGAAGTAGATGAAGAGGAATAGGCAGAATAATAATAATAAGAAGTGTAAGAAGAAGAAGAAGAAGAAGAACAAGAAGAAGAGGAAGAAAAATAGGAAGAAGAAGAAGAGGAAGATGAGGAATAAGAGGAGAAAGAATAAGAAGTAGAAAAAAGAAGAAGAAAAAGAAGAAGAAGAAGTAGAAAAAGAAAAAGAAGGAAAAGAATATGTAGAAGAAGAAAAAGAAGGAAAAGAATATGTTGTAGAAGAAAAAGAAGAGGAGGAGGAAGAAGAAGAAGAAGAAGAAAGGGAAGAAGAAAAGAAGAAGAAGAAAAAGAAGATGGCGAAGAAGAAGAAGAAGAAGAATAGATAGTTGAAGAAAAGAAGAAGAAGAATAAGAAGCTGGAAGAAAAAGAAGAAGAAGGCAAGGGGGATTAGGAAGAAGTGGTGGAAGAAGAAGTACGTGATAAGGAAGAAGAAGAAGAGGAAGATGAATAAAAAGAAGAGGAGATGAAGAGGAGGAAGAGGAAGAAGAACAGGAAGAAGAAGAAGAAGAAGAAGTGGAATAAGAAGAGGAAGAAGAAGACAAAGAAGAAGAAGAAAAAGTAAAAGAAGACGAAGAAGAAGAAGAAGAAGAAGAAGAAGAACAGGAAGCAGAAGAAGTTCAAGAGGTAGAAAAAGAATAGAAAGAAGAAGAGGTGAAAGAAGAGGAACTAGAGCAAAAAGAAGAAGAGGAAGAAGAATAAGTGGTAGAAGAAAAAGGGGAAGAAGAAGCAGCAGAAGAAGAAGTGGAAGAAGAAGTAGGAGAAGAAGTAGTCGAAGAAGCACCATAGGAAAAAGAAGAACTAGAAGAAGAAGAAGATGATGATGATGATGAAGAAGAAGAAGAAGAAGAAGACAAAGAAGAAAAAGAAGAAGGGGAGGAATAAGTAGAAGAAGAAAACAAGAGGTGGAAGTGGAAGGAAGAAGAAGAAGAAGAAGAAGAAAAAAAGAAGAAGTACAAGAAGAAGAAGAAGAAGAAGAAGAGAACAAGTACAAGAAGAAGAAGATGAAGAAGAAGAGGAAACAAAAGAAGAAGAAGAAGAGGAAACAAAAGGAGAAGAGAAGAAAAAGAAGAATAGGAAGAAGGGAAGAAGCGAAAGAAAAAGAAGAAGAAGTTAAAGAAGAAGATGAAGAGGAAGTAGAAGAATGAGATGAAGACAAGATAAAGAAGATGATGATGATAGAGATTAAGAGGAAGAGGAGGTAGATGAAGAAGAAGAAGAAGAAGAAGAAAAAGAAGATGTTGAGGAAGAAGATGATGAGGAAAAAATGGAAAAAGAAGAAGAAGAGGAGGAGGAGGGGGAGGAGGAAGAAGAAGAAGAAGAAGAAGAAGAAGAAGAAGAAGAAGAAGAAGAAGAACATGAAGAAGAAGAAGAAGAAGAACAGGAAGTGACAGAAGATGAAAGAGATGAAGAAGAAGAAGAAGAAGAGGAAGAAGAAGAGGAAGAAGATGACAAAGAAGAAGAGGAAGAGGAAGAAGAAGAAGAAGAAAAAGGGGAAGTAGAAGAAGATTGAGAAAAACAAGAAGAAGAAGTGGAGGAAGAAAGAGAAGAAGAAGAAGAAGAAGAAGAAAAGAAGAAGAAGAAGAAGAAGAAGAAGAAGAAGAAGAAGAAGAAGAACAAGAAGAAGGAAAATAAGAAGAAGAAGAAGGAGAAGAAGATGAAGATGAAGAAGAAGAAGTAGAGAAAGTAGTTGAAGTAGGAGCATGGTGATGAAGTGGAGGAAGAAGAAGAAGAGGAAGAAGAAGGACAAGAGGTGGAAGAAGAAGAAGAAGTTGTAGAAAAAGAAGAAGATGAAGAACAAAATAAATAAAGAGAAGAGAAAGAAGAACAAGTAGAAGAAGTAGAAGATGAAAAAGAAGAATAAGAAGATGAAGAAGAAGGAGAAGAAGAAAAGGAAGAAGAAGAAGAAGAAGAAAATGAAGAAGAAGAAGAAGGAGAACATGAAGAGGGTGAAGAAGAAGAACAAGAAGAAGGAGAAGAAGAAGAGGAAGAAGAAGAAGAGGAGGAAGAAGAAGAAGAAAAAGAAGCAGAAGAGGATGGAAGCGAAGAAGAAGAAAGGGAAGAAAAAGAATGAGATAAAGAAGAAGAATAGGGAGAAGTAGAAAAAGAAGAGGAAAAGGGTGAAGAAAAGGAGGAGGAAGAAGAAGTAGTAGAAGAAGAGGAAGAAGAAGAGGAAAAAGGAGAAGAAGCAGAAGAAGAAGAAGAAGAAGAAGAAGAAGAAGAAGAAGAAGAATAAGAAGAAGATGATGATGATGAAGAAGAAGAAGAAGAATACGAAGAAGGGGAAGACGAAGAAGAGGAAGAAGAGGAAGATAAAGGGGAAGAAGATGGAGAATAAGAAGATGAAGAAGAAGAAAAAGGGAAAGTAGAAGAAGATGAAGAGGAAGAAGAGGGTGATGAAGAGCAAGAGGAAGTGGAAGAGGAAGATGAAGAACAAGAAGACAAGAAGGATAGGGAAGAAAAGGAAGAAGAAGAAAAAGAATATGAGGAAGAAGAAGAAAAAGAGGAACAAGAAAAGTAAGAAGAAGGAGAAGTAGAAGAAAAAGAAGAAGAGAATGAAGAGCAAGAAGAAGAGGAAGAAAAAAAGTTGAAGAAGAAAATTAAGAAGAAGAAGAAGTAAAAGAAGAAGAAGAACAAGAAGAGGAAGAAGAAGAAGAAAAAGACGAAGTAGAGAAAAAAGATGAAGTGGAAGAAGAAGAAGAAGCAGAAAAAGAAGAAGAAGAAAAACATGAAAAAGAGAAGGAAGAAGAACAAGAAGAAGTAGGAGATGAGGAACAAGAAGAAGAAAAAGAAGAAGAAGAAGAAGAAAAAGAAAAAGAAGAGGAAGAAAAAGAAGAAGGAGAAGAGGAAGGAGAAGAAGAAAAAAATGGATAGGAAGAAGAAGAAGAAGAATAAGATGATGAAGAAGAGGAAGAAGAAGAAGAAGAAGAAGAAGAAGAAAAAGAAGAGGAAGAAGTGGAACGAGAGGAAGAAGAAGAAGAAGCAGAAAAGAAGAAGAAAAACATGAAAAGAGAAGTAAGAATAATAAGAAGAAGAAGTAGGAGATGAAGAACAAGAGGAAGAAAAAGAATAAGAAGAAGAAAAAGAAAAAGAAGAGGAAGGAAAAGAAGAAAAAGATGGATAAGAAGAAGAAGAAGAATAATAAGATGAAGAAGAAGTGGAAGAAGAAGAAGAAGAAGAAGAAGAAGAAAAAGAAGAGGAAGAAGTGGAACGAGAGGAAGAAGAAGAAAAAGAAGTAGAAAAATAAGAAGAAGAAGAAGAAAAAGAACAAAAAGATGATGGAGAAGGAGAAGAAGAGGAAGAAGGAGAAGAGGAAGAAGAAGAAGAAGGGGAAGAAGAAGAAGGGGAAGGAGAAGAAGGGGAAGGAGAAGGAGAATAGGAGGATGAAGAACAGGAAGAGGAAGAAGATGTAGAGGAAGATGAAGAAGAAAAAGTAAAAGAAGAAGAAGAGGAAGAAAAGGAGTGTGTGAAAGAGGAGGAAGAAGAAGAAGAAAAAGAAGAAGGAAAATAATAAGGAGTAGTAGAATGAGTAGAAAAAGATCATGAAGAGGAAAAAGAAGAAGAAGAAGAAGAAGAAGAAGAAAAAGATGAAGAACAAGAGATGGAAGTAATAGAAGAAGAAGAAGTAGAAGAATTAGAAGAAGAATAATAAGAAGAACAAGAAGAAGAAGTTGTGGAAGAAGAAGAAGAAGAAGAAGAAGAAGAAAGACAAGAATAAGGAAGAGAAAAGGATGACGAAAAAGATGAAGAAGGAGGAGAAGAAGAAGTAGAAGAAGGAGAAGAAGAAGAAGAAGATGAAGTAGGAGTAGAAGAAGCAGTTGAAGAAGAAGTAATAGAAGAAGACTTAGAAGAAGTAGAAGAAGATAAAGAAAAAGAAGAGGAAAAAGAAGAAGAAGAATAAGTAAAAGAAGAAGAAGAAGAAGAAGAAGAAGAAGAAGTGGAAGAGGAAGAAAAGACTAAGTGAAAGAAGAAGAGGAAGAAAGAGAAGAAGAGGAAGGACAAGAAGTGGAAGAACCGAGAGAAGGAGAGGAAAGGAAGAAGAGGAAGAAGAAGATTAAGAGGACGAAGTAGAAGAAAATGAAGAAGGAGGAGAAGAAGAAGAAAAAAAAGGAGGAGAAGAACAAGAAAAAGAAAAAGATGAAGAGGAAGTAGAAAAAGAACAAGACGAAGAACAAGAAGAAAAAGAAGAAGAAAAAGAAAAAAAAGAAGTGGAAGAAGAAGAAGAAATGGAAGAAGAAGAAGAAGAAAAGGAACAAGAAGAAGAGGTAAAAGTGGAAAAAGAAGTGGGAGAAGAAGAAGGGGAAGATCGAGAAGTAGAAGAAGAAGCAAAAGAAGAAGAATAAGAAGAATTTGAAGAAGCAGAAGTAGAAGAAAGAGATGGAAATGTAGAAGATGAAGAAGAAGAAGATGAACAATAAGGAGAAAAAGCTATAGAAGAAGAAGAAGAAGAAGAAGAAGAAGTAGAAGTAGAAAAAGAAGAAGAAGAAAGATAGAAGAAGAAAGAGAAGAATATAAGAAAGAAGAAGAAGTAGAAGAGGAAGAATAAGAATAATAACAAGAGGAAGAAGAAGAAGAAGAAGAAGAAGAAGAATAAAAAGAAGAAAAAGATGAAGTTGGAGAAGAAAAAGAAGATGAAGTAGTAGTAGAAGTAGAAGAAGATGAAGAAGAAAAAGTAAAAGAAGAAGAAGATGAAGTGAATAAGAAGAAGAAGAAAAAAAGAAAGGAGAAGAATTAGAAGTAGAAGAAGAAAAAAGAGAAGAAGATGATAATGAAGAACAAGAAGGAGAATAAAATGAAGAAGAAGAAGAATTAGAGAAGGAGAAGAAAAAAGAAGAGGAAGAAGTAGAAGATACAGAAGAAGATGAAGAAGAGAGGAAGAAAAAGAAGAAGAGGAAGGGGAAGAAGAAGAAGAATAAGAAGAAAAGGAAGAAGAAGCGAAAGAGAAGAAGAGGAATATGAGGAGAATGAGAAGAAGAAGAAGAAGAAGAAGATGAGGAGGAGTAGGAAGAAAAAGTGTAATAGGAAAAAGAAAGGTAGAGAAAGTAGAAGAGGAAGAAGAAGAAGTTTAGGAGGAACAAGAAGAGGAAGAAGAAAAAAAGATTTGGAAAAGCAGAAAAAAGAAGAAAGAAGTAGAAAAGTAAGGAGAAGAAGTAGAAGAAGAAGAAAAAGAAAAAGAAGAAGCATAACAAGAAGAGGAAGAAGAAGAAGAAGAAGAAGAAGAAGAAGAAGAAGAATTAAAGTAGAAGAAGAGGAGGAGGAAGAGGAAGAAGATGATGATGAGGAACAAGAGAAAGAGGTAGAAGAAGAAAAAAAGCCTAAGAAGAGGAAGAATAAGAAGTAGAAGAAGAAGAAGAAGAAGAAGAAAATGAAAAGGAATTTTAAGAAGAAGAAGTAGATGAAGAAGGAGAAGAAGAAGGTGAAGAAGAAGAAGAAATAGAAAAAGTAGGAAATGAAGAAGAAGAATGAGAAGAAGACAAATTATGGATTACGAACTGTATGATTAAGGATTAGGGATTGACTAAAAAAGATTAAGGTGGGGATTAGGGATTAGTAATTAAGGAGTATAGATTAATGATTAAAGATAAGGTATTTGGGATTAGGAATTGGGGATTATGAATTCATGATTAATGGTTATGACTAGGGTTTAGGGATTATGGATTAGGAAAAAGGGATAAGGGATTAAGGGATTAGGAACTAAGGATTAGGGATTGGAAAATCAAGTTTAAGTTTTAAGGATTACAGTTTCGAAATTATGGATTAGACATTAGGGATTAGAGATTTAGGATAAGGGATTAAAGATAATTGATTAGGGAGAAGAAATGAAGAGATTAGGTCTTAAAGATTCGGGAGAAGAAGGAGAAGGCTTAGAAGAAGAAGAAGAAAAAGTAGAATGAGAAGTAGCAGAAGAAGAAGAAGAGGAAGAAGAACAAGTAGAAGAAGTTAGAGATGAACAAGTAAATGTTGAAGAAGAGGAAGAAGAAGAAAAAGAAGAGGAAGGAGAAGAGGAAGAAGAAGAAAAATAAGAAGAAGAAGAACTAGAAGAAGAAGAAGAAGAAGAAGTAGAAGGCTTAAAAGAAGAAGAAGAAGAAGAAGAATTAAATGAAGTTGAAGAAGAAGAAGAAGAATAAAAAGGAGGAGAAGAAGAAGTAGAAGAAGGAGGTGGAGAAGAAGAAGAAGAAGAAGAAGAAGAAAATGATCAGAAGAAGAAGTTGAAGAAGGGGAGAATAAAACGGGCAAGAAGAAGAAGAAGGAGCTAAGAAGAAGAGGAAAAAGATGATAAATAAGAAGGATAAGAGGAAGAAGAGGAGAAGAAGAAGAAAACAAAGAAGAAGAAGAAGAAGAAGAAGAAGATGACGGGGAAAAAGAAGTAAAAGAAGGAAAATAATATGAAGAAGAAAAAGAAAAAGAGAGGAAGAAAAGTAACCGAAGAAGAGGAAGAAGAAGAAGAAAAAAAGATGACGAAGAAGAAGAAGAAGAAGAACAAGAAGAGGATGTGATAGAAGAAGAAAAAATGAAAAAATGGAATGAGATGAAGAAGAAGAAAAAGAAAAGAAGAAAAGGAAAAAGAAGAAAAAAAGAAGAAGAAGAATGAGAAGTAGTAGAATAAGTAGAAGGAGATTAAGAAGAAGAAGAAGAAGTGGGGGAAGAAGAAGAAGAAAAGGAAGAAGAGGAAGAAGATAAAGAAGAAGAAGAAGAAGAAGAAGCAGAAGAACAAGAAGGAGAACATTTAGAAGTAGAAGAAGAAGAAGAAGAAGAAGAAGAAGAAGAAGAAGAAGCAAAAGAAGAAGAAGGAGAAGAAAAAGAAGAAAAAGAAGTAGGGGAAGAAGAAGAAGGGGAAGAAGAGGAAGAGGATAAAGAAGAAGAAGAAGAAGAAGAAGCAGAAGAAAAAGAAGGAGAACATTTAGAAGTAGAAGAAGAAGAAAAAGAAGAAGAAGTGGAAGAAGAAGAAGCAAAAGAAGAAGAAGGAGAAGAAGAAGAAGAAAAAGAAAAAAAGATATAATAACAATAACTATAATAACAATAATGATAATAATAATAATAATAATAATAATAATAATAATAAGGGGAAAAAGAAAAGTGGAAGAAGAAGAAGAACACGAAGAACAAGAAGAAGAAGAAGAAGAAGTGGAAGAAGAAGAAGAAGAAGAAGAAGAAGAACAAGAGGAGGAAGAAGAAGAAATTGAATAAGAAGAAGAAAAAGAAGATTTAGATGAAGAAGAAGAAGAAGAAGAAGAAGAAGTTTGAACAAGAAGAAGAAGAAGAAGAATAATTAGAAGAAGAAGAAGGAGGAGAAGGAGGAGACGAAGAAGAAGAATGAGAAGTAGAAGAGGACATAGAAGAAGAAGCAGTAGAAGTTGTAGGAGAAGAACATTTAGAAGAAAAAGAAGAAAGAAAGGAAGAAGAAGAAAAGGAAGAAGAGGAAGAAGAGGAAGAAGAAGAAGAAGAATAAGTAGAAGTAGAAGAGGAAGAAGAAGGAGAATAACAAGAAGAAGAACTTGAAGATGAAGAGGAAGAAGAAGAACAAGAACAAGAAGAAGAAGGAAAAAGTAGTAGTAGTAGCAGCAGAAGAAGAAGAGAAAGAAGAGGAAGAAGAGGAAGAATTAGAAGTAGTCGTAGTAGAAGAAGAAGTAGAAGTAGAAGAAGGCGAAGAGGAAGATGAAGATGAAGAAGAAGAACGTGAAGGAGCAGAAGAATACGTAGTCAAAGAAGGAGGAGAATAAGAAGCGCAATTAAGAAGAAGAAGAAGAAGAAGAAGAAGAAGAAGGTAAGAAGAAGAGGGTAAGAAGAAGAAGAATAAGAAGAAGAAGATGAAGAAGAGCAAGAAGGAGAATAAGGTAGATTGGGAGAAGATAAACAGATGAAGAAGAGAAGAAGAAGAAGAAGAAGAAGAAGAAGAAGAAGACGAAGAAGAAGAACAGGATGAAGAAGCAGAAGAAGGAGAATTATGAAGACGAAGAAGGAGAAGGGAAGAAGAAGAAGAAGAAGAAGAAGAAGATGAAGAAGAAGAAGAGGAAGAAGAAGAAGAAGAAGATGAAGAAGAAGAAGAAGAAGAGGAAGAGGAAGGAGAAGAAGAAGAAGAAGAAGAAGAAGAAGAAATAGAAGAAGTGGAAGAAGGAGAAGAAGTAGAAGAGAAAGAAGAAGAAAAAGAAGAAGAAGAAGTAGAGGAAGAGGAGGGGAAGAAGGTGAATAAGAAGAAGAAGGTAAAGAGGAAGGAGAAGAAGAAGAGGAAGAGGAAGAAGAAGAGGACGAATAAAATGAAGAAAAACAAGAAGAGCAAGAACAAGAAGAGAAAGAATTGGGACAAGAAGAGGATAAGTAAAAGAGCAATAAGATTAAGAAGAATAAGATGGAGAGGAAGAAGAGGAAGAAGAACAAGAAGATGATGATAAAGAAGAAGAAGAAGAAGAATAAAAAGAAAAAGAAGGACTAGAAGAGGATGAAGAAAAGGAACAAGAACAAGAACAAGGAGAAGAGGGACAAGAAGAAGAGGTAGAGGAAGAAAAGGAAAGGAAGAAGATGAAGAGAAAGAATAGGAAGAATAAGAAGTAGTAGTAGAAGAAGAAGAAGAAGAAGAGGAAAAAGAATTTGAAAAAGTAATAGAAGGAGGAGAAGATTTATGGATTACGAAGGGTTGGCTTACGGATTAGAGACTAGGCACTAGGGATTATGTAAAAAAATTAAGGAGACGGGGATTAGGAATTAAGGATTAAGAATTAGGGATTGCATATTATAGATTAGGGATTAGAAATTAATGATTATGAATTAGGGATTAGTGGTAACGACTAGGATTTGAGGATTGGGTATTTTTAAATAGGGGTTATAGGATTAGGGATTAAATATCAAGGATTAAGCATTATGAATTAGGGACTAACAGATTAAAAACTAAGGATTAGAGATTAGTGATTAAAGATTAGGGATTATGATTTTTTGATTATGAAATAGAGATAAGGGATTAGGGACTTTGGATAAAGGATTAAAAATTAGGAATTAAGGATAAGAGATTAAGGGATTATGTTTTGACGATTAGGGATTAAATATTAGGGATAAGAACTAAAAAAGAAGAAGAAGAAGAAAAGAAGAAGAAGAAGAAAAAGAAGAAGCAGAAGAAGAAGTAGAAGAAGAAGAACAAGAAGCAAGAGAAGATGAACAACATGAAGTAGTAGTAATAATACAAGAAGAAGAAGAAGAAGAAGAAGAAGAACAAGAAGAAGTAGAAGAAGAAGAAAGAGGAGAAGATGAAGAACCAAAAGAAGAACAAGAAGAAGAAGAACTAAAAGAAGAAGAAGAACAAGAAGAAGAAGAATTAGAAGAATTAGAAGAAGAAAAAGAAGAAGAAGAAAAAGAAGGAGAAGAAGAAGAAGTAGAAGAAGAAAAAGGAGAAGAAGAAGAATATGAAGAAGAAGAAAAAGATGATGATGATGATGACGATGATGAAGAAGAAGAAGAAATCAAAGAAGTGGAGAATAAGTAGGGTAGAAGAAGAAGGAGATGAAGTAGAAGAGGGTAAGAAAAAGAGAAGAAGAAGAAGAAGAAGAAGAAGATGAAGAAGGAAAATAGGAGAAGAAAAAGAGAAGAAGTGGAGGAAGAAGAAGAAGAAGAAGATGATGATGAGGAAGAAGAAGTAGATGAAGGAGAAGAATATGAAGAAAAAGAAGAAGAAGAAGAGAAGAAGAAGAATAAGAACAAGAAGAGGAAGAAGAAGAAGATGATGATGAAGAAGAAGTAGAAGAATAAGAATAAGAAGAAGAAGAAAAATAAGAGATAGAAGAAGAAGAAAAAGAGGAATAAAAGGAATGAGAGGTAGAAGAGGAAGAAGTAAAAGAAGAAGAATAATAATAAGCAGTAGTACAACAAGTAGAAGAAGATCAAAAGAAGAAGAAGAGGAAGATGGGGAAGAAGATGAATAGGAAGAAGTGGAACAAGTCCAAGAAGAAGAAGAGGAAGAAGAGGAAGGAGAAGAAGAAGAAGAAGAAGAGGAAGAAGAAGCCTTATAAGAAGAAAAAGATGAAGAAGAAGATAAAGAAGAAAAAGAAAATAAGTAATAATTCTAATCATTATAATAATAATAGTAATAATAATAATAATAATAATAATAATAATAATAATAATAGGATGAAGAAAATCAATAAGAAGAACAACAAGAAGATTTAGAAGAAGAAGAAGAGGAAGAAGAAGAAGGAGAAGAAGACAAAGAAGAAGAAGAAGAAGAAGAAGAAGAAGAAGGAGAAGAAGAAGAAGAAGAAAAGAAGGAGAAGAAGCATAAGAAGAAGTAAAAGAAGAAGTTGAATGAGTAGTAGAAGAAGAAGTAGAATAGCAGAAGAAAAAGGAGAAGAACAAGTAGAAGAAGAACAAGAAGAGGAAGACTAAAAAAAGAAGCGAAAGAAGAAGAAAAGGAAGAATAAGAGTAGAAGAGGAAGAAGAAGAGTAATAATATTAAGAAGAACTAGAAGATAAGGAAGAATAAGAAGAAGAAGAAGATTTAAAAGAATAAGGAAAAGAAGAAGTTGAAGAAGAAGAAGAAGAATTAGAACACGTAGAATAAGAAGAAGAAGAAGAAGAAGAAGAAGAAAAAGAAGGTGGAGAAGAAGTCGAAGAAGAGGAGAAGTAGAAGAAGGAGATGAAGAAGAGGAAGATGTAGAAGAAGAAGATGAAGTAGTCGAAGGAGGAAAATAATAAGAGTAAGAAGAAGCTAAAGACGAAGAAGAAGAGGGTAAGAAGAAGAGAAAGAAGAAGAAAAAGAAGAAGAAGAAGGGGATAAGAAGAATAAGGAAAAGAGAACGAAGAAAATGAGAAGAAGAAGAAGAGAAGAAGAAGAAAAAAATAAGAAGAAGATGATGATAATGAAACGGAAGTAAAAGAAGGAGAAGAAGTAGAAGAAGAAGAAGAAGAAGAAGAAGAAGAAGAAGAAGGGGAACAAGAAGAAGAAGAAGAAGAAGAAGATGAAGAAGAAGAAGAAGAGGAAGAAGAAGAAGAAGAAGAAGAAGAAGAAGAAAAAGAAGAAGAAGAAGAGGGGGAAGAAGAAGGAGAAGTGGAAGAAGAAATATAGAATTCAGAAGAAGATCATGCAGAAGGAGATGAAGAAGAAGTAGAAGAAGAGGTAATCGAAGAAGGAGGTGAATAAGAAGAGTAAGAAGAAGAAGAAGAAGAAGAGGGTAACAAGAAGAGGAAAAAGAAGAAGACGAAGATGATGAAGAAGTGGAACGAAAGGAAGAAGAAGAATAAGCAAAATAGAAGAAAGAAAAAGAGAAGGAGAGAAAAAGAAGAAGAAGAAGAAGAAGAGGAAGAAGAAGAAGAAGAAAAAGAATAAGAAGAAGAAGAAGAATTTGAGGAAAGAGAAGTAGAAGAAGGAGAAGAATAAGAAGAAGCAGAAGAAGAAGAGAAGAAGTAGAAGAAGAAATAGAAGAGGAAGAAGAAGAAGAAGAAGATGATGATGAAGAAGAAGAAGACCAAGAAGAAGAAGAAGAAGAAGGTGATGATGAAGAAGAAGAAGAGGAAGAAGAAGGAGAAGGAGAAGAAAAAGAAAAAGAAGAAAAGGAAGAAGAGGAGGAAGAAGAAGCAAAAGAGGAAGAAGAAGAAGTAGAAGAAGAAGAAGAAGAAGAAGATGAAATGGAAGCTGAAGAAAAAGAAGAAGAAGCTGAAGAAGAAGGAGTAAAAGGGAAAGCAGATGAAGAACAAGAAGTAATAATAGAAGAAGAAGGTGATGATGATGAAGAAGAAGAAGAAAAAGAAGGAGTTAATGATGACGATAAAGAAGAAGAAGATAAAGAGGTAACAGAAGAAGTAGAAGAAGAAGAAGAAGAAGAAGAAGAAGTAAAAGTAGGAGGAGGGGGAGGAGAAGAACAAGATGAAGAAGAAGAAGGGGATGGAGAAGAGGAAGAAGATGTTGAAGAAGAAGAAGACGAAAAAGATGAAGAAGAAGAAGAAGAAGAGGAAGAAAAAGCGAAGAAGAAGAAGAAGAAGGAGAAGGAGAAGGAGGAGGAGAAGAAGAAGAAACAGAGGAAGAAGAACAAGAAGAATAGGAAGAAGAAGAAGAGGGAGAAGAAGAAGAAGAGGTCGAAGAAAATGCAGAA
>JAIUJO010000036.1:1903059-1904803 GCA_023846275.1 Vanilla planifolia | reverse complement strand
GAAGAATAAGAAGTAGAATAAGAGGAACAAGAAGAAGAAGAAGAAACAAAAGAAGAAGAAGAAGAAGACAAAGAAGAAGAAGAAGAAGAAGAAGATAATGATGAAGAAGAAGAGGAAGATGAATAAGAAGATGATGAAGAGGAAGGAGAAGAAAAGGCAGAAGAAGAAGAAGAAGAAGGGTAAGAAGAAGAAAAAGAAGAGGAAGAAGATTAAGAAGAAGAATAAAAAGAAGAAGACGAAGGAGATGAAGAAGAAGAAGAAGAAGAAGAGGAGCATGAAGAGAAAGAGGAAGAAGGAGAATAAGAAGAAGAAGTAGTAGAAGAAGAAGGAGAAGAAGTAGGAGGAGGAGGAGTTCGAAAAGAAGAAAAAGAAGAAGAAGAAGAAGAAGAAGAAGAAGGAGCAGAAAAAGTAAAAAGAAGAAGAAGAGGAAGAGGAAGAACGAGAAGAAGAAGTAGGAGAACAAGAAGAAGGTGAAGAAGAAGAAGAAGAAGAAGACGAAGAAGAAAAAGAAAAAGAAGAGGAAGAGAAAGAGAGGTAGAAGAAGAAGAAGAATAAGAAGAAGAAGAGGAAGAGGAATAAGAAGAAGAAGATGAAGAGGAAGTATAAGAAGGAGAAGGAGAAGAGAAATGGAGAATGAGAAGAAGGAGAAGAAGTAAAGGAAGAAGAAGACAAAGAAGGAGAAGGAGAAGAAGAAGAAGACGAAGAGAAGAAGAGGAGGAAGAAGAAGAAGAAGATGAAGAAGAAGAAGAAGAAGAAGAAGGAGAAGAAGAAGAAGTTGGAGAAAAAGAAGAAGAAGAAGACGAAAATGATGATGAAGAAGAAGAAGAAGAAGAGGAAGAAGTAGAAGAAGAAATAGGAGAAGTAGAGGAAGAGGAAGAAGAAGGAGAAGAAGAAGAGGAATAAGAAGAGGAACAAGAAGAAGTAGAGAAGAAGAAGAAGAAGAAGAAGAAGAAGGAGAGCAACTTGAAGAAGAAGAAGAAGAATAAAAATAAGATGATGAAGAAGAAGAAGAAGAAGTTGGAGAAATGGGAGAAGCAGAAGAAGAAGAAGTTGATGATGAAGAAGAATAAGAGGAAGACGAAGAAAGAAACGAATAAGGGGAAGTCGAAGAAGAACAAGAAGAAGAAAAAGAAGAAAATAAGAAGAAATACGAAAAAGAAGTAGAAGAAGAAAAAGAGGATGAAGTAGAAGAAGAAGAGGAAGCAGAAGAAGTATAAAAAGAATAAGTTGAATAAGAAGAAGAAGAAGAAGAACGAGTAGAAGAAGAAGTAGGAGAAGAAGAAGAAGAAGAAGAAGAAGAAGAAGAAGAAAAGAAGACAAGGAGGAAGAAGAAGATGGAGAAGAAGAAGAAGTGGTAGATGATGATGTAATAGGAAGAAGTAGAACGAGAAGAGGAAGAAGAAGAAGAAGAAGAATATGATGATGATGAAGAAGAAGAACAAAAAGGGGAAGAAGAAGAACTAAGATAAGAAGAAGATGTTGACGATGAAGAAGAAGAAGAACAAGAAAAGAAGAAGTAGAAGGAAAAGGAGGAAAAGAAGAAGTTGATGAGGATGATGATGAAGTAAGAGGAGGAAGTAGAAGAACAACAAAAAAGGGACAAAAAAGAATTATGGGAAGAAGTTGTTGATGATGAAGAAGAAGTAGTAGAAGTAGTAGTAGGAGAAGAGGAAGAAGAACAACAAGATGAAGATGAAGATGAAGAAGAATGAGAATAAGAAGAAGTAGAAGTAGGGGAAGAAGA
>JAIUJO010000036.1:1530559-1898059 GCA_023846275.1 Vanilla planifolia | reverse complement strand
GAAGAAGAAGAAGAAGAGGAAGAGGAAGAAGAAGATGTTGATGATGAAGAAGTAGAAGAATAAGAGGAATAATAAGAAGAATAAGAACAAGGGGAAGAAGAAGAAGATTGAGAAAAAGTAGATGATTAAGAAGAAGAGAAAGAAAAAGAAGTAGAGGAAGGGAAAGAAGAAGAAGAATAAGAAGAAGAAGGGAAGAAGATGGGGAAGAAGAAGAAGTAGAAGAAGAAGACAAAGAAGAAGAAGATGAGGAAGAAGAAGAAGAAAAAAGATGATGAACAAGAAGAAGAATAGGGTGAAGAAGAGGAAGAAGATAAAGAAGAAGAAAAAGGAGTAGAAGAAGAGGAGGAAGAACCAGAAGAAGAAGAAAAAGAAAAAGAATGAGAACAAGAAAAAGAACAAGAAGAAAAGGAAGAAGAAGAACTCGAAGAAGAGAATAAGAAGAATAACAAGAAAAAGAAGAAGAATAGGAGGAAGAAGATGAAGAAGAAGAAGGAAAGAAAGAGGAAGAGGAGGAGGAAGAAGAAGAAGAAGAAGTAGAAATGATTGGAGAAGAAGAAGAAGGTGAAGAAGAAGAAAGAGAAGAAGAAGAAAAGTCGAAGAAGAAGAAGAAGAAGAAGAAGAAGTTGAAGCAGAAGAAGAAGAAGAAAGAGTTGGTGATGAAGAAGAAGGAGAACGAGGAGAAGAGGGAGAAGAAGAAGAAGAAGAAGAATAACTAGGAAAAGAGGAACAAGAAGAAGAAGAAGAAAAGGAAGAGGAAGATGAAAAAGAAGAAGAAGAAGAAGAAGTAGAAGTAATAAAAGGAGGAGGAGGAAGAAGAAGAAGAAGAAGAAGAAGAAGAAGAATAGGAAGAAGTAGGAGGAGAAGAAGAAGGAGAAGAAGTAGGAGGAGAAGAAGAAGGAGAAGAAGTAGGAGAAGAAGAAGAAGAAGAAGAAGAAGAAGTAAGAGAACAAGAAGAAAAAGTAGGAGGAAGAAGGATAAGTGGAAGCAGAAGAAGAGGAAGAAGAAGATGAAGAAGATGAAGATGAAGTAAGAGAAGAAGAAGAAGGTGAAGAAGAAGAAGAATAAGAAGAAGAAGAAGAAGTAAAAGAAGAAGAAGTTGAAGTAGAACATGATGAAGTTGAAGAAGCTGAAGTAAAAGAAGATAAAGAAGTAGAAGTAGAAGAAGATGTAGAAGAAAAAGAAGAAGAATAAGAATGAGAATAAGAAGAAGGAGGAGAGGAAGAAGAAGAAGAAGAAGAAGACATGAAGAAGAAGACAAGGAACTAGAGGAAGAAGAAGAAGACAAAGAGGGAGAAGAAGAAGAAGAGGAAGAAGAAGAAGACGAGGAAGAAGGAGACGAAGAAGGTGAAGAAGAAGAAGCAGAAGATCATGAGGAAGAAGAAGAAAAAGAAGAAGAAGAGGAAGAAGAAGTGGAAGAAGAAGAAGAAGAAGAAGTGGAAGAAGAAGAAGAAAAGGAAGAAGAAGAGGAAGAAGAAGAGGAAGAAAAAGAAGAAGAGGAAGAAAGAGAAGAAGAAGAAGAAGAAGAAGTGTCAATCAAAGAAGAGAAAGAATGAGGGGAAGTCGAAGAAGAGGAAGTAGAAAAGAATAAGAAGAAGAAGAAGAAAAAGAAGAAGAAGAATTGGAAGAAGTAGAGGAAGAAGAAGAAAAAGAAGAAGAATAATAAGAAGAATGAGAAGAAGAAGAAGAAGAAGAAAGGGGAGAAGAAGAAGATGGAAAAGAAGAAGGAAAAGAAGAGAAGACGAGGAAGAAGATGAAGACGAAGAAGAAGAAGAAGAAGAAGAAGAAGAAGAAGAAGAAGAAGTTGAATAAGAAGAAGATGATGATGAAGTAAGAGCAAAAAGATGAAAAAGGAGGAGGAGAAGAAGAAGAAGAAGAAGAAAAAAAAGTGTAAGAAGAAGAACAATTACGAGAAGAAGAAGTCGATGAAGAAGAAGAAGAAGGAGAAGAAGATTAAGAAGAAGTAGAAGAAGAAGAAGAAGAATGTGAAGTAGAAGAAGAAGAAGATGATGATGATGATGAATAATAATAATAATAATAATAATAATAATAATAATATTAATAATTATAATAATAAGTAGTAGTAGTAGAAGTAGAAGAAGAAGAAGAATAAGAAGAAGTAGAAGAAAGAAGAAGGAGAAGTAAGAGAACAAGAAGAAGATGATGATGAAGAAGAAGAAGAGGTGGAGGAAGAAGTAGAAGAAGGAGAAGAAGAAGAAGGGGAAGAAGAAGAGGAAGTAGAATAAGAAGAAGATGATGAAGAAGTAAGAGAAAGAAGAAGAAAAAGAAGAGGGAGATGAAAGAGAAGAAGGAGAAGAAGGAGAAGAAGAAGAAGAACAAAAAGTGGAGGAAGAAGAAGAATTATTGGAAGAATAAGTCGATGAAGACGAAGAAGAAGGAGAAGAAGATGAAGAAGTAGTAGTAGAAGAAGAAGAAGAAGAAGAATAAGCAGATGAAGATGAATAATAATAATAATAATAATAAGTAGTAGTATTAGAAGAAGAAGAAGAAGTAGAAGAAGAAGGAGGAGGAGAAGAAGAAGAATTACAAGAAGAGGAAGAAGAAGAATGAGAAGTAGAGGAGGAAGAAGAAGTAGAAGAAGAGGAAGAAGAATAAGTAGGAGAAGTAGAAGAATGTGAAGAAGAAGAAAGAGAAGAAGAAGAGAAAGTACAAGAAGTAGAAGAAGAAGTAGAATAAGAAGAAGAGGAAGAAGAAGAGGAAGAAGAGAAAGAAGAAGTTTAAGAAGAAGAAGAAGAAGAAAAAGACGATGATGAAAAGAAGAAGAAGAAGAAGAAGAAGAAGAAGAGGAACAAGAAGGAGGAGAAGAAGAAGAAGAAGAAGAAGAAGAAGAAGAAGAAGAAGAAGAAGAAGAAGAAGAAGAATAAGGAGAAGAATAAGGAGAAGAAAGAGAAGAATAAGTAGAAGAAGTAAAAGAATGTGAAAAGAAGTAGGAGAAGAGGAAGAAGGTGAAGAAGAAGAAGAAGAAGAAGTAGAAGTAGTAGATGAAGAAGAAGAAGATGAAGAAAAAGAAGAAAAGAAGAAGAAGAAGAAAAAGAAGTAGAAGAAGAAGAAGAAGAAGAATGTTATTACACAACTCAATATTTATTTTTTACTATTAATATAAACATTTATTGTTACACAACTCTATTTAATTGTGTTTCATAATAATCACAAAAAATGTCTAATCTAAAAAAATAAACATTATTAGAATCACTACATGATTTTTTTACACTACATGATTTTAATTTATCTCATTTCAAATTTAATATATATATTTACATAACAATAAAAAAAAATTACTATAGGCAATGCTTATTTATTTTACTAATTCATGTAAATTCCAAATGAGATATGATTCATATGAAATAAATGTCACTAGACATGTCTCGAGGAGGTCTATCCAATTAAATTTTACACATGACCTCCCTTGTTCATTGGAATTTAACTTTTAAGTGCAATTTATCTCAATTTTTTAAATATTTTACTTCACCTTAATTATATTACTGTTGAACTCTTATTCATCTATTCCATAACCTTTACGTCATATTGATTTGGTCAAACCAATTTCTTTAATTTTTTTAATTGATTTGGATTTATTACTATATCATTATAAATCTCCTCTCTTATGCCCCACATCACTTTAATTTGTTGACATAACATTGCTTTAATTTATCTTATTTTATTTTTAATATATATATTTAAATAATATTAAAATAATAATTTATCATTATTTATGCTTATTATAATTTATTAATATTTTTAGCTTTCATTTGGTAACATATAATTATTATTTTATATTTTAAAGTATTTCATTACTTTGTGAGACAATATTCATACCTAATTTATGATCTAGAATGTTCACTCGATCTGTTCAATATCTTAGAATGTATTTTTCTCATTTTATTTATATAATTTCCCTAGTTACTTCTTTTATTATAATTATATTACAATAAGCTATAATTCTCTTCCAATGTTATTTTTTATTATACTTTTTAGATTTTGTTAATATTAAATTTCAACAATTCATTACAGTTTAGCTTTATAATATATGATTTAATATTAAAATAATAATAATTTACTATTATTTATGCTTTTTTATTTTAAAAATTCACAGTAAATAATAACGAGATCTATATAAGATTAAACAAATGTCCATAGACCTATCTAGATGAGCTTTAACCAATTATATATTTATTTCTATATATTTTTAAAATATTTATTTTATCTTTTTAATTGTCTTTATGAGATATTTCGATTTGTATTCAACTTACAACACCTAAAGCTGTATTTGTTCTCATTAGTTTATTGAAATGAACCTCTCCCATAACATTTAACTCACCTCATGTGACCTCCATTCGTATTTAACTTACATAATTTTTTCTTTATTGTATAATTACAAATTCTTAAATTAATATTTTACTATGATTTATTCTTATTTGGTTTGTTAATTTATAGTTAAGCAAAACATGCTCCCATCGAGGTGAAACAATGGTCATTAGAGTCATCTGGAAAAGCTACATCCAATAAAATATTGCTTTCTAGGTTTTTAAATATTTTATTTTTCAATGATATTTGTAAACCTTATGAGAAATTACAATTCATAAAAAATTTAAAGATCAATGATGTTAATGCCAAACTACTTATTATCACAAAATGCAACTTTCTTACACAATTTATCTCTTTTCTTCAAGATTTCTTCTTCATTTTGTTATATTACTATGTAATGACAAATCTCGTCTCGTGCAACTCTTGCATTTCTATTGTTTAGTGGAATAACATTGCCTCATTGTTTCTGTACTTAGGTTAATTTATATTTAATTAATATAAAAATAGAAATTTATTATTACTAATTTTTTTATATTTTGAAATTTTTTTAATTAAAAAAAGGTGTGATAGAGATGAAGTAAACATTATTGGAGTCACCTCGAAAAGTGCTATCTAATTAAATATTTATTTTTATTTGTTTAAATATTTTATTCTTTTGTGGCTCCAACATATTTTATATTATATTATTATTCATGTCTGATTTGATAATCGAGAAAGTTTACATTATATCTTTTTAATATCTTAGAATGCAAGCTTTCTGCATAATTTATCTCATTTCTATTACATCATATTACCATGTTATGCTAATTTTTGTATTGTTTGACATTTACATCACCTTGATTTTTATGTAATAAATTTCTTTAATTTAGCACATTTTAGCTTTATTATAAAATGTCACATAATATTAAAGTAATAATTATTTATTATCAATTCTTATTAAATTTTGTAATTCATAGTAATTCTAGAAAAAGATTAATTTAGATGAAACAAATGTGTTTAAGTAATAATTATGGGTTCTATCCAAGTAACTATTAAATTATATTTATATATTTTTAATATTTAATTTTTAGTTTTTAGCAAACTTTGTAAGACATTTTTTACGTACTTTATTTGACAATCGAGGACTTTATACTTGATAACCATTGTATCTTGGAGGGCAACTTTGTCACACAACTTATCTAATTTGAAGAAATGTTTTGCTTTGATTTGTTTATTTTATTACAAATTTTTTATTCTTTTCTACCATGATCTTCACATCGTTATGGTTTAGTTATATTATATTATTTCAATTTATCTTACTTTAACTTTATTTTATGTTTACATACTACTAAAATAATAGCTTGTTATTATCAAAGATTGTTTAATTTTGTAATTGTAAGTCAAAATAAGACATATTTATGACATTTCAATTCATATCTTGTTTAATGATTAAGAAAGTTATAATTGATCTCTAAGTGTCCAGGAATGAAACATTGACCTATTATTTAATTCTTTTCTTGAAAATTTTACATTTATTTTTGTTTATTGCTATTAAACTCTAATTCTCTTCCACGTGGGCTTTACAACACATTCATTTTACTATATTACAATTCTTTAATATGTCTAATATTATATTTAATTTATATTTACCTACTAATAAAATAATTATTTTATTATATATGCTAATTTACTTTTATAATTTGCATTGATTAAAAAAGAAATGTGATCAAGATGTAGCAAATATTCTTAGACAAGACTTGATGAGCTTTATTTAATTAATTATTATTTAAAATATTTTTTTAATTTTTTTTTGAAGGATTATTATATGCCTTATGAGGCATTTTGAAAATCAAGGTTGTTGTACTTAGTTTCCATAATATCTTAGTATGAAAATTTCTTATGCTCTTTATCTCATTTGTACAAGTTTTGCTTTGATTTCATTATATTACTGTATGAGTTTAAATGTCCTCTCATGTTACAATTACATTACTTTGTTATTGTCATAGCATATTTACCTCAATTTATCTTATTTCATCATTAAAATATATTTTCTAAATTTTGATATAAAAATTTATTATTTTTATTCTTAATTAATTTTGGAATACTCTACAAGAGATAACAAATGTTGTTGCATACTTTGTGAGACATTTAAATTTATTACTTGATTAAACAATATATGATGTTACATTTGATGTCCTTATTGTCCTCAAATGCAATTGTTTAATTCTATTTATCTCATTTCTTGAAATGTTTCACTTTTATTTTATTATATTAATATGAAACTCAAATCCCCTCTTATGTGCCATTCACATTACTTTGATTGTGTTATACTGAATTACTAAAATTTATTTAACTTTTATCATTATTATAAATTTATTTATCTTAAAATAATATTTTATAATTATTTATACTTGTTTGTGTTTTAAAATTTTTAGTAATTCCAAACAAGATCCGATCTACACTAATCAGATGTCATCAAGAAGCTATTAATAAGCTTCATGCAATTAATTGTTCATTTCTATATTTTAAAATATTTTATTTTCTATAGATTTAGCACATGTCACCAAACATTTTAATTTGTATCTTATTGGAATCCTACATTTCCCTTAGCATCTTGGAATCCTACATTTCCATACAAGTTTCCTCATTTCTTAAAATTGGAATTTATTATCATTTATGAATAGTTAATTTTGTAATTCATAAAATTTTTTAAAAATGGTTTGAATAGCATAATGCAAAATGTAATTGAACTCATTTCAATGAGCTCTATTGGATAAAATATTTGCTTAACTATTTTAAATATTTTATTTTCATTGGTTTTTCGTGTTTCATAAGCCATTTTGGCTAGTTCCTAATTTGATTATTAATGTCATTATAGTCGATCTCTATAATATTTTGTATTGCAACTTTCCAATTTAATTTAAATCATTTATTGAATTTTGTTTTTTTGGTCACATTAGTTTGTAACTCTAAATCTCCTCTTGTTAATCATTTCATTTCTTTGATTTGGTTAAATTATATTTTTATAATTTGACTCATTTCAACTTCAATGTATATTTACAAAATATTTAATTAACATTTACTATTATTTTTGTTTATTTAGTTTGGCAATATGTAGTAATTCCTAAGGAGGATGGATTATGACAAAGCAAGCATTGTAAACTTTTTCTTAACAAGCCATATCCAAATAAATATTAATTTTCATATTTTTATTAATTTTTTTATGATTTTAGCGCTTAGTACACTTAATGTGAAATTCTTATTTGCATCAAATTTTATGATAAAAAATGTTACACATGATCTCCTTAGTTTCATGAACTGCAACCTTTTCAAAAACTTTATCTCATTTCTACAAAGTTTTTACTTTGATTTTGTTATATTCCTTTAGATTTCTCATATAATTATCTCTTTTTGCACAACCAATACATCATTTTGATTTGGTTATAACACATTGCCCTAATTTATGCTATTTTAGGTATAAAATTTATTTGCCAAATATAAAAATATTAATTTTTAATCAACTTGAAGTAAATGTCATTGGACTCAATTTGAAAAGCCTTATGTAGTTATATACATATTTGTATTATTTAAAAATATTTTATTTTTTTGGCTATTAAAAATTTTTTGTGATATTTTAATTCATATCTTCTTTTATTTTTGATAATTCTACACTTGATCACTTTAGCATCTTTAATGTAAAATCCATATAAAGTTTGTTATTTCTTTCAATTTTCTCTTTTACGTTATTACATTACGATGAAAATCTAAATCTATTCTTATGTGACCTATATAGATCACTTTTTGTTATCATAATTCCTTTTAATTTATCTCATTTAAGTTTTAATGTATGTCCACTTAATTAAAAATAATAAATTATAATCATTTATGTTTATTACCATGGTATTTTGTGGAAATTCAAAACTAAGAGTGATTTACATGAAAAAAATATTTTTTGACTCATCCTTTTGAACCAAATCCTTTTAAATTTTTGTTTCTACTTTTTAAAATATTTTATGTTCAATTACTTTGGCAACCTTCATAAGAAATTTCAATTTGCACCTAATTTGAAGATTGAGAATTTTATACTAGATGTCCTTAGTATCTTCAAATGCAACTTTAGTAGACAATTTATCTCATTTCTACAAAAGTTTTTTTTTTTAATAATATTACTTTAAGTCTTTAAATTTCCTATCATGTGACCTGTTATTAGTTTTGTTTCATTTTACTAAATTGCTTCAATCTATCTCAATTTAAATTTAAAATGTTTTTACATTATATTAAAACAATGCCTTTTTATTATTTATGCCTATTTAATTTGGAAATTCATAGAAATTCCAAATAAGGTCTGATCAAGATGAATAATAGTCATTGGACTTATCTTAGTGAGGTCTATTAAATTAAATATTTAATTTTTTAAAATTTTATGCACTTTATTTTCTATGGCTTTGGCAAGTTTTACATATCTTTTTGATTCTTACCTAATTTTGCAATCAAGGATACTACTCTCGATTTTCATTGTACGTTGGAATTGAACTTTCTAGTAAAGTTTATCTAATTTTATCAAATATTTTTCTTTCCTTCTTTATATTACTATGAAACTCTAATTCTCTTATCATGTGACTTTTACATTTCTTTTACTACTTTATGATACATTTTTTCAATTTAGCTCCTTTTACTAATATTATATATTTATTTAAGACAAAAATAATATTTTTTATTATTTGTTCTTATTCACTTTTGTAATTCAAGGTAACTCTAAACGAGGTTATATCAAGGCAAAATAGACTTCATTTGATCATACTAAATATACCTTCATCCATTAAAAATACCATTTTAAATTTTTTTCAAATATTTTAATTTCTATGGATTTTGTATTTTTTTGATATA
Organism: Vanilla planifolia; assembly: GCA_023846275.1. NCBI lineage: Eukaryota > Viridiplantae > Streptophyta > Magnoliopsida > Asparagales > Orchidaceae > Vanilla > Vanilla planifolia. Next base: position 1,888,870 of record JAIUJO010000036.1, on the reverse strand, counting down.
ATTCAATTTGTATAACATTCAACTTTAAATGTCATATTAGTTTCTTCAACATAGCATTCCAAAATAAATTAAATCCTTTCTCTTAATTTTCGCTCTTATTTTGCTATGTTAATTTGTAACTCTATTTCTCATTTTTAATGACCTATACATAATTTTGATTTTGTTATATTAGATTGTATCTACTTAACACATTTTAGCTCTAATAGACATTTACTTAATAATAAAATAATAAGTCATAATATTTTATGGTAATTCACTTTGGTAATTTGTAATAATTCTAAGTCAACCATAATTGGAACAAATAAAATGTTGTTAGACTTGGTTTAATGAATTTAATCCATGAAAATATTGATTTTTATATTTTTAAATGTTTTATTTTCAACTTCTTTACAAAGATTTATATGAAATTTCAATTTGTACCTTACTTGATGATCTAGAATGTTATACTCCATCCCCTTAGTATCTTAGAATGCAACTTTCTCGTGTTGTTTAACACATTTCATTAATATTTTTTGTTTAATTTAGTTATATTACAATGTAACTCGAAATCTTCTCCCACGTGATGTTACAACACCTTTTTTATACCTTACTTGAGTGATTAAAAGTATGTCCAATTAAGTATTACTTAGATGAGACAAATGATGTTCAATTAGGCAAAATGAGGTCTATACAATTAACTATGTGATTCATAATTTTTAAATATTCTACTTTCAATGACTTTGGTATTCTGTTTGAGAAATTTTTAATAATGCAAAATTTGACAATCGTTGGTGCTTTACTTAATCTTCTTATTTCCTAAGATTGTAACCTTTTAGTATTATTTATCTCATTCTTCAAATATTTTTGTTTGATTTGGATATATTACTATAAAACTCTAATTGTCCTCTTTTATGACGTTTATTTCAAAATATGACTTTGCTTAAACTTATCTCATTTTAACATTAACGTATATTCATTTTGTATTAAAGTAATAATTTATGATTATTTTTCTAATTTCACTACATAATTTGTAGTAATTTGTAATGAGGTCAGACCATGATGAAAAAACATCACTGCACTGATCTTCCTTAACTTTATCAAAAATAAATATTCATTTATGTATTTTTAAGTATTTTATTTTCAAAAGTTTGTTTATGTTTTACAAGACATTTCATTTTGTATATAAGTTGATTATCTAGAATGTTACATTTGATATCCTTAGTATCTTGGAATGGAATATTTCTATTTAAGTTTTCTAGTTTCTTCAATATTTTACTTTGATTTGGCTATATTATTATGATGTTCTAAATCTCCTTTCATGTGACCTTTACATCATTTTGGTTTACTTATATTAACTTGCTGTAACTTATCCATCTTCAATTTTATTATACAATTACTTAATGTTAAAATAATAATTTACAATTTTTTTATACCTATTTAATTTGCAAATTCATCTTAATTCCAATAGATATATGATAGAGATGAAATGAACTTCAGTACTTTCGACTCAACAAGATTTATCTAATTCAATTTTTGTTTTTATATGTTTAAGTATTTCTCATTTATGTTGACATGCTTTACGATATAATTCAATTTGTTCCTAATATGATAAGTATTGAAGTTAGACTCGATCTTCTTATTTTTTTTGAATGTCAATTTCCATAACATTTTTCTCACTTATATAAAATTTTCTCTTTTATATCATTGTATTGCAATGCAACTTAAAATCTCATATCATTTGACTTACACATTTCTTTCATTTGATTATATTACATTACTTTAATTATGTTATTTCAATATTATTACAATTTTACTTAATGCTAAAATAATAATTTATTATTTTTATGCTAATTTATTTTGACATTTTGCAATAATTATAATCAAAGTCAATTCTATATATCCAAAAAAATATTCCTCTCTAGGTTTCAAAAAATATTTTATTTTCTATGATTTTGGTATGTCTTACTAAGTATTTTATTTTACATAATGTTTATTTTGTTAGGTTTTATTTCTTCAATTTATCTCACATTATCATTAATAAAGTTTTACTTAATAATAGAATAATACTTTGTTATTATTTATGATCATTTAATTTAATAATGCAAAGTAATTCCAAAAAAGGTGTGATCAAGTTGAAAAAAGTCATTCTCCACAACACTATCAGCTCTACCAAATTAAATATTTACTTCTATATTTTTAAATATTTTATTTTTTATTAATTTGACACATGTTAGTAGACATATTAGTAGGCATGAGCTTTAATACATTTGATATTGTAGAACAACTTCCCATTATAATTTATCTCATTTATTTAAATAGTTTGATTTGATTTTAATATATTGTTTAAGCAACTCTAAATCTTGTCTTCAATGACCTTTATAATTGATTGATTTGGTCGTATTATATTTCTTCAATTTTCTCAATATAGTTTTATTATATATTCACTTAATCTTAAAATAATAATGTATTACATTTGTGCTTCTTTACTTATTTAAAATTCTATAATTTTTAATGTAGTGCAATCATGATGAAAAAAGTTGTTTGACTCATCTTGACAACAAGCTCAATACGTTTAAATATTCATTTTTTTATATATTTTACTTTCTATTGGTTTGGAATTCTTCATGAGATATTTTGATTCTTGCATGATTTATTAATTGAGGATGTTACACTTGATCTCATTTTTATCCGGGAATGAAATTTTCCTAAACAATTTATCTAATTTCATTGAAGTTTTTCTTTTAACTTAATTATATAATTATATAACTATAAATCTCCTCTTGTGTGGTTGTTGATCACATTGATTTTGTTATACTATATTACATGAATTTATCTGATTTAAACATTCTTGTATTTTAACTTAATATTAAAAAATATTCATTATTATTTTGGCTTTTGTAATTTTGTAATTTGTAGAAATTTCAAATAAAGTTTGATCATGAGAAAACAAAAGTTGGACTCATTTTGATGAGCTTTCTAAAATTGAAGACTTAATTGGAAAAGTTTACATATTTCATTTTCTATGACTTTCACTTACTTTACATACTTCAAGGATGCCACATTCGACAACCTTAGCACCATCTCAGAACTCAATTTTTTTATATAATTTGCTATTGCTTCAAATATTTTATTTTGCTTTAATTATATTACTATGAAATTCTAATTGTTCTGTCTTTTTTCTTCAATATCGTTATGACTTTATTGTATTACATTGCTTTATATTTTCGAATTTTACAATTAATATATATTTACATAATAATAAAGTAATTATGTTTTTATTTTTTCTTGTTTATTTTATTAATTTGTAGTAATTTAAAACAAGGTATTTTCGAGGCCAAAAAAATGTCGCTTGACTAGACATGATGAGCTTTAACAAATTAGATATTCATTTTTTATATTCTTTTAGTATTTTAACTTTCATCTTTTTAGCAAGCTTTTTTTATATATTTTTATTCATACTTGATTTATTGATCAAGAATACTACAATTATTCTTATTATGGTCATAGAATTAAACATTGCTACACAATTTTTCTCATATCTTAAAATATTTTTTTATTTATATATAAAACTAAGTAGAACTAAATCTCTTGTGTGAATCTGAGAATATAACTATCACATACATTGTATCTCATTTCTTCATAAGTTTATCTTTGATTTTTTTAGATTAATATATAACTATAAATGTTGACTCTTATGAATTTTAAATTGCTTTAATTTGGTGATATAACATTGCATCAAATTACATAATTTGAATATATATTTCATTAACATAAAAATAATACTTTATTATTATTTATGTTTGTTTACTTTGATGACATGTAGACTTTCAAATGAGTCAATTAAGCAAAATAAATGTGTTTAGACTAATTTCAAAGAGCTCTATCCACCTTTAAATTCATTTTTATTTTGTAGATATTATATTATGTAAGGTTTTTCTTACCATATGAGAATTTACTGATTTTTGCATAATTTGATAATTAAATATGTCATAATTGATTTTCTTAGAATTAAGCTTTCTAAGGCAACTTTCTCATTTCCTCAAAATTTTATTTGTATTTGGTTATATTACTATATTATCCCTAATCTTCTAATGTGAGACCTCTACAATATTTTGAATTGTTTATAGGTTATTTCAATTTATCTCATTTTTGCTTTGATATATGTTTAATTAAAATTTAAAATAATATGCTTTTATTATTTAAACATATTTACTTTTGCAATTCCTAATAATTCCAAATGAGAATTGATCAAGATGAAACAAACATCATTAGATTAATAATAATACGCTCTAACCAATTAAATTAAAGATTATTACGTTTAATTTCTTTTCTTAAGTTTTAGAAATTTTAAGAGATATTTTAATTTGTACCTAATTTGATTATTGAGGATGTTAAACTCGATCTAATTAGTGTCTTGGAATTCTCCTCTAATGTCACATTTACATTGTTTCACTTTGGATACATTACATTGCTTCAATTTATAGTATTTTAGCTTTAGTATATGTGTAATTATTGAAATAATTTATTTTTATTTTTTTTATTTACTAAATATAGTAATTCATTATAATTTCACTTTTAATTAAATCAACATGAAACAAATGTCATTTCACATATATCAATGAGCTTTGTCCAATTAAATTTCAATTCTATATTGTTAAATAAATCACTTTCTACGGTTTTGGAATGTTTCATGAAACATTTTAATTCATGCTTAATTGGATGATTTAAGATGCTATGCTTGATCTCCATTTAGTTTAAGAATACTACTTTCCCATAAAAATTATCTAATTTATTAAAATTTTGCCCTTTGTATTTGTTGTATTAATATGAAACTATAATTCTTTTTGATGTTACCTCTAAATTACTTACATTTTATTAAATTATATTACATAAGGTTATCTTATATTATTTATTATATAAGTATTCTTAATATTAAAATAAATTTTTTTATTTATGTTTGTTAACATTAATAGTTCATAAAAATCTTATTTCTTAGGTTTTTTTAGCTTTATAAAATATTTCAATTCATAATTTATTTGATGATTGATAACATTACACTTTATCTTCTTCGTATCTTAAAGTCTAACTTTTCTGTATAATTTATCTCTTTTCTTAAAATGTTTCACCTTGATTTGGTTATTAATTATGTAACATTAGCTTCTCTTGTGTGACTTTTATAATGCTTGGACCAATTTATGTTACATTGTTTTAATCCATCTCATTTTGTATTTGTAATGTTATCTTAAAGTAAAAACTATAATTCTTGTTATTTATTATTACTTAATGTAGTAATTCAAAGTAATTCCAAATGAGCTCTATTGGTAATGAGAAAAATTTTATTAGCTATATTTCGATGAGCTATATCCCAAAAAATAGTAATTTTGTGTTTTAAACTATTTTTGTTTCAATGGTTTTGGCAAGCATTTTGAGAATTTCTTATTCTTTCCAAATTCATTGAAAAAGTTACACTTAACTCCTTAGTATCTTAGAATCCAACATCATCAAATAGTTTATCTCATTTTTTTAAAAAAATTATTTTTTAATTTTTTATATTACTATATAACTCTAAAGTTTTTCTTATGTGGCATCTATAATGGATTCATTTGCAAATAATATATTGCTTGAATTTTTATAAATTTAGCTTTCATATATATATTTGCTTAGTATTAGAATAATAATGTATTACTATTTGTGCATATTTTATTTGGTAATTAATGGTATTTCTAATCAAGTATTGATCAAGACAAAATAATTATTGTTGGACTCATCTCGATAGGCACTATTTAATTATGCACAAATAAATATTGTTGGCTCCCTTTAAGAGATGTCTCGATTGGTACTTGACTTAAAGATTAAGAATGTTGAAATAGATCTTATTAATATCCTAGAATGCAATTTTCCCTAAAACATTTAACTCATTTCTTTAAAATGTTTTCTCTATTATGGTTAAATTACCAAGAAACACAAAATCTCCTCTACTATCTCCTTTATATTGCCATGACTGTGTCATTTTCATTCGTTCAATTTATCTCATGTCAACCATAATATACAATTGCATAATTTTAAAAAAACCTAATTTATTATTATGTAAGCTTATTTTTTTTGTTTTTAACAAATATTCTAAACGTTCTTTAATCAAGACATAGAAAATGTTTTTTGACTGGTCTCGAGGATCTCTGTTTTGTTAAATATTTTTTTTTAATTTTAATTATTTAAATTTCTATTTTTTTGGCACACTTTTCAAGTTTTTTTGAATGAAATCTAATTTGATGATAAAGGATGTTATGCTTGAAGTCCTCACTATCTTTCAATGCAATGTCCAAGTACATTTTATCACATATCTTTAAAACAATTGCTTTGATTTAGTTGCATTACTATAAAACTCTTACACTTATCTCATTTGATATTTTCTTTGTTTTGATTTAGTTTTATTGCATTGATTGAATTTATCTTATATCACCTTCAAAGTGTATCTACTAAATGTTAAAATAATAACTTATAACTATTTATGTTTTTTATGCTATTAATTCATCGTAATTTCTATTGAGGTTTTATCGCAAAGAAAATGAGGTTGTTGGACATTCCTTGATGAGCTTTATAGAATTAAATATTTATTTTTAGTTTTAAAAATATAAGTTATATTATTTTTGTATGTTTTATGGTTTACTTTGAGTCATATCTAATTTTACCATGGATGACGTTATGCTTAATTTCCTTAGTATCATTCGATGTAACCATGAAGTACAATTTATCTTATTTCTTTAGAACTTTTTCTTTAATTTTGTTATATTATAATGAAACTATTGTTCTCTTCTTGTTTTAACTTTACATCTCTTTGATTTCACTTTTATTATATTGATATAGTTTATCTCATTTTAACTTAAAAATGTATCTATTTAATAAAAATATTGTAATTTGTTATTATTTATGTTTTTTAAATTTAATAATTCATAATAATTGCTAACGAGTTTTGATGGAGAAGGAAATGATGATATTTCACTGTCTTTAATATGCTCTATGTAATTAAATATTTTTTATTTATAAATATTTTTTTATAATTTTAATACATTTTACAAGTCATTTCAATTAGTACTAATTTTTTGATTGAGGATGTCCACTCAATACCCTTCATATCATGAAAAATATTTCTTATATAATTTAAACCATTTCATAATTTCCTTATTATGTTGATATTTTTTAGCCTATTGATTTTTTTTGTTGTATTTAATTGTTCTCATTTTCATTTTAATATATATGTTCTTACTTTTAAAATAATATTTCTTATTTAGGCTTTTCTTGATAATTTGCAACAATTCAATATGAGGACTGATTAAGACAACACAAATGATCTATAATTTTATTATTTATACTTATTTGCTTTAGCAACTTCTAGTAAATATAAATGTAGTTAAATAGAGGCAAAAATAATGTTGTGTGACATACCTTCAAACTTACTCTATCAAATTATAAATTTATTTTTATGTTTTTATTATGTTGTTTTCTTTGAATTTTTCATGATTTATGAGTCATTTTGATTTGTACCTAATTTTATGATAGAGGATGTTTCACTTGGTTTGCTTAATATCTTTGAAAACAACCTTATGATAGAGTGTATCTCATTTATTCCAATGTTTCACTAAATCTCCTTCTATGTGATCTCCATGTTCTATTATTTTTTTATACTATGCTTCAAAGAATTTCACTTTATATTTAACATATATATTATTATTATTATTATTAAAATTATAATTTACTTTAATTTATGCTCATTTATTTTGGTAATTAATAGTAATTCTAATTGATATTTGTTTGATAGGAAACCAACATCATTATTCTAGTCTATATAAGTTATAACAAATTAATTATTAATTTTTTATTTTGAAAAATTATATTTCCCAAGCATTTTGCAAACTTAATGTGAAATTTCAATTCTTACCTTTCTCGACTATCAATGAGGTTATCCTCAATCTCAATAAAATTTTTGAATTAAACTTTCTATAATCAATCACATTTTTACAATTTTTTTCACTTTGATTTAATTAATTTACTACTGAATAACTTTTTGATGTGGCCCTTAGATTGTTTTTATTTGGATATACTACAAATCAGACAAACTTAAGTAAGTTTTAGTAATTGTTAATGAAATTTGATCAAGGCAAAAAGGCATCAATGGAATCATGTCAGCAAGTTAGTTTGTATTAAGTATTGATTTATGCAAGTTTTAACAAATTTTCCATGAGTTTTGCGTAGTTTACGACATGTTTTGATTCATGATTGATTTAATGATTAAGGATGTTCAACTTGATAACTTTAACAAAATAGAATGTAATTTGCTTGCAACATTTGTATACAATTTACCTCATTTATTCATTTTTTTTGTTTGAATTGAATAGATCTTTAAGAAGCTTTAATTCTTCTCTTAGGAAACTTATACATTACTTTGATAATATTTTACTTCATTGCTTCAGTTTGCCTTATTTAAGACTTAATTTATATGTTCTCAATATGAAAATAGTAATTTGCAATTATTTATAGTTATTTATTTTTATAATTAGTAGTAATTCGAATAGATGTTCGACAAAAACGGATTAGCCAGCATTGGAGTTAACTTTATAGTTTTTTATCTAATAAAAGTTTCTTTTAATGTTTTTAATTATTCTATTTTCTAAGTTGCTAAAAAAACTACAAAACATTTCAATGCATAGGTAATATCATGAACATTGATGCTATGCTCCATTTATTTAATATCTTAGAGTGCAAAATTCTATACAATTTAAGTATTTTTTTAATTTTTTTTACTTTGTTATGATTACACTACTTTGAAACCATGATTCTCCTCTCTTATGATTTTTACATTACTAAGTTTGAGTTATATTACATTACTCAAATTTTTATATATCTTTATGTATTTTTCAAATAATAATTAACTAATTCTAGTAATTTATAGTATTTCCAAATGAGGTCTGATAGGGATAGAATAAACATTACCATACTATTATCTATGAGCTTTATCTAGCTAAATATTTATTTGTATTTCTTTATATGTTTATATTATTTTCTAGGATTTTGGCATATTTTAAGGTCATGCTTAATAGTGTCATGAATTACAACTTTTCAGTATAATTTATCTTAATTCTTCAATTTCTTTGACTTAATTTTATTATATTACTATGTAAATCAAAACCTAATATCTAGTGACCTTCAAATAATTATGAGTTGGCTGAATTAATTTTATTTAATTTTTCCCATTAATCGTTAATATATATAAATATATGCATAATATTTAAATAATAATTCATCATTATTTATGGTTTTTTTCTTTGGTATCTTGTTGTTATGCTCCTTGATGTATGATCCATCTAAAATTAGTGTTGTTGGACTCCGCTTGAGGACATTTTCAAAATAAAAAGTCATGTTTAATTTTTTAAATATCTCATTTTCTTATATTTTTTGAATAAATTATTGGACATTTAAATTCATACTTGATTAAAAAAATAATGATTTTTCATTGTTTCTTAGATATCGTCAAATGCAACTTTCAAGTAAAACTTATCTCATTTCTTTTAATATTTTTTTCTGTAATATTTTTATATTACTTTAAAATTCTAAATCTTCTATCACACATATTTACTTCAATTTCTTTCAATTTTATTATATTACTTTAATTTATTTCTTTTTTGGTTTAATATATATCTACTTACAATTGTAACTATAATTTATTATTATTATGTTTTTTTAATTTACTAATTAGTTGCAATTAAAAAAATCAATTAGTGATAACAAATGTCAGTGAAGATATGTTGAAGACCTATAACAAGTTAAATTTTCATTTTTTATTTTTGAAGATATTTTTTTTGTAGTGCTTTGACACATTTTACAAGGGATTTTGAATCATATTACCTTTGATTATGGAGGATGTTACCTTCAATGTTCATAATATCTTGTAATAAAAATTTCTTGTATAAATTTTGTATTTGGTTTGTATATTTTACTACGAAACTTTAATTTGCCACTCTTATTATTCGTACATACCATAGAGTTTGTTACATTACACTAATTCAATTTATCTCACTTTTTCTTTAATATATATTTATTTAATAACAAAAATAATAATTTATTATTTTTATACTTATAGACATCAATATTTTGTACTATTCTGAATTAAGTTTGTTAGAGGCAAAAAAAAATTCTATGGACTCATCTTAAAAAGCTATATCCAATTAAATGAATGTACAACTTTAATTTGTTTTTGATCTGCTCAGTGAAGACTTTACACATTACCTACATTATATCATGGAAGGCAACTTTCCCACATAATTATCCATATTATTCAAATGTTTCTCATAGATATGGTTAGATTACTATGAAAATGAAGATGTCCATTCACTTGACATTTAAATCAATTTCATTTAGTTGTATTGTGCCACTTAAATTCATCATATTTCATAATGAATAATTATCAAAATTATAGTTTAATATTATTTATGCTTATTTCGCATGGCAATTCTTTTAATTCATATCAATGTTTGATTGAGACAACAAATATTGTTTTAGTCTCCACCAACTATGTCTAGTTTAATATTAATTTTTATTTTACTAAATAATTTAATTTCTATTAGTTTTTCATGCTTTATGTAAATTTTTATTAATTATTAATATGTTGATTATGAATTTTGCAATTGAACAACCTTGTATCTTTGAATCCAACTTTCGAGTAAAATGTATATTGTTTTTTAATCTTTTCACTTTGATTTACTTATCTTATAATGTGACTCAAAATGTCACCACCTATGACATTAACATCATGTTATTTTAATTAGTTTACAGTACTTCCATTTATTCTATTTCAACTTTAATATATATTTACATAAAATTAAAATAATTTATTATTATTATTTATGCTAATTTATTTTATAAATTCTTTGTAATTCTAAACAAGGTTTTATTGAGATGATACAAATATTATTCTACTCATTTCAAAAACTCCATCCAATTAAATATTCAATTTTATTTTTTTAAAATTTTTTTTTCTTTGATCTTGAAACAATTTATAAGACTTCTCTATTCAAACATGATTTGATGGTTGAGTATAGTATACATGATCCTTTTTGTTTCTTTGAATGCAACTTTTTGATATAATAATCTTTTTTTTTGAAAGGTTTCACCTTTATTTTTTTTAACTTAGTATGTAACTCTAAATCTCCTCAATGTGATAACTAAATTGCCTTAGTTTTGTTAAATTACATATATTTAATTTCTGTCGTTTTAGTTTTAATGAAAATTTATTTAAAATTTTAAATTTTATTTTAACAATTTAGTGTTTGTGTTTTTTAATTATTAATAATTCTAAACATTATTAGATCCAAATAAAATAAATTGATTTTTTCGTTTTAGTACAAGTTCTTTCCAATTAAAAATTTATTTCTATATTTTAAAAATTTAAATTTTCTTATATTCTGGCATGCAATAAATAACATTTTAATTCACACCTAATTTAACAGTTAGGAAAATTGCATTTGATCACCATGGGATCATGGAATGAAACTTTCCCACAAAATGTGTCCTTCTTATACTTTTTTGCACTGATTTTATCTTGTAACTGTGTAACTCTAAATCTCTTTAAAGTGGCCTCTATTTCACTTTGATTTAGTTGATCACACTGCTTCAATTTTTCTCATTCCAACATTAATATATGTTCATTTAAGTTTGAAATTATAATTTTTTAATATTCATGCTTATGAAATTTTGTGATTTATTATAATTCAAAATGATGTCAAATCGAGATGCAACAAGCATTGTTGGACTAGCCTTGACAATCTCTACGATATTAAAAATTAATTTTTATATTTTTATTTATTTTATATTAATAGGTTTCGGCATTTTTTAGAGAAAATTGTTATTTGTAACATTTTTTTAAATTCTTAGAATATAACATTTCTATCCAATTTATATTATTTCCAAATGTTTTACTTTTATTTTGATATATTACTATATAGCTATACATCTCCACTCATGTGAACTTTAATTATTTTTTTATTATATTAAATTACATCAATTTATGCCATTTGAGCTTTATTATATTTTAATATATATTAAAAGTAGTATGTTATTGTTTATGTTTTCATTAATTAGAGTTATTCAAAATGAGTTCTAATGAAGCTGAAAAAAGCAACATTTAATTCATATTTTAAATTACTTTTTCCATTTTTTGTAAGATTTACATTGTATTTTAATTCATACCTTAATTGATGATGGAGAATGTTACACATGACCAACTTTCTTTTTCGACATAAAACATTTATCTAAAATTTATCATATTTTTTCATATTTTAGCCCTTAGAAGACTTTGATTTCATTAGATTAAGTCTCTTTAATTAAAAAAAAATTATCTTTAATATTTATTTACATAATATCAGATAATAATTTCTTATTATTTATACTTTTTTAGTAATTATAAATATTTTCCATCATGGTCTTGTTGAGACTAAACAAATGTTTTTTTGCCCATCTTAAGGGGCATTTTATAATTAAATATTAATTTTTAATTTCAAATTTTTTTTAAATTATCCAAATTTTTTCTATGCTTTATGTGAAATTTTGATTTGCACTTAAGTTTAGAATTGAGGATATTGAGCTTTATCTCCTAAATAACTTGTAAAGTAATATTCAAAACAATATAATTGATTTTCATAAATTTTTATTTTTTTTTGTTTCATAGCTATGTTCACTAATCCACCTCTCTTAATAACTTTAATATATTTTCTAAATGTTAATTTATTATTATTTATTCTTATTCACATTGGTTTTTCTTAGTAATTCCAATTGAGGTTCAATTTAGAAGAACAAATGGCATTATCTCAACTCAATGAGCTTTATCTAATTAAATATTACCTATATATTTTTAAATGTTCATTTTATATGGTTTTCATAAGCTTTATGAGACATTTAATTTGTCCATAATTTTGTAATCAAAGTCTTTCCATATGATATCTTTTGTACCTTTGAGTGCAACATTATAACACAATTTCAATTACATCTTGAAATATTGGCTTTGATTTGATTTGGTTTATATGTGACTCTAAATCTTCTCTTTTGCAACCTGTACATCTCTTTAATTTAGTTTTATTCATTTATCCAAATTTTTATAATTTTAACTTTAATATATATTTGATTAACATTAAAAAATAATAGTTTTTATGTGTATTTACTTTTGAACTCTATTATATTTCCATACTATGTTTAATCAAGGTGAAATTATCTTGGTTAGACTCATTTTGATATGTTCTATCAAGTTAAATATTTATTTCAATATTTTTAAATATTTATTTTCCTTAGTTTGGCATATTTTATGATGCTTCTTTTATTTATAACATGTGTGATAATCAAAGATATTACATTAAATGTTTTTAGTGTATTAAAATTAAACACTCTTGTACAATTGATCTGTTTTCTCAAATGTTTTGCTTAGATATTGTTAGACTATAATGTAACTCTAAATCTATTCTCATGAGACCTTAACATAGTGTTGGAATTATTTTGTTACATTGCAATAATTTGTCACATTTCAACTTTAATAATAATTTATTTAACATTAAATAATAATTTATTTTTATTTGCACTTATTTATTTTAGCAAATGGAAGTAATTCTGAATTTGGAATGATTAAGACAAAACAAATGTTGTTGCAACTATCATGATGTGCTCTATTTAATTAAATATTAAATTCTATATTTCTAGGTATTTGTTTTTTATCACACACTTTATGTGATATTTTGATTCATTCTTAAATTCATAATTGAATGTGTCTAACCTGATCCCCCTGGTATCTTTCAATGTAGCCTTGCAATAAACCTTTTCGTATTTGTTCAATTTTTTTCCTGATTTGGTTATATTACTATATAACAAAAAAACTTTTCTTGTGTAACATTTACATCATTTTTGTTAGATTATATGCATTTATTCAATCTATCTTTTATCAATTTTAACATATATTAACTTAAGATTAAAATAATAATTTATTATTATTTATGCATATTTACTTTAGTAATTTGCATTAACTTGAAAAGTTGTTTAATCATGATGAAATAGATGATGTTAGACTCTTCTTGATGAGGTCTATCTAATTAAATATTTACATTTTTATTTTAAAATATTTTTATTTCTAAAGTTTCTACACATTTTATAGGATAATTGTATTCATACCTCAATTGATAATCAATGAAGCTACTTATGATTGCCTTAGGTCCTAAATATAGGTTTTTAATACAATTAATTCAATTTTTTTTTTTAAATTTTTTTGTTTGATTTCTTTTTTCAGTACTTAATTGTAAATCTCTTCTTATGCAACATTGACACCACATTTTTTATACTACATTGGTTTAGTTTCTTTTATCTTAGCTTCAATATATATTCACTTAACATTTAAATAATAATATAGTTTTATTTATACTACTTTATAAAGGTAACCAAGATAATTCTAGATGTCATCTCATTTGGAAGAAAGATAGTTTGTTTGACTCATCTCAATTGCCTTTTACCAATTTATTATTCATTTTTAAGTTTTAAAATATATTTTTTAAAATTTTTATTTCAACCTGATTTCTTGATTGATGATATTATACACAATACTTTTAAAAAGCCATTTTCTAACAATTTTTTTTAATTAAATCAATTTTATCTTGGATATGTAATTATTTAAAATTAAAGTATTATTTTATTTTATTTATTCATGTATATCGTTATAGTTTGCAATAATTTTAAACAATGTTTAAGCAAGATGAAAGAAATGTCATTGGACTTGTCTTGCATAGCTTTACCAGATTAAATGTTAAATTTTAAATTTCTAAAATTTTTTCAAAGGTTTTGACATATTTTATGAGTGTTTTAAATTGCACCCAATTTAATGACTGAATATATCTTTAGTATATTGTAATGCAAAACTTTAGTTTAATTGAACTCATTTCAAATTTTCACATTGAATTTTCTATGCTACTATGTAACTTCAAATAATCTCTTATGTGACTGTCAAATCATTTTGCTTTTGTTTTACTAAAAAACATCAATTTATCTTCTTAATATTAATATAAATTTATTTAATTTAAATATAATAAATTATTAATATTGGTATTATATTTCCCTTTTTATTTGTAATGATTCAAACAGACGTCTAATTGAAATTAAAAAACCTTCATTAGTTCACCTTAATGAGCTCTATCCAATTAAATATTTATTTTTACTATATCTATGGTTAATTTGAAAGGTTTTGTACATTTCACAAGTCTTTTGATTATTACTTGACTTGACAACCTAAAATGTTACACTCAATCTCGTTATTTAGTTGGAGTAAAACTTTTGAGTATAATTATTTATCTCATTTGTTAAAAGTTTTAGCTTTAATTTTATGATAATACTAGGAAACTCTATTACACCTCTCATGTTACCTTTATATGTTTTTAATTTTGTTATATTACATTTTTGAATTAACCTCATTTCAACTTTAAAATATATTTCATTAATATTAAAATAAAAGTTATTATTTTCTAGGCTTATTTTTGTCTAATTCATGGTAGTTTGGATTGATGTTCGACCAAGATGAATGAAATGTCATCAGACTCGTCTAAACAAGTTCTATCCAATATCATTTTCCTTTTTTTTAAATATTTAATTGTTTATGGTTTCAACAATGTTTTCAACACATTATGAGTTTACATTTTTTATTGTCAATGACGTACACCCGATCTCCTTAATATATTATATTGCAACTTTTCCACACGATGTTTCACATTTTTTTAAAATTAGTCTTAATTTTTTTATTTTTATGTAAGGCAAAATCTCTTCTTACTTTACCTTTATATATCTTTGACTTGTTTTTATTATATTATGCTTATTTATCTCTTCTTAGTATTAATATTTATTGATGTAATATTAAAATGATTATTTTTATTATTGACACTTAATATTTAATAATTATTTTCATTGTCCAATCAAGAAGAAATAAATGTTACTACACTCATCAAAATGAGTTATATCTATTTATTTTTATTATTTATTTTTTTGAATATTTTTATTTTTTTCTCAATTTTTACATGTTGTAAGAGGCATTTTTATTCTCACTTGATTTTGATTATCGATGTTGGTCAACTCAATTTCTTTAGTATCCTAGATATGAACTCTCCCACACAATTTACTTAAA
Source organism: Vanilla planifolia (assembly GCA_023846275.1). Classification (NCBI taxonomy): domain Eukaryota; kingdom Viridiplantae; phylum Streptophyta; class Magnoliopsida; order Asparagales; family Orchidaceae; genus Vanilla; species Vanilla planifolia. The sequence continues at coordinate 1,872,699 of JAIUJO010000036.1, read as the reverse complement.
TTCCAGAGTGATGTTTATAATACCATTATTTGGTTATATTCATTTTCCACAATCTATCTCATGTAATTTTAATAAATATTTATTTTTTTAAATATTTATCAATAGTTTATATTTAAGGGTAATGACAACTTTTGTGAGTGATTTTTGTTCATACCAAACCAGATGATCTACTTTGTTACACATTATCTCTTTTATATCTTGGAATGTAGCTTTCTCACACAATTTATTGCATTTATTCAAAAATTTCTTTTCCTTTGGATACAATTCTGTTAAACTCTTAACCATTTCTAGTGTGACCTTTACGTTGAATTGATTTGGTAATTTTACCTTCTTTTAAATAATTACATTTTTTTAAAATATATTACATAAAATTAATGCTAATGTTTTTTATTTTTATTATTAAAATTCATAGTAATTCAAACCTAGGTCTAATAGAGATGAACAAGCATTATTTGATATTTTTTAGTGAGCACTTTCTAATTTAATGTTTATTTCTATATTTTAAAATATTTTGATATGTTTGCACGCTTTATGAGATATTTCATTTTATACATGTGTTTTATTAGAGGAGGCTATACATGATCCATTTAATATCTTGCAACATAGTATCCTTAACTTCTTTACACGATATTTTATTTCATACCTAATTTCACGATTGATAATTCTATATGTAATATTCTTAATGTCTTAGAATTCAACTTTCCCATGCAAATTACCAAATTCCTTTAACACTTTCACTATGTTTTGGATATATTACTATGAACTATCATTCTAGTCTTGTGTGACAATCAAACCACTTTGTTTTGGAGATATTAAATTTTTTAATTTATATCATTTTATCTTGAATAATAATTTACTAAATATTAAAGTAGTATTTAAATTTCATTTGTACTTATTTAATAGAGGATGTTACACATGATCTCTTTAGTGTCATGTAATACAATATCGTTAGTTTCTCTACCTAATATTTTGATTCATACCTAATTTTATGATCGATGATGTTATATTCAATATTCTTAATATCTTGGAATTCAACTGTCATACCACTCGTTTAATTTCTTTAACTTTTTCACTACGAATTGGATATATTACTTTAAAGCTATAATTTTATATTCATTTGATCTTCAAACAACATTGATTTTGAGATATTACATTATTTCAATTTATATTATTTTAAATTTAATATTTAGTCACTTAAAATTAAAATGATATTTTATTTTTATTTATGCTAATTTTTTTGTAACATTTTGTAATTCTGATTTTCCACCGAGCCAAAATAAATGTCATTATGCTCATCTCAATGTGTTTATCTTATTAAATATTAATTTTTATATTTGTAAAAATTTTATTTCTTAAGATTTTGGAATAGTTTTTCAAATATTTCTATTCATACCTAATCTGATGATCACTGGTGTTACACTTTATCTCCTTAATATCTTGGAATGAAACTTTTCTTTATTATTTATCTCATTTTTTAAAAGTTTTTCCTTCGTTTTTCGAATATTCTATGTAACTCAAAATCTCATCTCGTGCGACATTAATTTTTCTTTGATTTCCTATAATTAGATTGCCTTAAATGGATAGAGTTTATATAAAATTTCTCATATCAATTTTATTTGAGTAGACAAGTAATAATAATAATTACAAAAGTTATATAGTATTTAAAATAACAATAAATCCCTAAACACAATTTTAACATCGTGAAGCCTGTAAAGCATCAACATAAATAAAGATACAATATTCAAAAGGTATCGTAATTAGCACTACTTTTTAATATAACGAAAAGCATAATTTTACCATTAGTTCATGGAGCATTAGAAAAAAACCCACAACTCTAGCTACGCTTATCAAAATATAGGTATAAACTCATGCATCAATACATCTCCTCAAAGAAAATCATCCATATGGTTATTAAGGCACATAAAAAAATATCATAATCAACTAAAAAATAAAAGGTCATACTTGAGTTTAGCTAAGCTATCAATTCCTTTGGTTTCTTAGTGTTTGACCAATAGTATAAGTATATAATGAGCATTAAAACCCAACATGTGCATTTTTATTTTATAAAAAAATGAGAAAAAATATGGCAATACGATAAACTTTTTAAAAGAATAATAAATAATATTAATTAAGTCCTAACTATAATCATTTAAAGATGTATATAAAATAAATAAGAAGAAACATGGTATTGAGATATAAAAAGATGTATTTGAGTGCAAGAGCATATGTTCAAGATGTAGATGTATATAAAATAATCTACACAAAAAATGATTTACAAATACAACTTCTAATTATATCCATGCATAAACATCCCTCTATCCACTATGGTTCATTTTGTCCATCTAAAATCCAATATCTTTATATCCTTCTAGACTTCTTTGAGTCTAATATTTTCTTAACGTTTTCATCTCGACATTTTTTTCATTTATTTCATAGCACTCATACTTATTATTAAGGCATAGGTATTTATTGAATGATCACTATTCCAATACCATACAATGCCATCCCATCTTTAACATGCAACATTAAGAAAACAACATGTAAATTCCTCATCACACCATCAAATGTTGCATCATAGAAGATAGAAAAGCCTAAAGGTTTATCACATCATGTAAGCCTCAAAACATTAAATGAAATATGCCATGATTTTAATTGCTAAATAATTACAGCAGAACATCAAACTAACATTACAACTTTTTTAAAAATTAACTTACCAATATCCTTGAAATAATTCCTACATTCAAATTTATTTTTGTTTCCTTTTTTAATTGAATGATTATGCACCAATTAAAAACGAAAGAATTCATTTATTGCTTAATATTGATTGAAGCAAAAAGCATAAAACGATCAATTCAGTGTCGCTTGCATAAGCCTTGTTTTTGTTTCATTCAGGTGATTCCATTAATGGCCTTGGACTACTTTAGAAAAAAACCTTCAAGCTTCTTATAGTGGAAAGTTTCTAATGTTGTGTAAAAATGTTTAAGCATCACCCAATTTCTCTTGCCATGTAGTAAAGGTAAGAAAATATATATTAACTCACTAATTTTCCCATCTTTCTATCAAAAAATTTTGAGCGTATTACTCAACTATAGTTGTAGGACACAATTTATGACAAAAATATTTTCAATATTGAAGATGCAAAACTCTATAAATCAATTGCCTTCAACTCCTTCTTAAGTATTAGGATGAAATTAAGTAAGAAATCAAAGTCTTATGCTTTTTTAATTTACTAGTGTCCTTCTTGTGACTACTTTATTAGTATTGGATTAAAGAGATGGAAACTACATCAACTCACAAGTCCCCTATCTTGGCCATAAAAGGTCCATATAGCTAGATAGTGGCATGGAAATGTGAAGCAAAAGCTAAGGAGGTCAATGACAAGCTTAATGTTGAGAGCACAAGGTGGCGAGGTGGTGTAGCGATCCTAGATGTTTCACCCGACTTCCTTAATATCTAGGAATGCAACAAGGAGGTGCACATGAAATGTTTTCAACAAATGTTTTGCTTGTGTTATGTTGTACTATTTTGCATGAATTTGTTTAATTTCAATATATATATATATATATATATATATAGTTTAAATACTAAAATAACAATTCAATATTATTTTTATTTGTTTACATCAGTAACTAGCACAATTCAAATTGAGTTCACATCAAGATAGAATAATCAACATTGAACTTATCTTGATTAACTCTACATCTAATTTAATATTAATTTTTATATTTTTTAAGGAAATTTTTTCTTTGTCTGTTTTGAGTTTTTTTAATTTGTGTTGGATTAGATAATAAAGAATATTTCTCTCTATTTTCTTAATGTCTTGGGACACAAAATTCCTATAAAAGTTGTCTCATTTCATAAATTTCCTTGCATCAATTCGATTATTTGACTGTGTAACTCTATATCTTCGCTTCTGTGACCTTTACTTAACTTGATTTAATAATATTATAGTTCCTCAATTTATGCAGTCTTAGCTTTGATAAATATTTAGATATTCTAACTAGATCTTGTAGAACTTCTAAAGGTCATATCATTAATGAGCTCTATCTAATTTAAGTTTCACATCTTATTGTCAAATATATATTTTCTAGTATTTTTGCAACATCTCTTAGACATTTTAATTTCTAAATGAATTCATGATTAAGGATTTTTGACTCGATCAACTTAACTTTTTTTAACACAAATTTTCAATGATATTTTGTTTTATTTTCATGACATTGTTTTCATTGATTTGGTTATTTTATCATGAAACTCTAATTATCTTCCCTTGCGACACTTACATTGTTTTTATTTGGTTAAATTAAATTGAATGAATTTATCCCATTTAAATTTTAATATATTTTTCCATAATATTAAAATATCAATGTTTTTGGAACAATTTTGTAATTTGTAGTATTTCTAAATGTTGCTCGGTCAACATGAAAAAAGTTTCATTGGGCTCATTTTTATTAGCAATATCCATTAAAATACTCATATCTATATTTTTAAAACCATTTATTCTTATTGGGTTTTACACACTTTAAGAACCATTTCGATTTATACCAAAATTATTGAAGAGTGAGTTCTACTTGATCACCAGTGTGTTGAAATGTAATTTTCCCTTATAATTTATTTCTTTTCTTAAAATATTTGCTTAAATTTATTTATATTACAATGTAACAAAAAATTTGCTCTCACATGGCCATTAAATTTCTTTGAATTTATAATATTATATTGCTTCAATTTGTGTTCATTTGGCTTTAATATATTTTTAGAATATTAAAATAAGTTTTTTGTTTACGCTTAAGTACTTTAGTAATTTAGTGTAATTCCAAATGAAGTATGATCAAGACAAACAAATGTTGGTAGATTCATTTTGTTGAGCTCTAATCTATTAAATAATCTATTTTATTTTTTAAAATTATTTTTAGGGATTTTGCAAACTAATGACTCATTTCAAATCTTAGCAACTCGATAATCGAGAAAGTTGCACTTGATCTATTTACTATCTTGAAATTAACCATTCTTTTATAATTATTCTAATTTCTTCAAGTTTAACATTTTGATTTGATCATATTGTTACATAATTATAAATCTTCTTTTATGTAATGTTTACACTACTTTGAATTATATATATTAAACTACTTCAATTTATCTATTTCCACTTTAATATTTATTTATTTAATTAAAAATATTTTTTATTTTTTTGCATTTCTAATTTTGTTATTTTTAATAATTCGAAATGAGCACTGATCAAAGATGGTATAGATGTTGTTGGACTGATCTTATTAAACCAAATCTCATTTGATATTAATTGTCCTATTTTTATATATTCTTTTGAAAGGTTTTTGTATGTTTTGTGAGACATTTTGTTGGGAACTAATTTAGCTATTGAGGATATCACAAATTGTTTCTTAGTACATGGAAATGAAACTTTCTCACACAGTGTCTTATTTTCTCAAATATTTTTCTTTGATTTAGCTATGTTACTATATAATTCAAATTCCTTTGCTATGCTACATTTGTAATGCCATATTTTGATTACGTTGTATAGTTTATATTTACCTTTTTTGGCTTTAAAGTATATTGACTTAAAAGTGAAAATTTTTTTAATTAATTATTCTTATTTAGTTCTATATTTTTAATTAATTTTAAGCGAAGTTTAATCGTGATGAAATAAATGATGTTTGTCATATTTTGATTAGTTCATGAAACTAAATATTCGTACTCTTTTCTAAATATTTCATTTTCTATTATTTTGCTTCATTATGAGACATTTCAGTTAGAGCGTAATTTAATGATAATGGATATTTTACTCAAAATCCTTAGTATCATTGATTATAGCTTTCTCATATATATTATCTCATTTCTTAAAAAGTTTTTTATTTTTATTGGCAACTATGTAACTCTAAATCTTCTTTTATGTGATAATTATATAACTTTCATTTGGTTGTATAACCTTACGTCATTTATAACTTCCATATATTTTTACTTGATGTTGAAATAATAATATATATTACTATTTGTGCTTAATTTATTTGGATAATTTTGGTAATTCAGATCGAATTCATACTAGTACATAATAAATGTCATTGAACTCATTTAAAAATTATTTATTTAATTAAAAATTAATTTCAGTAGTAATCATTATTTTATTTTCTAGTATTGTATCATGCTTTAGGTGAAAATTTTTTTTACTTGACTTCATAAATGATTGTTTTACAATTAAGCACCATAGTATCTTGTATGTTTTCTACACAGTTTACCTCATTTTGTTTAATATTTTTACTTTTATTTTGATATATTACTATGTTACTCTAAATCTCGTCTTGTCTCGTATTTAAATAATTTATTATTATTGGTGCTTTTTTAGATTAATAATTCTTAGTAATTCCAAAAGAGGTCAATAGAGTGGAAACAAATATCATTATATTTCTATCAATGAGCTCTATCAAATTAAATATTTATTTCAAAATTTTTTAATATTTTATTTCCTAAAGTTTTGACAAGTTTTATAATATATTTTGATTCATAGCATATTTGATGGTCGAGCATGTCACACGTGAACTCAATAGTATCTTGGAATGAAACATTAAGTATACTTTATCTCATTTCTTCAAATGTTTTGCTTAGAATTTTCTACATTAGTACTAAAGAAATAATTCTAATTTTTTGTTACATATTCTCAAATTCTCATCTAGTATGATGGGAAAATCACTTTGATGAGGATATATTAAATTATTCAAATTTTCTCATTTTATCCTTATTATGTATTTATTTAATATAAAAAAAATATTTTTTTAATTATTTATTTATTGTAGTTTAGTAATTCATTATAATTGTAAAAGTGCTCCCATCAAGGTCAAAAAATTATATTGTACTCGTCTCTATGAGTTCCATCCATTTAGACACTTCTTTTTAAATTTTGTAATGTTTATTTTTTTAAGATTTTTTGATGTCAAAGAGTAATTTAAATTAATACCTAATTTAAAAATCAAGGATGATACCTTTGATCTCCTTAGTATCTTGGAATGCATATTTCTTATAAATTTTGTTTATTTTCCTCAAAATTTTCATTTTGACTTTGTTATTTTGTTATTAACTCTACATATCCTCTCGACCCTTGCATCGATTAAACTTCATTATGCTATATTGCTTCATTATACTTCATTTTATCTTTAATATATATTTAATTTATATTTTAATAATTTTATTATTATTTGTACATACTTTTATAATGCATAGTTATTTTCAACCAGATTCGATTTAGTTGAAATAAAATTATTGAAAAGATGTAGATGAGCGTGATATAAATAAATATTTTTTTTTATATTTTATTGAAAGTTTTGCCCAATAAGTTCTACAAGCTTTCGAATACATTTCTATTTATAACTAATTTGATGATCAAATATGTTACTCTTAATATCCAAAGTATATTGGAATAAAACTTTCCTTTATAATTTATCTCATTTCTTTAATTTTTTACTTTATTTTTGTTTTACTACTATTAACAAAATATTCTTCACTCATGTGATGGTATATTCACTTGGATTAAGTTATATTAAATTGCTTCAACTTTTTTTAGTTTAGTTCTATTATATATTTAATTAATATTAAAATATTTTTTTAATTTTTTAATCATTTTTTAATTTTATAATTCATAGTAACTATAAGTGGTCCAATAAAACTGAAACAAGTATAGTTACATTAGTATTGATGAGCTCTATCTAAGTAGATATTAATTTTTAAATTTTTTATTTTTTTATATGCATTTGGCATGTTTTATGAGACACAATAATTCAATATCAATAGAAGCTTGGAAAGGAAATTTTTAATATAATTTATCTACTTTATTTAATGTTTTTGTTTGACATGGTTAAAATCTTACATAGCTCTAAATCTTGTCTAGTGTCACCTCTAATTTTCTTTCATTTGGCTATATTACATCACTTTCTTATTACAACTTTAATATATATTTAATTAATTGTTTAAAATATCCTAATTAACTATTCATTTTTAAAATTTGCAAATATTTTTTTTTATTTTATTTGCATAGGGTTATGAAACATTTTAAACAATAAAAGATTTCATTGTTGAGGATATTGCACTTTTTCTATATAATATCATGGAAAAAACAATCCCTTTCCATTTATCTCATTTTTCCAAAGTATTCACTTTGTTTTGGTTGTTTTACTATTAGCCCAAAATCTTCTCATGAAGGATAACAATGTTTAGATTTGGTTATATTGCATTACTTCAATTGATCACATTTTAGCTACTATATATATATGTACATATTCTTAACATTAATATAATAATTCGTTATTATCTATTACTAATTATTTTGGAAATTTGGTGAATTTAAAATGAGTTCTGGTTGAGAAAACAATAAACATCATTGGAGTCTTCTTCACGAGCTTTATCAAAGAATTCATGCTTTAATTTATGATTTTTTAGCATTTTGGTGTGTTGTACGAGACAGTTTGACTTGTACTAGATTTTATAGCCAAGGATGAAACACTTGACATCCTCACTATCTTTGACTGACAAATTTATTTATAGGTTATCTCATTTCATAAACGTTTTTCGAATAAATTATTTTTTACTATGAAACTTTATTTTGTGATTCCTCCGACATTCATGATCCTTCAGTTTTTATTACTACATTGCTTCAACTTATGTAAATTATTCCTTAATTTATATTTACTTAATTTTCATTTCCTTTCTATCCAATTAGTTATTTATTTAATTTTTAAATATTTAATATCCTAGGGTTTACTTAACTTTACATGGTCTTTTCTTTCATCTTTAATATAAGAATTGAGGGAATGCAACTTTCTCTTATAATTTATCTCATTTCTTCAAATCTTTTGCTTTCATTTTATTATATTATTTGCCTCCAACATTCTCATTTAATCTCATATATATATATATATATATATATATATATATATATCTTTACTTATATTTCTTTACTTAAATTAAAATGAGAATTAATTTTATTACTTACATTTCCTTACTTTTGCAATTTATTGAAATTCCAATCAAGGTCTTAGTGGGACAAAACAACTCTCGACAGACACACCTAACAAGCTCAATCAAATTAAATATTTAATTTAAAATTTTTTAATATTTTATGTTTGGAGTTTTGGCACACTTTATATTAAATATTGGTTCCAACATAATTTTATGATAGAAATTGTTAAATTCAATATTTTTAATGCCTCAATGTGTGACATCAATTTAAAATTTAACTCATTTACCAAAACATTTAGTTTTGATTTGGTTAGGTTTTGATATAACTCTAAACTTTCTGTTGTGTGAAAATTATATCACATTAAATTAGTTACATAATAAAGCTCTATTTATCTCAATTAAGATTTAATATATATTTTTTTATAATAAAATAATATTTTTTTAATTAATAATGGTTATTTACTATGGTAATTTCGATTAATCCCAAAAGTGGTCTAAGATAGTTTAAACAAACATCACTGGGCTCAAAACTTGACAGCTTAATCTAATTAATTATTTTATTTTCAGTATTTTAAAATATTTTATTTTTATATAATTAGTATAACTTATGAGGTTTTTTTATTTTTAAATGATAAGATGATAATGGATGTTACATGCTATCTTTTAAATATCATGTAATACAACATTCTTATACAATTGATTTTAACTTTTCAAATTGTTTTCATTTAATTAGTTATTATAGAAAGAAACTCTTGTTCTCTTCCTAACTGAACTTTGCCTCATTTTTATTAATTTTCAATATTATTTTAATTTATCTTATTTTAACTTTATTATGAATGTAATCAATATTAAAATAAAAATTTATTATTATTTAGGGATCTTCTAATTGAAATTTCATAGTAAATCTTAACGACGATCGCTCAAGGTGAAACAAAGTTCATTGAATTTATCTCAATATGCTTTATTCAACTAAATAGTCATTTTTTAAAGTATTTTATTACCTTAGGCTTTCACAGGCTTTGAGACATTTTGATCTGTTCTATTTTTTAAGAATTGAGTATGTTACTCATTCTCCTTAGTATCATAAATTTAGGATTTTTCATAGAATTTATTTTATTTTTTTAAATATTTTTTCTATGAATTGGTTATATTATTATGTAACTCTAAACATCTTGCCTCATATAATTGAGTCGATGAATTCTATCTAACAAGGTTGAATATCAAATGAGGTTGAATCAAGAAATAACAAACATCATTACACTAATGTGAATGAGCTTTATCTAATCAAATAGTAATTTGTTATGAGATATTTTGAATCATACTCGATTTAATGATATTTGATGTCGTAGTCAATCTCCATAGTATAATAGAGCGAACTTTTCTTATAAAAGTTTGCTCATTTCTTCAACTTTTTTTAGCTATTTTGTTGTATCTCTTCCAATACAATTTATACGATTTATTCATTTTTTAATTAGGCTATACAGCTATGTAACTATAAATCATCTCTAGAAGGACCATGAGAATGCTTTGATTTAGTTATATACATTGCTTCATTTTATCTCAATTATATATATATATATAGTTACCATTCAAATAATAATTTGTTATTATTTATTCCAATTTACATTGGTCTCATTTGAACAAGCTCTACTAAATTTTTTATACTTCAATATTTTTCCTATTATTTTGGCAAGCTTTACACAAAAATTTGATTCAAACTTGGATTGACGATTGAGGATGTGATAGTCAATCTCCTTAATATGTTTGACTAAAATTTTATGTGCAATTGATCTTATTTGTTTATATTTTATGCATTAATCTAGATATATTACTGTGAAACTCTATTTTTTCTTCCATTTTCCATTTACATTAGTTTGATTTGTTTATGCTACATTATCTTAATTTTTTATTATTTAATATAAGTTAATTTTTATTTATTTAATTTTTAATTCATTGGTTTAATTTTGTATCGACAAGTTTTATCAAATTAAATAATCATTAATTCAATTTTTAAATATTTTATATTCTATTGTTTTCATATACGTTATGGGGCATTTTAATTTGTAGCCAATTGGATGATCAAGAAGTTTACACCTAATCTCCTTAGTAACTTAGAACACATCTTTCTTATGCAATTTGTCACATTTATTCTAATCCTTTATTTTGATTTAGTTATATTAAATGAATTTAATTATCTCATCTTATCTTTTACATATATTTTTAAAATTAAATTTAAAATTGATTTTTTAGCTTATGCTTCAATACTTTTTAAACAAAAAAAACTTCCAAACGAAGTCTTATTGACACGAAATGAATTTCAATGGACTAACTTGACGGGCTCAATCAAATGAATTGCTAGTAATTTGTATTTTGATCCAATTTAGAAGATATTTTAATTCCTACTTAATTTTGTAAAAAGTTTATGACATTCAATATCTTTATTGCCTTTCATTGAAACGTTAATGTACAATTTATCTCATTTTTTCAAATTTTCATTTTGATTATATTACGTTACTATGTAACACTAATTCTCTTATCATGTGACAATTATCTTAATTTGTTATACTATAATATATCAATTTATCAAATTTTAACTTTAAAATATATTTTATTGATATTAAAATAATGACTTAGTTTTAATTATTGTTATTCTTTTTTGTAATTTGTAGTAATACTAAAAATGTTTTGATTTGGATGAACAAATGTTAGTTGCTTCAACTCTATGAAGTCTATCTATTTGAATATTTATTTTTTTATTTTTAAATATTATATTTTTTAGAGTTAATGCATATTTTATTAAACTTTCTTATTGGTAAATGTTAGGACAACCTTTGATATTAAACACAATATCCATAATAACATGGAATACAATTTCTCTTATAATTTCATCTATTTCTCTAAATGTTTCTCATTTAATTTCTTACTACGCAATGATAATTTAATACTCATCTCGTTTAACTTTTAAATCATTTTTAATTAGGTTTTTTAATTTCATTAATTTTTATTATTTTGTTATTATTACTTATTTACTTAATATTAAAGCAATAATCAATTATTATTTGGGCTTGTTTAAATTATAAATTTTAAAAAATACTAAACAACGACCAATTGAAAAAAAACAAATATCATTAATGTTGTCTTAACAAGGATTATGTAATTAAATTTTTTTAACTACCATATTCCTTAAAGTTTTTACATGCATATTTTGATTTGTAACTTATTTGATGATCGAGGACATTGACCTCGATGTGCTTAGTATCTTTGAATACAGTTCTCTTATAAAATTATTTAACTTTTTCAAACGTTTCTTTTTGTTTTGGTTATATTAAATTGTATCTCCACATTACATTAGTTAAATTACATCATTTTTATTTAATTCATAATTAATTGAAGAAAAAAGTAATTTACTATTTTTATTTAAATGACATATGGTAGAGAGGAAAGAAATATCATTAAACATTTCTAAGCATGCACAATCAAGTTGTCTTTATTTTGTTTATTACACTTTATCTCAAAAATCTTCTCTTGGATTGCCTTTATATTGCTTTCATTTGTTATATTATATTGATTTAGATTATCCCATTTCAACATTATTATATATTTACATAATTTTTAAACAATAATTTATTATTTTTTATATTTATTTAATATGGGAAAAAAATTAATAAAAATTGAGGTCTCATTGAGATGAAATAAATCTCATTTGACTCTTTTTGACAAGCTTTATCCAATGTAATATACATTTTTATTTTTAAAATTATTTATTTTCTAAGATTTTGGAAAGTTTCATAAGATGTTATACCTCATACCTTATTTAATGGACAAGTATGTTCCATCCATTCTATTTTTATGTTGTAGTGTGACTTTCTATTATAATGTTTCTCATTTCTTTAATGTTTTTAATTTAATTGGGTTATATTACTATAAAGCTACAATACCTCTGTCATGTGACATTCAAATCACTTTTGTTTTGTTTATTTCATTTTTTTGATCCACCTAATTTCTTCATTAAAATATATTTTATTTAATTAAATTAATAATTTTTTATTGTTTATGTTTATTTACATTATTTATTTATAATAGAGGTTTGATTGAGATGAAGCAAACATCATTGTACTTAACTTGATGAGCTATCAAGTTAAAAGTTATCTTTTAAAATATTCCAATTTTCATGATTTTAGAATGTTTTATAGGAAAGATTTTTTTTACTTGATTTAATGGGCAATGATGTTATAGCTGAACTTCTTAATTTCTTGGAAATTTGTTATCTTATAAAATTAATCTTATTTATCTCAATTTAATTTGGTTATACTACTCAAAACTCAAATTTTTTTTTCTTGTGTGACCATTACATCACTTTAGTTTAATTTTCTTACATTACTTGAATATATCTTATATAAATTTAAAATTTATTTTCTTCATAACAAAATAATAATTCATAGGTACTTATGATTATTTTCTTTGGTAATTGATAGAAATTAAAAATTAAAAAATGATAGAGAAAAAAATGTGGATGGAATCGACTTGAGGAGATCCAAAAAATTAAAAAACATTATTTAGTTTTAAATATATTATTTTTTACAGTTTTAGAATGCTTTACTAGATATTTTGGATTTTAATTTTCTAATATAATTTATAACATTTCCTAAATTTATTTTTGCGCTGTGTCAATATTATTACATAATTTAAATTTATCACAATTAAGATTTAATATATGTTAAATTAATATTAATATGATAGTTTACTTATTTATATTTATTTTATTTAGTATTTCAGAATAATTCCAATAAAGGTGTCATTGAGTCAAACAAATGTTGTTCCCATCCCAATGAGAAATATCTCATAAAATATTAATTTTTTATATTTTTAATTTTTTTTTTAATTTTGGCATGCTTTATTTGATAATTCTCTTTATTGATTATTTAATGATCAATGACATCAAACACAACCTTTTTAGTTTGTTAGAATGCAACATTCTAACTCAATTTATCTATTCTTTTAAAATTTTCCTCTTTGATTTGGTTATATTATAACAAAATTGTGATTCTAATTTTGTGTGAACATTACATCACTTTGATTTTGTTTTATTACGTTGCTCTAATTGTTTGCATTTCAACTTTAATTTACATCTTCATTATGTCAAAATAATAATATTTCTATTTTAGTTTGCAATTTGCAGTATTTCCAAATATGGTTCCATGAAAATTGGACAAATGTCATGGGTAAATCTGAGACGAAGATTATCAAATTAAATATTTATTTATGTGTCATTAAATATTTTTATACCAAGAGTTTTGGAATGCTACTTTCATGTGTAATTTATCACAATTTTTCAAAAGTTTATTTTCTATGATTTGTTTATGTTATTATGCATGTCTATATCTCTTCAAATGTGACCTTTAATTGTTCTAATTTGGTTATATTGCCTTATTCGAATTTATCTTACTTTAGCTTTTATATATATTTTCACATAATACTAAAAAAGTAATTTATTGTAATTTATGATTATTAAATTTTGTAATTAATAATAATTCTAAATAAGTTTCACATAGGGAAAACATCCATAATTGTACTTACTTTTATAAGTTTTATCAAATTATATATATATTTTTATATTTTTTTACAATAATTCGTTTTCTATGATTTTTGCATATTTTGCAAGACATGTTGATTCGTACCTGATTTGATTGTCAACTTTTTTAGACTCTATCTCTTTAGTATCTTTGAATGCAGCATCTCACATTCTTTATCTCATTTCTTTAAAATTTTCACTTTGATGTAGTTATATGACTACAAATATCCACTATGCTCTCAAATGACCTCTACAACATTTTAATTTGGCATATTAATATGCATTAATTTATCTTTTAGCCTTTTTATATATTTACTTAAATTTTTTTTTTCTCTATGCTATTTACTTTATAATTTAGTAGTAATTGCAAAAAACTTTTGAATGAGAAGAAAATAATGTTATTTGATGCGTCTCGAAGAGCTTTATCCACAAAATATTCACTTTTTATAATTTTAAATATGTAATATTTTAGAATTTTGGCATATTCTATGTGACATTTTGATTCCTGTCTCATTTAACAATTGAGGATGTTATTCTCGATATTCATAGTATATTATAGTGTATCTTTATCATACAATTTGTATCATTTAGATTATTTTGCTTTGATTTCTTTATATTATTGTGAAAATCTAGTTATCCTCTCACATGCTTTGGTTTAGTTATATTATATTACATCAAATTATCTTATTGTTAATTTAAATATATTTACAAAAAGATTAAAGCAGTACTTTAATATTATTTTCATTTATTTAATTTGTAATTCTCAATAATTTAAAATGCGATTTGATAGAGACATAACAAATGACATAAGTCTCACTTCAATGAGCTCCAACTAATTAAGTATTAATTTTTATAGGTTTAAATATCTTTTTAGTCATTTTTACACAATTTGTTACTTTTAAGAATCATACCTTTTATGATGATCGAAGACATTATATCCAACCTTCCAAGTGCCTTCAAATGCAACATTTTCTCATAACCAAAGTTCGTTTTTAAAAATATTTCTATTAACTTGGTTATATTTATATGTAATTCCAAATACCTTCTTATGTGACCATTATTTTTTTATTTTGTAATCTTGAATATTTTACTTTATTTCATTTTAGCTTTAATATTTGTTCACATAATATAAAAATAATCTTTTTGTTTTCTTTAGGGTTTTTCCTTTGGTAATTGATTATAATCCTAAACAAGATTCGATATAGTTGAAATAAACGTCATTGGATTTATCTAGATGAGAATTATCCAAATAAATAACTATTTCTTTTTTTTTTAAAAATATTTTGTGTTCTTGGTGTCAAGCATGCTTTATGAGACATTTCATTTCTTTTTCTTATTATCATTGATCTTACACTCCATCTATTTAATTCCTTGAAATGAAACTTTCTTCTAAAACTTTGTACATTTGTTCAATTATTTTCCTTTGATTTCTTTTTCATATATGTAAATCTAACCTACTCCCAAGAGACATTTGTATTATTTTTGTTTGGCTATGTAACGTTATTTCAAATTATCCTACTTAAGTTTTCCTTATTATTTATTTTATTGAAATAATAGATCATTAGTAATATAAGGAAACGAGGTTTGATCAAGTTGAAACAATTGTTGTAAGATTCTAACCCATAAGCTTTATGTTACTAAATATTAAAAGTTTATATTTTAAATATTTTTACATTTTAGAATTTTTAAACTTTTTATGAAACATGTTGATTCATACCTCAATTGAAGATCGAGCATTTTACACTTTTTCTCCTTGATTTGGTTATGTTACTATGTAACTATGACTATCCTCTAATTTGACATATTTATCAATTTGAATTAGTTATGACACAATTTTTTAATTTATCTCATTTCAACTTTAATATATATTTACTTAATATGAAAATAATAATTTGTTGTTCTTATGCTTATTTACTTTTGTAGTTCATAATTATTCCAAGCAAGGTATCACTTAGATGAAAAAAATGCATTAGACGTGTCTCAAGAAGCTCTATCTATTTAAATATAGATTTTTTTGGTTTGCATATACATTTATTTATACTTTTTTATGTGTTTTGCATGATTTATAGGATATTTAATTAATTACTTAATTAGATGATTAAGAATGTTACATTTAGTCCCCTTAGTTTAGTTCACAAATCTTTTGTTCATGTCATTTTTGTTTTATTGCCAATTTAATTAAAATTAAAAATTATAATTTATTATTATTTATTTATATTGACTTTGGTAAATCATTGTAATTCATAAGATATCAATTAGAGATGAGACAAGTGTCATTGGACTCGATTGGTTGAGCTTTATCAAATTAAATAGACATAGAAATATCTTTTTAATATTTTCTTTTTTATGGGTTTTACACAATTTATGAGAAATTTCAATTTTTTACCTGATTTGACGACCAAGAATGTTGTACTCGATGTCCTTATTATCTTGGAATATATTTTTCTCAAACAAATTTTCTAATTTCTTCAACTTTTTGGTACTAATTTGCTTATATTATAAATAAGGACAATAATTCTCTTCTTTAGTGACCAACATATCACTTTAACTTGGTTATATTAAATTTATTTAATTTATCTATTTTTTTAAAAATATTTTGATCTATTATTAAACAAGTAATTTAATATTAGTTATGCTTATTTATTTTATAAATCATATACTCCCAAATGAGGCTAATGAAGATGAAACAAATCATACTTGACTGATCTTAAAGTACTCTTTCCAATTAAATACCCATTTTTTTATTTCAAAATATTTTACTTTTTAAACTTTTGGAATGCTTTTGGAGGCATTTTCTTTCATTCTTGATTTGATTATCAAGGGTGTTACACTTGGCCTTCTTAGGATATTTTAATGTAACTTTCTTATACCATTTATCTCATTTCATCAAATTTGTTTCATTATTTTGTTATATTAATGTGTAACTTTAAATTTTTGCTCATGTGACCTTTACATCTCCTTGATTTTGCTAAATTTTGTTATTTTAATTTAACAAATTTAAACTTTAATATATATTAATGTATTTTTTAAAATTATTTTTTTATTTATGCTTATTTATTTTTTTAATTATGGGAAATTCCATATGATATTGGATTAATTCGAAATAATCATCATTGGGCTCAAGTTGAAGATGTTTATCCAAAAAAATATTAATTTTTACCTTTTTAAATATTCTATTTAACTTATGATTTAGCATGCTTTAGATGTTTCAATTCATACTTCATGTAGTGAACAATGATGATACACTCGTTGGACTTATCACATTTCCAAAGTATAATTGAAAGCAGCCTTCTCATATAATTTATCACATTTCCTCAATTTGTTTTTTAGTTAGTTTTATTACAATATTTCAATTAATGAGAAATATTCTTTAATATATATTTAATCAACATTAATATAATAGTTTATTTTATTTATAGTTATTTTGTTTGGTAATTCATAGTAATTCGAAATGAGGCTTGATGGAGATAAAACAATTGTCATTGGACCCATTCCAATGAGCAATATCCCAAAGAAGTTATTTTTTATATATTTAATTTTTTATTTTTTTTTATTTTGGAATGCTTTATGTGACAACACCATTTGTTCCTTATCAATGACTAAAGGACATCAAACTCGTTCTTCTTTGTTCATAAAATGTAACTTTTTAATATAATTTATCTAATTTCTTCAACTTTCTTTTTTTTGATTTTGTTATACAATAAAAAATTTGTAATTCTCGTTTTTAGAGAACTTTAAATCACTTTGATAAGGTTTTTTACATTACTTCAACTTATCTCATTTCAAAATTAAATTATACTTTCTGTATGTTAAAATAATATTTTCATTTTATTTATTTTAATTTACTTTTAAGTTTATAGTAGTTCCAATATGGTTTCATGGAGATGAAACATTTTTTTGTACTCATTTAGATGAACACAAACAAATTAATTATTAGTTTACATATGTTTTAAATATTTTACTATTGGTTTACATAAGTTTTAAATATTTTACTAGTAAGGGTTTTTGGCATGATTTACAAGAGTGTTTAATTTGTTTCTTATTTCATGGTTAAGGTCGTTATACTTGTTGTATGTAGAATCTTTTAAAGCAACATTGTTGTATAATTTATCACATTACTTCAAGGTTTTCATTTTCATTTATTGATATTATAGTGGAGCTTTAAATCTTCTTTCCTGTTACCTTTTTAACAATTTTAATTTAATTATAATACATTGTTTTAATGTATCTTATTTATGTTTTAACTTAAATTTACATAATACAAAAATAAACTTTTTTTATTATTTATGCTTATTTATGATGTAATTTTTAGTAACTTCAAGTAAGGTATGATGGTGATGAAGAAAATGTTATACAACTAGTCTTTATGAGCTATTATTGATTAAAAAATCATTTTTGTATTTTAAATATTTTATTTACATTGATTTTTGCATGATTTAGTAGTATTGCTAATTTATAGTTGATTTCACAATCGAGGACATTAGACTTAATCACTTTTATAAATTGGAATGCTACTTTCTTATGCAATTTATCCCTTTTTTTAATTTGTTTTACTATGGTTAGTTTATATTAGCATGTAAGTCTAAATCTCCAATAATGTGACCTTCAATTATTATAATTTTGTTATATTACTTTTTTAAAATTTATCTCATTTCAACTTTAATAAATCTTTATTTCAAATTAAAATAGTATTTTATTATAATTTATACTTATTTAATTTTGTTATTAATAATAACTATCAATAATAATTGCTCAACGAAAAACATGCATCACTACAGTCATTTTCTGTGGCTTTTGCATGCTTTATAGGATATGTCAATTCATAATTTATATTACGATTAATATTTTAAATCAAAAACTTGTTATCATAATGGAATGCAACTTCTTATAAAATTTATCTCATTTTTTCAAAAATTTTAATTTTATTTAGTTTTATAACTATGGAACTTCATTATCCTCACCTATGTCCACATTGTTTTAGATTAGAGACAATAAATTGCTTTAATTTATCTATTTTTATCTTTAATATATATTTACTTAATATTAAAATAACAATTTTTCAATATTTGTAATATTTACTATGGAATGCAACTTTTTTGTATAGCTAACCTTATTTTTACAAATTATTTCTTTTAATTTTCTTTTATTAATTTTAATTCTAAATCCCTTCTTATGTGACCATCATTTTGTTTTGATTTGGAAATATTGCATTATTTTAGTTCATTTTATTTTAGCATTAATATATATTTACATATATTAAAATAATATTTTATTATTCTTTCTCATTTTAAAATTTTGTAATTCATTAAAATTCTTAATAATATTTTATTTAGTCAAAACAGAATGTCATTGGATTCATTTAGATGAGCTCATTCCAGTCAAATATTTATTTCTATATTTTTAAATATTTGATCTTCTAGTGTCTGGCATGCTTTACGAGACACTTAATTTTGTGTTCCTTTTATGATCACAGAGGTTGCGCTCCAACAATTTAAACTCTTGAAATGAAAAATTTATATACAATTTATTACATTTCTTGAAATGTTTCTCATTGATTTTATGTTCCATTTATGTCACTCTAAATCTTCTTCCAAGTGACCTTTATATTATTTTAATTTTATATGTTATTTAATTTAAAATTAACTTATTTGAGTTTTCATTAATATTTACCTGGTATTACAAAAATAAATCATTATTTGTTTATGCTTAGTTACTTTTGTAATTTGTAGTAGGTAAAAAATAGGTGTTATCAAGATTAAACAAATGTTTTAGGATTCTAACCAATGAGCTCTATGTGATTAAATATTAAAAAAAATTAATTTAAATATTTTAATTGTTAAAATGACGAACATTTTACGAAACATTTTGATTCATACTTGATTTGAACATGGTGTAAGCTACACTCAATTTTTTAATATGTTGAAATGTAATTTTCTCATACAATTTATCTTCTCTAAATATTTTTTTTTACTTTGTTTGGTTATATTATTATTAACCCTAATTCCCCTCTTATTTAATCTATTCATAACTTTGAATTCGTTATAAAAAATGTTTTTGTTTATCTAATTTTGACATTAATATATATTTACTAAATACTAAAAAAAAATTTATTATGTTTTATGCTATTTACTTTTAGTTCACAATTATTCCAATCAAGGTATGATCGCGATGAAAAAAACGTATTCAACACTTCTCAAGGAGTTTTATTTACTTACATGTATATATATATACTTCGTTTTTAACTTTTTTGGCTTGGTTTATAACATATTTCAATTTGTACTTGATTAGATAATAATGGATGTTGTCTTTAGTCTCCTTTGTATCCAGCTATGGCTCATGAAATTTATCTAAATTTCAGAATGTTTTACTTTGATTTGACATATCACCATATTCTAATTCTCTTCTCGAGTGACCTTGACATTATCTAATCTCATTTTTTTATTATCTATTTTCTTAATATTAAAATTATAATTTCTAGTTATTTTTTTATTTACATATGTAAATAATAATAATTCAAGAATATATCCATTGGAGATGAAACAAATATTGTTGAACTCTTCTAGTTGAACTTCATAAAATTAAATGTACATAGAATTATTTTTAAATATTTTATTTTCTATAGGCTCTACACACTTTATGAGTCATTTTAATTTTTACATTATTTGACAATCAATGATGTTGCATTAGATTTTCTAATTATCTTATAATACAATTTTCTTAAAAGAATGATCACCATTTAAATATTTACATTGACTTTCTCATATTAAAACGAAGAAAAAATTCTCCACTATAAGGATCTATATACACCACTTTGATTAAGTTATATTAAATTAAATTAATTTATCTACATATTAAAAAAATTTTAATTGATTTTAAAAAAATAATTTATTACTATTTAAGCTTATTTTCACTTATATGACATACTTCTAAAGGAGATTTGATGAATATGAAACACACTTCATTGTACTGATCTCAAAGTGCTCTATCTAATTACATTTGGAGGCAATTTCCTCTATTTTTTATTTGATTATCGAGGATGTTACATTTAAATTTCATACAATATTGGAATGAAAACTTTTTGGTACAATTTGTCTCATTTTATAAAGTTTTTATCTTTATTTAGTTATATTACTAAGCAACTTAAATTTATTCTTATTTAACCCTTACATCACCTTGATTTGGTTATATTTCATTATATATATTTTATTTAAAAAGTAGCTTTAATATATTTTAACATAATTGAAAATAATAATATATTTTTTATTTATGATTATTTATTTTCATAATTCATAAAAATTCTAAATGATATCGAACTAAGAAGAAATAACTATCATTGATATTTTTTCAATAACTCTAAAAAATTAAATATTTATTTATTAATTTTTAAATATTTTGTTTATACATTTGGTTTGTTTTATGTTATCTTTTGATTTACACCTTATTCTATGATTGATAGTGTTACACTGGATCTCTTTTGTGCCTTGGAATGCATCCTTTATGGAGACTTTATCTCATTTGTTCAATTGTTTTGCTTTCATTTTGTTATCCTATTACTAGGAAAATATAATTATCATTTTATGTGACTTTTAAATAATTTTGTTTTATTTATAGTATGAATCACTAGTTGGTCTCATCTTAGATTTATTATTTATTTACATAATATTCAAATAATAATTTATTAATTTTTATGCTTAATTATTTTTGTAATTTGTTGTAAATCCAAGCAATATTATGGAAACAAAAAACATCAACTCATTCATCTCAACGAGCTGTAAGCAATTAAATTTTTATATGTATATTTTTAATTATTTAATTTTCTAAGATTTTTTAAAACTATATCAGAGACATTTGAACTCGTTCCACGTTTGATGATTGAGGATATTACACTCGACATCCTTAGTGGTTTAGAATGCAACTTTCCCTTGCAAAAAATAATATTTCTATATATCTTTTGCTATGAAACCTTATTTGACATCTTATTTGACATTTATATACCTTTGATTTTGTTATGTTACATTTCTTCATTTTCACACATGTCTTCTTTATTGTATACTAAATATTAAAAATAATAAATTTATTAATATTTTATTTTATTTAATTTGAACTCATCATAATTCCAATGAGGCGCAATGAAGATAATGCAAATATTGTTGGAACCATCTCAAATGTCTCCATTCAATTAAATATTTTTTTAAACTAGTTTTAAAAAATTATTTTGCAGGGTTTTGCCATGCTTTATCAATTATTTTTGTTCGTACATTTTTTTACCATGTTACGCTAGATCATCATAACATATTAGGATGTAATTTTCTTAATTGATTTACCTCATTCTTTCAAAATTTACCTTATATTTTCTTATATTACCATGCAACTTTAAATCTATAATCTTGTGAGCTTTACATTGCCTTTGTTTGTTATATTATATTATTTTAATTTATCCCATTTCAAATTTGATATACATTCATTGAATATTTAAATAAAATTTATTTTATATTTCACAATAATTCCAATTAGGATCTAATTCAGATGAAAGAAATGCCATTAGAGTAGTATAAATGAGCTTCATTTAATTAAATATTACTTCTAATGTTTTAAAGTATTTTTTCCATGATTTTGACAAACTTCTCAAGATATTTGTAATTGAATACCCATTTGCTAATTGAGAATATCACAAGAATTCATCTTCATATTTTGGAATGTAACTATCCCTTACAATATATCTTATTTATTCAAATTATTTGCTTTTATTTATTATATTGCTATTATACTCTGATTCTTTTCTCTTGGGATATTTACATCAATTTGATTTAAGATATTATAAATCTTCAATTTATTTAATTTTAGCTTTATTTCATATATAAATAACTATAAAAAAATTATTTAGTATTTTAAATTCATATTTTTTTAATTAAAATTAATTCCAAATGATATCTGATCAAGATTAAAGAAGCTTCATTACACTTATTATGATTAGCTCTTTTTGAAACATAACTTTTGATGCACATTTTAAATAAAATTTATCTCATTTCTTCAAATGTTTTTGTTTTTGTTTTGTTATATTACTATGGAACTCAAAATTGTCATTTGTGAGACCTTTACATTTCTTTGATTTTGTTTTATTATATTATTTCGACTACACTCAAATCCACTTTAAAATATGTTTACTTAATACTAAAAAAATAATTGATTATTATTTTTTGTTTTTTTCAATTTGGAAATTTGTAGTAATTTCAAATGATATTTGAACATGACAAAATAATTGCTATTAATCTTGTCTTAACAAACCCTATTTAATTAAATAACTTTTTTAAAATTTCTAAAAGTTATATTTTACTTGGGATTTGGCATGTTTTAAGAGACGTTTTGATTTGTATGTGATTTCATGACAATGATGTTAAATTTGACCTTATACTATCATAGAATGAAAGTTCCTCATAATGTTTCTCATGTCTTCGAATGTTTCATAGAATTGGTAATTTTAATTTTTTTCATATTACATAGCTTCAATTTACCTCTTTTAGGCTTCAATATTTATTAACACAAAGTTAAAAAAAACAATACTAATCTTCATGTTTATTTATTTTGGTAATTATTAGTTATTTCTAATAGGATCTACTAAAGAAAAAGAAAGCTTTGTTTGGCTATACTCATAGACCCCATTCTACTAAAATATTTGTTTTTATGTTTTAAAATAATTTATTTTTTTTAGTTTTTGAACACTTTATGAGATATAATGATTCATGCTTGATTTAAAGATCTAGGATGCTACTCTCAATTTGCTTAGTATATTGGAATGGAACTTTATGTTATAATTTATTTCTTTTCTTCAGAGTTTTTTGTTTGATTTAGTTACATAAATATGAATCTCTAATTCTCATCTCATGTGACCGTTACATCGCTATGATTTGGCTTTAATATATTACTTTAGTGCAACTAATTTTAAATTTAATATATATTAAGTTAACATTGAAGTCATAATTTATTATGATTTATGCTTGTTTAATTTAGTAATTTATAGTAGTACCAAATGATGTGTGGTGGACGTGAAACAATCTTTGTTGGATTCATTTAAATGACTTCCATAAAAGTAAATATTTGTTTCTACTTTTTGTAAATGCTTTATTCTTTTGGGATTTATGAATTTTATAAGATATTTTATTTGTCTTTGATTTGATCATCAATAATATTACACTCAATTTTCTAAATTATTTGGAATGCATCTATCTCAAATAATTTATCTTATTTCAATAAATTTTTTATTTTGAGTTTATTATATTACTAAGAAACCCTTCATCTTGTTAAGTGCGACGTTTACATTATTTTGATTGGTCTATATATCTTTGCTTCAACTTATCACACTTCAATTTCATGAAAGATTTATTTAATATTTAAGTAATAATTGATTAATTTTTTTGATAATTTGTCAAAATTACAAAGGAGATCCAATCAAGAAGAAAAATGTGTCAATGGACTAATCTCAATGAGATCCACATAATTCATTAATAATATAAACATTTTTAAATATTTTATTTTTGGGAGTTTTTCATGCTTCAAAGACATGTTGATTAATACATATTTTGATTGTAAAGAATATTACACTCAATCTCGTTAGGAATAAGGAATGAACCTTATTCAATTTGCCTCATTTAATCTAATGTTTAGTTTTGACTTGTTTTCTATTAAATGAAAAATAAATTCTTGTCTCATGTGACCTTTACATTACATTGACTTGGTTGCATTTCATTGCTTAAATTTATCCTGTTTTTCATTTAGTATATATTTACTTATTATTTATATAATAATTTATTATTATTTAACTTTATTTCTTCTTAATTCATAGTATATGAAGATGAGGTCCAATTGAGGTGAAACAAATGTTGTTAGAAAAGTCTTGAAGTGTTTGTAAAATTTGATTTTTATTTTTATTATAAAATATGCTTTTCAGATTTGGTATGTATTATATGGTTTTTTTATTTGCACTTAATTTGATGATCAAGTATGATCTCTTTAGTATCTTTTTGGATTGCAGCTTTGTCATATAATTTATTTTTTCTTTTCAAATGTTTTCTTTGAGTTCTTTATATTGTTATGTACGTCTTAATCTTCTCACATGCGATCTTTACATTACTATGATTTTATTAAATTTATTTTTGAAATTTATTTTATTTAATAATTAATATATATTTCCTTAATAAGAATATATTAAATCATTATTATTTAAAATTATTTAATGTTACAATTCATACAAACTCCTAAAAAATAATGATAAAAAAAAAAAATTTTAAAAGTTTTTTTTTCAAGAATTTTGGTACATGTTATGAGATAATTTGATTCATACCTAATTCAACTACAGTGTATGTTAAATTTGACCTTTTCAGTATCTTAGAATAAAACATTCTCAAGCATTTAATGTAATTTCTTTAAACTGTTTTTCCAATTTTTTGTATTACTAAATAAGTGAAAATCTCATATCATGTGATCATCTTATTATTTTTATCTTTTTTATGATACATTGCTTCAAATAATCTAACTTTAGCATTAATATATATTTATTTACCTATTATTAAATAATTTATTTATTTATTTTTATTTACTTTGGTAATTAATAATAATTCGACATGATGACTGATTCAAATGACATAATGTCTTGTGATTGGTCACGAAGGGCTATACACAATCAAATGTTAACTTCTATATATTTAAAAACTTTATCATCATTTAAGTCGTTCCTTTTTTAAAATTTTTATTCACGACTTATTTGATGTTTAGGAATGTTTACTAATTTTTCTCTTATTTGACCTTCAAATTGCATTGACTTTGTTTAACAACAATGCTTGAACTGATCTTATTTCAACTTTAATACACACACTTAAAATTAAAATAGTTGTTAAAAATTATTTATTTTTTTGTTCTTAATTAATAATAACTCCAAATGAGGTCTACTAAGGACAAAATAAATATTGTTGGGCTTACCATGATGAGCACTATAAAATTACATATTTATTTTTTATTTTTATGTTTTCTAAGTTTTCAGTAATTTGGTACATTTTGGAAAACATTCTAATTTTCAAGCTTCATTTGATGATTGAGATATGTTACACTTGAATGCCTTAGTATTTGTAAATGCAACATTACCATAAAATTTATTTAATTTTGACAAATATTACTTGTAACTCAAAATCTTCTATCATGTGTTGTTCACATTACTTTTATTTAGTTGTATTAATTTATTTCAATTTATCTTATTTAAGCTTTAATATATATATACATATATATATATATATATATATATATATATATATATATATATATATTATTAAAAGAATATTTTATTTTTATTTGGGTTTATCTATCTTTGTAATGCCTCATAATTATGAACAAGGACTGGCTTCACTAGACATTTTGATTAGCACCAAATTTGAGGATTGAGCATGTTACATCTAATAAACTTATACATGGAATGCAACTTTGTTGTACATCTTTTCTCATATTTTAAAATTTTTCACTTTGATTTGGTTGCATCAGTATAGAACTTTAAATAGTTTAATGAGAGCTTTGTGTTACTTTGACTTGATTTTGGTATATTTCATGAATTTATCTTATTTCAACTTTAATTTATATATTTAGTTAACTTTACAGTAATAAAAGATTACTCCTTATGCAAATTTTATATATCAATTTAAACCAACTTAAATAATATTTAATCTAGTTGAAATCAATATGGTTTGGCTTATGTCAATTAGCTCTATGAAATAAAATATTTTTTTATGTTTTCAAATATTTTTTTATATTGATTTGAAATGCTTTTCAAGAATTTTTATTCATGCCTTATTTGACAGTCGATGGTATTACACTTCATATCCTTAGTATCTTCAAATGCAGACTTATTTTATAATTTATTTCTTTTTCAAAATATTTTATTAGATTTGATTACGTTAATATATATCTCTAAATCTCCTATTGTGTGACAAGTACGCAACTTTGATTTGGTTTTATTATATTCCTTATAGGTTATCATAGTTTTAGCTTTAAAATCTAGTTACATTACATTTAAATAATAAATTATTTTTCTTTATGCTTATTATAATTTATAATTTATAGTTTTTCTCAACAAGATTTGATCATGATAAAGGACTTGACATTGGACTCATCTTGATTAGTTTTATCTAATTAAATATTTTTTTTCTATAATTCAATAAACTTTTTATAATAGTTATGCATACTTTATGAGACATTTTGAATTTTACCTTATTTGATGATTGAGGGGTTACAATCAACATCCTCATTTTCTTGGTATGCAATTCTTATACAGTTTATATAATTTCATCAATTTTTCTTACTCTTTTGATTTTGCTATAGTGGAATAATTATTCTCCTCTAGTATGACCATTACATTGTTATTATTTGGTTATATTATAAAGTATTAATCTACAATATTTCACCCTTAACATATTATAACTTAATAATAAAATAGTAAATTTTCATTTATTTTTCTCATTTACTTTTATGATTCATATTGATTTCAATGCTCGAGTGAAACGAAATGAACATTACTAGACCCATCACAACGAGCTCAACCTTATTTAATATTCGTTTTTAGTTTTTGAAATATTTTATTTACTAGGGTTTTGAAATGTTTTTTTGAAATATTTTGACTCATACATGATGTCATTATTAAGAAGGTTTCACTCTTTTTTCTTATTATGTTTGGATGCGAAATTAAAATATAATTCATCTAATTTCTCACACTTTTTTTTATTTGTTTATATTACTCTGAACACTTATTCTCTTCTTGTTTAACATTTACATCACAATGAATTTATTTGCTTACATGACTTCAAGTTATCTCATTTTAGTTTTGATATACGTTTGCTTAATATTAGAACAATAATGAATTACTGTTTAAGCTTATTGACATAATAATTCATAGTTATTCAAAATGAGGTTGTGTAGAGATCATAAGGGACATGTTAAACCACCACAATGAACTCTACCGACTTTAATATTCATTTTTTTAGTTTTATAATTTGATAGGGTTTTGGCAATTTTGCAAGACATTTGGGCTTGTACCTAATTTTACAATCGACGACATTACACTTGATCTCCTTATTATCTTTGGATGCAACTTTGTCATATAATTTTTTTATTATCTATAAATTTTTCCATTTGATATAGTTATAGTATTATGTTAGTCTAAATCTTCTCTCATGCGACATTTACATCACTATAATTTTGTTACACAATTTTGATTTTGTTTATCTTAGTTCGTATTTAATATATTTATATTCAATATTAAAAAAGTTATTATTGTTTATTATTATTTATTGTTATTTATTATGTTATTTCTAATTGTTCCGAAAGAGGTTTGATAGAGAAGAAAAAATTTTGTTTGACTCATCTCAATGATCATTACCCCAAATAAACATTTTTACAATTTTAAATATTCATTTCTTTAATTATTACTCGTTTTATGAGACATTTAAATTCATAGCTAATTTCACAAAAAGGGATGTTACACTTGATCACCATTGTATCTACAAATCCTTGTTTCGAATAAAATGAATCACATTTATTAAAAAGTTTAACTTTTATTTATTTATATTGATTTGAAACAATTATTATCTTTCTATCTAAACTTTACATCACATTGATTTTATTATTATATTACTTCAATTTATCTTATTTTAATTTAAAATGCATTTATATTTTATTAAAATAATAAATTATTATTATTTATAATTATTTACATCGTAAATTTTACTCTTTCCAAAAACTATTTGATGGAGATGAAACAAATATCACTGGCCTCCTATGAACTTGCTAAATTTAAATAGGTATTTAATTTTATATTTTCAAATATTTTATTTTTTTGGGGTTATCGTAAACTTTCTAAGTATTTTGATTTGTATCATTTTTTTTGATTGAGGATATTGTAGTAAGTCTCTTAACTACCTTGTAATACATTTTTCATAAATAATTTATCACATTCCTTCAAATATTTCACTTTTATTTATCTATAATACTATATAATTCTAAATTTCGTATTATTTGACCATTGCTTTGATTTGGAAATATTTTAGTATTTTAATTTATCTCATTTTTGTGTTAATATATATTAAATTTGTATCAAAAATGTATTTTGATTTAGTTGAAACAAATGTCAATGGACATAACTTGCTATGCACTGTCAAATTAAACTTCGTTTTTATATTTTTTAAAATATTTTACTATGCTACTCGCAGCCTTTATAAGTCATTTTTGTTAACAACTAAGTCAATGATGAAAGATGTTAGATATGATTACTTCAATATCTTTAAATACAACTTTCTCACACTATTTACCTCATTGTCTAAACTTATCTCTCCTATGTCCTTCAAATTAATTTGAAATGATTATATTATATTATTTCAATTTATCTATTTTAGGTTTTAATAAATTTTTATTTGATATAAAGAATAATTTATTATTACTTATTCTTAAATACTTTAGCAATTTATTCTATTTTCAAAAGAGTTTTGAACGAGGCAAAAAAAGGCCTTGGATTTTCCTTAATGAGCTTTATCTAACTAAGTTTTTATTTCTATATTTTTTTCAAATATTTTATTTAGAAATGTATTACCATGGTCTAGGAGACATCTTGATTAGTACCTAATTGGAAAGCTAACTATGTTTCTAAGAACACCTTTCCCTTATAATTTTTCTCATTTTTTCAAATTTTTTTCATTTCGTTAACTTGTTCAAAAGTCTAAATCTCCTATCCCTAGACAATTACACTACTTTTGCTTAGTAATAATACATTATTGCAATCTATATTATTTTAGATTTAAAAAATAATTACTTAGTAATAATTAATAATTTGTTATTAACTATCATTTACTTCGGTGAATCACTGTAATTCTAAATGCTATCAAATTTAGAAGAGACTATGTGATTGGACAGATTTGAATGAGCTCCACCCTACTAAATATTCATCTTCACAATTTTACATCTATTATTGTCTTTTAATGCCAAGTGTTTAATTTATCTTATTTCAAGTTTATTACTTATTTACTTAATATTAAAATAATAATTTATTATTATTATTACTTATTAGTTTTGTAAGTTACAGTAATTTTCAAAAAGGTTCAATGGAGGTGAAAAATTTTTTTAGATTTTTTCAATGAGCTCTACCAAGTGTAATGTTTATTTAATTATTTTGGAAATTTTTGTTCTCCATAGGTATTCCAAAGTTTATGATATATTTTTACTCATACCTGATATTTTAATCAAGGATGTTATGCTCAATTTCACAAGTCTCTTGGACCACAATTTTTGTATATAATTTCTCTCATTTCTTTAATTGTTTTATCTTTATTTTGGTATATTATTATGTAATACAAATTCTGCACTCTTATGAGCCTTACAATACTTTAATTTAAATATATTATATTATTTCAAGTTAGCTGGTTTTAGCTTTAATATATATTTACTTAATATTAAAATAATAATTAGTTATTTTATTCATTTATTTGCTATAGAAATTCGAAGAAATTCCAAACAAGTTGTGATCAAGAGTAAACAAATGTTCGAGGAATCATCTTGACATGCTCAATTGTGTTAAATATTTAATTTTATATTTCAGATAACTTTTATTTCATATTATTTTGACATTTTTAGGAGACACTTAGGTTCATAACAAATTTAGTGATCAATGATGTTACTCTAAATCTCATTAGTATCTTCAATTGCAACTTTCTCATATAATTTATCTCATTTTGCAAAATTTTTGCTTTCATTTCGTTTTATCACTTTATGATTATAACTCTTCCCTCTTGTGACGTTTACATCACTATATTTTTGTTATAATACATTGCTTCAATTTATCGCATTTAAGTGTTAGAATATATTTACTTATTCTTAAAAACTAATTTATTGTCATTTATGCTTATTAACTTGGGTAATTTGTAATATTGCTAAATGAGGTGAAATCTAGATGAAACAAATTTTATTGGACTAAATGCAATTTGTAGTTTCTAGTTAATATTTATTTTTGATAGTTTTGGTGGATTTTGTGAGAAATTATTTTTCATTACTCATTTGGTTATTGAGAATGTTACACTTGATCTACTTTGTATACTAGAATGATAATTTTAAAAACAATTTATCTCATTTTTAAAAATTCTAAGCTTTTATTGCGTAAGATTATTACGTAACTTTGCATCTCCCATTGTGTGACCTTTATAGTTCCTTGATTTGCTTATAATATATTACATAAATTTCTCTTATTTTATCTCAAATATGTATGCATTTACATAATATTAAAATAAATTTACATAATTATTCTTTCTTTTTTTTGTTATTCATAGTAATTCCAAACAAAGTCTAATCAAGATGAAACAAACATATTTTTTTGACTTGCATCATAAAGCTCTTTCTAATTTAATGTTTTATTATTTTTGAATTTTTTTGGATGGTATTGCATTAGTTAATGATCAAAGATGTTATATAATCCTCTTTAGGATCTTGAAATTAAACTTTCTTGTATTATTTATCTAATATATTTATATTATTTTCTTTAAATTTGTTATATTATATTGTTTTAATTTAACTAAATTTAGCATTATTATTTATCTAAATAATATTAAAATAACAGTTTTTATATTATTTTTTCTAATTTACTCATTCAATAAGCTTTTTGCAATTAAATATTACTTAAGCATCGCCAAATATCTTATTTTCATGAGATTTGACATGTTTTTTGAGCTATTTTTATTCATGCTTGATTTAATGACAAAAATATTACACTAAATCTTCTCAATATATTTTATTGTAATTTTTCTATGCAACTTCTCATTTCTTCAAAATCTCCTCTTTATTTTGGTTATATTACTACGTTTTTTAAAATATTGTATCTTATGAATTTTACATCGCTTTGATTTAGTTATATTATTATTTTTTAAATTTATCTAATTTAAGCTTCAACATTTATTTTATTAATATTAAAATAATAATTTATAATTTCTCTTATTTACTTTTATAATATGAAAAAATTAAAAATAACATTCAATCTAAGAAAAATAAGAAAACGTTACACTCAACTTAATGAGCTTTATCGAATTGGACATTGATTTATATATTTTGAAATATTTCTTTTCTAGGATATTTTCTTATGTTGTAAAATAGTTTGATTTAGACCTTTTTTGGAGATCAACAATATTACACACGATCAACCTAAAATCTTGTAATAAACCTTTCTTATAAAATTTATCTTATTAATTCAAAAGTTTTTTTTTGAATTTTATTAATACTATGAAACATTAATTCTCATTCATGTGACGTTTACATCGTTATGACTTTGGTGTCTTCCAATTTTTTAATTTATCATTGTTTATTCTTATTAAATATTGTTATTCATAGTAATTCCTAATGAACTAAACAAATAATATTGGACTCATCTCCATTGGAGCTATTTAAACAAATATTTACTTAAATATAGTTAAATATTTATTTTTTAACATTTTGTATTCTATACTAGGCCTATTGATTCATACTTGATTTTTTGTTATACATATTACATTTCAGCTGCTTAGTACTTTTGAATAAAATTTTCCAACAAAATTTGCCCCACCTTTCTAAACATTTTGTTTTAATTTAGTTATATTTTTATGAAACTATAGATTTCCTCTCATGTGACCTTCATATCATTTTTGTTTGGATATCGTTTATTGCATCAATCTACAAAATTTTAGCTTTATTATATATTTAATTAATATTAAAATGAAATTTATTACTTGTTATAGTTATTTACTCTTGTAATTCACAGTAGTTGCAAATGAGGTTCAAAAGAGACAAAACAAACATCGTTCGATTCTTCTCCTCGACATTATCCAATATGTATTCATTTTATATTTTTAAATATCTCAATTCTTAATGTTTCGTCTTACTTTACGAGACATTCTGAATGTTACCTTATTTGGTGATGAATGATGTTACATGCAGTCTCTTTAGTACCTTAGAGTGTAACTTCCACATTCAATTTCTCTTATTTACAAAATATTTTGCTTTCAGTTTGTTAAATTACTTCATAACTCTAATTCGACAGTCATGTTGCCACTAAATCTTTTTTATTTCATTATATTAGATTAGTTCAAGTTATCTCATTTCTTATGTTATATATACTTACAAAAAATTAAAAAATACTTTTTTATTATTTATATTTAATTACTTTTAAGTTATAGTAATTGAAATATGGCATGATGTAGATGAAAGAAATGTTGCTGAACTCCTTTCTATGAAGTTAAAGCCTTTAACAATTCGTTTTTATATGATTAAACATTTATCTTTTAAGATTTTAGCACACTTTATGATACTTCTTTACTTGTACCTTAATTGACGATCAAGTATGTTATACCTAATCTTTGTAGTATCTTATAACGCAACTTTTTCGTACAATTTTTTTATTTCTTCAAATATTCCCATTTGATTTACTTTTATTACTATATAATTCTAAATTTCCCCTAATGTGACCTTTAAATTACTTTTATTTGGTGAAAATATAATTTTTAAATTCTTTCCTTTTCAACATAACTACTTAATTATTTTAAATTAAAATGATATTTTATTATTATTTGAGCTTGTTGATGTTGCTAATGCATTGTAATTCCCAAAAACTTTTATGAGACATTTTTATAGATTTTTTATTTGACATTCAAGAATTTTACATAATATTACTTTAGTATCTTGAAAAAGAATATTTTTTATATAATTTCTTTTATTTCTTAAGAATTTTCTCAATGATTTTGTTATATTACTATGTAACTCTAAATCTTCACTAATGTGGCCCATACATTACTTTTATTTTGATAAATTAGATTCCTTAATTTATCTTATTTAAGCATTCATATATATTTACTATATTTTTAAATAATAATTTATTACTTTCTATTACCTTTTATTTTTTTAATTGATAAAAATTATGAATGAGGGTTGATCATTTAGAAAAAAATTTGTTGGACTCAACCTAGTAAGCTCTATCTAATTAGAAATCTATTTGTATACTTCTAAATATTTTATTTTATTACGATTTTGCTATGCTTTGTGAGACATTAATTAACATCATATTGGGTAATTGTGCATGTTGCACCTAATCACTTTTTTTTTATCTTGGAATGAAAGTTTCTTATGCAATATATCTCATTTTTTAAAATTTTGTTTATTAAGTTTTGTTACTATGAAACCCTAAACGTAGCCTTATGTGATCTTTTAACCACTTTAATTTTGTTATATTACATTAATTTAATTTATTTCATTAAAACTTTAATAAATGTTTACTTATTGGTTAAATAAACTTTTTCTTATTATTTTTCTTATTTAATTTGGTAATTCATAAAAATTTCGAACAAGATTTAATTGAGATGAAACAAACCTTAAATAATTCATCTTGATGATCTATATTTCATTTAGCATTTTATTCAATACTTTTATGAATTTTATTTTTTAGTATTTTGGAATATTTTTTGAGTAATTTTAATTTGCACGTGATGTGATTATTGATAATTTTATACTTAGACTCCTAAGTGTTTGAAATGAAACTTTCCAATAAATTTTATCTCCTTTCTAAAAATGTTTCACGTTGATTTTGTTATGCTACTGTGAAACTGCAATTCTTCTGTCACACAAAAATCACATTTTATTGATGGGGACATTACATTCCTTCAATTTTCTTATTTTAACTTTATTATATATTTATTTGTTATTATAGTAATAAATTACTATTATTTATTTTTTTTATTTTGGAATGCAAGTTTCTTATGTAACATATCTAATTTCTTTAAATTTTTTTATTAAGTTTTGTTACTATGAAACACTAAACATAGCCTCATGTGATTTTTAAACCACTTTAATTTTGTTATATCATATTAATTTAATTTATCTCATTAAAACTTTAATAAATATTTACTTATTATAAAATTAACGTTTTTTTATTATTTTCTTATTTATTTTTATAATTTATTAAAATTCTAAACAAGATTTAATTGAGATGAAGCAAACTTTAAATAATTCATCTTAATGATCTGTATCTGATTTAGCATTTTTTTCAAAACTTCTATGAATTTTATTTTTTAGTGTTTTAGCATATCTTTTGAGTAATTTTAATTTGCACGTGATGTGATTATTGATATACTTAGACTCCTAAGTGTTTGAAATGCAACTTTCCAATAAAATTTATCTCCTTTTTAAAAATGTTTCCCATTGATTTTGTTATGCTACTATGAAACATAAATTCTTCTATCACACATGAATCACATTTTATTGGTGGTGATATTACATTACATTAATTTATGTTATTTTAATTTTATTATGTATTTATTTGCTATTATAATAATAAATTATTATTATTTATTCTTTTTTTTAATTGGAATGCAAGTTTCTAATTTAAGAACTCATTTCTTTAAATTTTTTTATTAAGTTTTGTTAATATGAAACCCTAAACATAGCCATATATGATCTTTAAACAACTTTAATTTTGTTATATTATATTAATTTGATTGATCTCATTAAAATCTTAATAAATATTTACTTATTTTGAAAATAACTTTTTTATTATTTTTCTTATTTATTTTTGTAATTCATAAAAATTCCAAACATGATTTAATTGAGATGAAATAAACTTTAAATAATTCATCTTGATGATTTGTATCTAATTTAGTATTTTTCAATACTTTTATGGATTTTATTTTTTAGTGTTTCAGCATATTTTTTGAGTAATTTTAATTTGCACACATGACTATTGATAATGTTATACTTAGACTCCTAAGTGTTTGGAATGCAACTTTTCAGTGAAATTTATCTCCCTTCTAAAAATGTTTCACATTGATTTTGTTCTGCTACAGTGAAACTTAAATTCTTCTATCACACAACCATCACATTTTATTGATGGTGATATTACATTGCTTTAATTTATCTTATTTTAATTTTATTAGAAATTTATTTACTATTATAATAAAAAATAATAATTATTATTTTTTCTTTTTATCTTGGAATGCAAGTTTCTTATGTAACATATCTCATTTCTTCAATTTTTTTAATTAAGTTTTATTACTATGAAACCCTAAATGAAGCCTGATGTGACCTTTAAACAACTTTAATTTTTTTATTATATTAATTTAATTTATCTCGTTAAACCTTTAATAAATATTTACTTATTGTTAAAATAAAAGTTTTTATTATTTTTCGTTTTTTGGTATTACATTAAAAATCCAAAAAAAATTTAATTTAGATGAAACAAACTTTAAATAATTCATATTGATATAATGTATCTGATTTAGCATTTCTTTCTATACTTTTATGAATTTAATTTTCTAGTGTTTTGGCATATTTTTTTAATTAATTTTATTTTGCACATGATGTGATTATTGATAATTGTATACTTAGACTCCTAAGTGTTTGAAATGCAACTTTCCAATAAAGATTATCTCCTTTCTAAAAATGTTTCACATTGATTTTGTTATGTTGTTGTGTAACTTCAATTCTTTTATCACACAACCATCAAAATTTATTGATGGTGATATTAAATTGCTTCAATTTATCTTATTTTAATTATATTATATATTTGTTTACTGTTACTGTAATAAATTATTATTATTTATTCTTTTTTAATTTTTAAATTGATATATATTTTAAATGCGGTCATATTTAGACGTAACAAATATTAAGTGATTCATTTTAATAAGTTCTATCCAAATAAATTTCTACTTATATAATGTTTAATATTTTATTTACAAATATTTTTTCAAGCTTGAGGAGACATTTCAATTCATAGTTACTTTTTTGATGTAGGACATAATGCTTAACTTTATTATTATATTAAAATACTCCTTTCGTATGTCATTTGTGTAATTTGTTCAAATTTTTACTTTCATTTTGTTATATTACTATGTAATGCAAATTCTTCTTTTATGTGTCCTTTACATCATCTTTATTTCGTTAAATTACATTACTTCAATTTATCCCACTTTAGCCTTAAAATATATTTATTTAAAATGACTATAATGCATACTTTTATTTTATGCTTATTTTCTTTTTTACTTCAAAAAAATTCCAAAGGTGGCTGGAATGAGATTAAACTAATGTCATCTAACTTAACTTGAAAATCTCCATCCAACTTAAAATTTATTTGTGTTTCGAAAATTTAATTTTTAGGGTTTTATCATGCTTTACGAGATATTTTGATTTGTGAAGAATTTGAAGATAAAAAATGTCTAACACAATCTACTTTGGACCATAGAATGTGACTTTCTCTGAACATTTTTCTCATTTTTGAACATTTTTTCTTTAATTTAATTGCATTACTATGAGAATCTAATCCACACTAATGTAGCCTTAAAATTACTTTGATTTTGTTATATTACATTGTTTCAATTTATCTTATTTTAGTTTAAATATATCTTTTCTTATTATAAAATTAATAATTTATTATTGTTTGTCTTTTTTAATTTTGTAATTTGAAATAACTCAAAGGAGCTCTACCAATTTAATTTTTTATTTTTATTTTTCAAAATTTTATTTAGAAAGTTTTGATACCTTTTTTTGAGGTTTTTTCTTACCAAATTTGACTATCAAGAATATTATAATCAATTTCTTGAGTATATTGGAACACAATTTTACTCTATGATTTATGTAATTTTTCAAAATTTTTGCTTTGATTTTGTTATGTTGCTTCATGACTAGTTCTTCTCCTATAAAAAATTTAACATACTT
Source organism: Vanilla planifolia (assembly GCA_023846275.1). Lineage (NCBI taxonomy): Eukaryota > Viridiplantae > Streptophyta > Magnoliopsida > Asparagales > Orchidaceae > Vanilla > Vanilla planifolia. The sequence continues at coordinate 1,834,433 of JAIUJO010000036.1, read as the reverse complement.
TGATTTTTATTAAGCTATATTTCTTTAAATTTTGTAATTTTAACTTTAATATATATTTTTTCATATTCAAATAATTTTCTAACTTTTGTTTATTTATATTTGTAATTTATAATAATGACAATTGTGGTACAACTATGATGAAACATTCTTAGACTCATCTCGATATGCTATTTCATTTTAAATATTAATTTCTATATTCATAATTAGTTTTTTTTAAATTGTGTTGGAATGCATTATGAGACATTTTGTTTGTAGTTTAATTGACGAACAAGAATGTTATCTACTTAATAACTTGAAATCCAACTTAAAACGTTATTCTCATCTTTCTAAGTGTTTTCTTTGATTAAGCAATATTATTAGGTGACTACAAATCTCTTCTTTTGTAACCATTAAAATAGTTTATTTTGATATATTATTTTATTTATTTTTTTAATTTAATATTAATATTTTGTTACTAAATACTAACATAATATATTACTAAATAAACAAATAGATATTAATCCATCAAGATGAAACAAACACATATTAACTCATCTTGACTTATTCTATTCAATTAAATAGAATTTTTCATGTTTTTAAATATTTTTTCTTATTACATTTGACACTTCATGGGCCATTATTATTTTTAACTTATTTTTAATCAATTTATCTCATTTTTCATTTTAATATATATATTTACTTAAACATAAAATAATTATTTTTTTATCATTTAAATTTTTTAAAATTTTAAATTTGGTTAAACTCAAAATAAGGTTTAGCCAAAACCAGAAAAAGGATGTTGAAGTCATCTTATCGAACATTGTTCAGTTAAATGTTCATGTTTATATTTCTAAAAACTTTTCGGTAGGTTTAACAAGATTTTTTGGTTAACTATATTAAAAAATTGATGATGTGACACTTGATCTCTTTTTTGGTATGTTTTACATTGATTTAGTGATTTAATATATATCCTTAAATATGTACCCTTTTGATCATTAAAATGATTTAATTTTTTATGTTATAATGCTTCAATTTGACTCAGTGCATATTTAATACTTATTTATATAATATTAAAACAATAATTTATTGTTAGTTATTCTTACATACATTTAGTATCTACAATAATTCAAAACAAGTACTAATTGACATGCAGAATATGTAAATGGATTAATATGATGATCTCTATCTAATTAAATAATTTTTTTTATTTGATGAAGCAATCAACATTTACATCTTTTAAATTGGTTATATTACATTAATTCATTTTATCGTATTTCATCATTAAAAATTATGTAATTGATATTAGAATAATCATTTATTATTATCTATGTTTGTTTAAATTGGTAATTCATAGTACATGTAAATTAGGTCTAGTGAAGAAAATTGTACGTCTTGGTGTCCACTTGATGATTTCTATCCATTTAAATACATGTGTATCTGCTTAAGAGACATAAGAGGCATGCTTTTTATTTAGTTCTAACAAATGTATGCATGATAGTTTTGATATTGTCATGTTATGTTGATACATGTAGCATGACTTCAAGTTTTAAATGAGCGAATTATTCAAAAAAATTTAATTTATGATGAACAAAAATGACTTACAAGTTCAATTGACAAAAAGAAATCTTACCAATAATAAAATAAAGATCTCATCTTCATGATTAAATAACAATTATCAATAAATTATAATTAGTTTTATTAACTATTAATAATTATCATTATAGCCCTTACATTTATTATTCTTTTCCATTCGATTTCATTTAAAGAATTATAGTTAATTATTTTGAACAAAATTGATTAATTATTTATACTATTTGATTTTAAGTTTTTTAATTTAAAATTAATTATTAACTAAAATTTAAATATTCTTTAGTATAATTAAAACTCAGATTTGAATATATTTTTTGGTTTAATATTTTTGAACTAACTACGTTAGTAAGTTTCTTAATGTCGTTAACTATAACAATAAAAAATTTTAGTTAATAATATTTTAATATTAATAATTGTTATTACTATTATTGGACTAAACAAATAAAAATTCCTCTAATAATTATGTGAAAATAAAAATGTTACTATAATATTAATAACAAAACAAACTTAACATAAGAATAACTAATAATTGTTAATCTCTCCAAGTAATGATAGTATTCTGGATAACATTCCAAAAAAATTTAAGATGAGTAATCTTAGTTACATAAAATGTAATAATAATCATCCTATTCATGATAAATCTTACGATTAAATAAAATTTAAAATAACAGTTTTAAGTTATCATAATATAATAAAAATAAAATTTTATTGTAATAGTATTCTCAAAATATCTATAAGTATTTTACTTCTCCTTTTCTTTTAATTTTCAAAATGGAATATTATGATTAAATGAATACTACTAATTAATAAGAGATATTCAAATTTAGAAATTATAAAAATAAAATATTCTAAAAATAAAACAAATCATGTAAAAGTAATTCTTGATATTATTATTTGTATCTACAATAAAAAACTCTTTTGAAAAATAATTTCATTTATTAATAATTATTCTTGTTACAGTTCTTATTAGGAAAATATATTATTAAATAAATTTTTTCATGTAATACATGGTAATTAAATTACTTTTAAACAACTATTTAATTTTAATAGCCAATGTTTTATACATATTAATTGTTCTATTATTATTACTTATAATAATATAAATTGATATACATTATTAAAATCTAACATTCTAACATTTAAATTATTACTAAATCTTTTTTAATATTTAAAAAAGTGGTTATTCCTAATTATCTAAGTTATAGTTATTTTTCGAATTATTACTATAATAATAATATTTATATTTTATTCTAATTGTTATTATAATTAGTAATTACTATTTAAAATTTTAGTAATTCTTATTATTAGTAGATAAAATTTAATAATTATTATCACTGTTATTCTTAGTTTTAAATGGATATTGGTGCTGGACAATGCTATTATATGTGCAATTAGCATGATTATTCTTAACATGATTAAATTAATTAATAATTAATTAGTTTTTTTATTTATTTTATTACATAAGAATTGTAATTTACAATAAAACTACTATAAATAATTTATATTCTTATTCATCCAATTATTTTTCATCTATTTTATAAATCCATTCATTATAATTCATTAGTAATAAACATTGACATTCCTTTTACAAAATATTTCATAATTAAACTAGGATTGACGAAATAAAATAATTTTTATTAATTAGTTATGTTATTCCTAATGTTTATTTCTATTCCATTTTAATAAAGGTCATACAATAAAAACTTATTTAATTATTAATTACAAAGCTATTCCTAATGGTTTTTGTTTTTTATAAAATAATTATAGATATTACATTATTTTGTGCTATAACTATTTAATTATAGAATAAATTTCTAATTTGTAACAATGAGTGGTCTTGTGAAAATTAAAGATTAACTATTTGTTTAAGTTCCTTAATAGTCATACTCTTTTGTATTATTAACAAAAAAATTATTTTATTAAATTTCTAATAGTGTGATAAAAAATATTGTTGTTAATAATAATGTTTATGATAATTGTTAAGAATTATTCATGATATTATTTAAATGTAGTAGAAATATTCTTTAACTCATTATACTTATAGTCATGTTATTTGATCAATTGATTATAGCTTATATGATGACTTGATATTATTGTTATGCTCTTTGTTTATTTAAAAATATTGTAGGAAGAAACATTAATAACTAAGAATACGTCAATAATTGTTTTCTTCATGTGGCAACTTTTTATCCATAATTGTGATATTGAAATTATAAATCTATTTGGACATGTAACTCCTTATAATTAAAATAAAAAACTATTATTACTTATTTTAGTTAAAATAAATATTTTAAAAAACTTGATTTGCATTAAATCATAATTTTGTGTTATTAAAAACATATTATTAATTAATTGTCAAACTTTATAATGTTTTAATAGATATCCTTTATGAAGACATTACCATTTTATTTTGTTATTGCTTATCACATAATTTTTTACATATTATGTAGAGTTTTCAAAAATATTATAAGATAAGGTTTTATAAGCTTCGAATTGTCATGAAATTAATTACTTTTTTGTTCTTAAATGTTATCATTAAAGGATTTTAAATACAATATCAAAAAGAACATCATAATAACAACATGCTTAAAACAATTGTTAAGAATTTATTATTCTTTAATTTTTTTATAATCTTGAATTAATAATACAATTAAAAACATGAAACTATTGTCTAAACTTTTTATTGAAGGAGCATTATGAAATAAAAGAAGACAATACTACAAAGAATTAGAAGAAGAAAAGAATAGTGAGAAAAATGAGAGTTAAGAAAGAAAAACAAGTACATGAAGTAAAAATGAAGAGAATAAGATAACAAATTTATAGAACAAATAAAAACATTGAAAAAAAGTAAAACGAAATGAAAAGAGATTAGAAAAAATAGAATAATAAGGTTAGAATAACAATAATTACAAACAAATGTTATTATATTTAAATACTTTTTATTAATTATAAATTCTGTTCATAATTATTATGAATGATAACAATAATAATAATTATTTCCATAAAGTTTTAATTTATTTTGTGCATAAAAAATTATTTAATAGTTATATTAATATTTTAATTTTTTTTAAAAACAATTAATGTTTTACCATTCTTATCATAATTTAAAATTTCAAATAATATTTATTATTGCTATTATTATAAAAATATTATAAATAAATTAAAAAATATAAACGAATATGAAAAAAAAATTTTCCAATAATAAATTTTTATAATAAAGAGACAACACACATGTAATAGTGGGAAAAGTTGAAAGAAAAACAAGGGAATGATAATGACAAAATGAGAGAAGATTACCAAGAATAAAAGAAATGAGAGAGAAAAAGAGAAATAAAAGGAAGATAGAATTGAGAGAAGGATATTTAGAGAGATAATAAATGGTGAAAGATATACTTTCCTAAAAATGAGAAAAAGGAAAGAGTAAGATAGAAGGCATCAATGGAAAGGGAAGAAGACTTTTGGATAAGGTAGTAATGATGAAAGAGTGAGTAAGAAGGGAATGAATTTTGTAGGAGAGTTAGTGTGATACAAAGAAATTAAGTGACTATGAAATGCAAAGATAGAAGGAAGAGACTATAAGTGATAGTCTTATATAGAGAAAAGAAAGGAAGATTAGATTAAGAGAAGAGATAGATGGGGAATAAATTAGAGATGGAGCAAAATTAGGGAGGCAAAGAGGGATAAATAGTTTAGTGATGGAAATGAAGTAGGCAGGGTAGATTTTGTGGTAAAAGAAAGAGACAAAGAGAGAAAGTGTGAGATCAAGAAAAGATAAAAGTGACAATGGTCATAAATAGAATAGTTAGGGCATGAAGGGAATAAGGAGATGAAAAAGATAGTAAGGGTGTGAGAGAAGTTAGAGGCAGCAATGGAATAACTTATAAAAATATAAGAGAAGAGAGAGATGAAGTGTGTAAAGGTCCAAATGATTTAGAGATATGGCTAAAGAAATGGTGAGTGAAAGAATAAGAGTGGTAAAGGATGAAAGGATTTAAGTTAATGGTAAAAAGAAAGCAACAATGCGAAGGGATAATAAAGGTGAGAAAACAAAGTAGAGAGATAACGAGAGAAAATTAGAGAGTGAAGAGAGTAAAGAAATGAGTGAGGGCATATAAATGATGGAAGAAAAGCTAGAAGGAGAGATTTATGGGGTAGAAAGTGGGAGAGAGAATGTAGAGGAATAAAAAGAGTGATATAGAGATTGAGACATAAAGACAAAGAAATATAAAACATGAGCGGGTTTCATAAATGTAGAGAAGGCATGGAGAGGCAAAAAAAAGATGAAGAAATACAAAAAGTACACATAAGCATCACAAAGGGATAATGGAAAGATAACATTAGAGCGAGATAGAGTAGGAATGAGGAGAGAGAAGGTAAGTGGAGAAGAATGGGAGATACATAAGATGGAAGAGCGAAATATCAAAAAATGAAAAGGTAGTGTTAAAATAATATGGTTGTGATAGAGAAGAGAGATATATAGATATAGAAACTACAATAGAGAGTTACAAAAAGTGGGAAACCAAGTAATTACAAAAGTGAACTATGGGAGATGGGGACATAGAACGAAGAAAGTCATTAAAAGTGGGAGATATCTTGATAAAAATATAGAAATGATCAAAAGTGAAGAGGGAGATGTTGAGCAAGAGACAATAAGAAAGGGCTAAATGTAATTAAGAGATTATATGAGTAAGAAAATAGCGGTGTAGAATAAAGTGAGATATAGTAGGGTAAGAAAACTTAAGTGAATAAGGTGTATGCTTGGAAGAGTGAGAGCTAAAGATTGCATTGTAAGAGAGAGTGAACAACCATATAGAGAAGGGAAGTCAAAAATAATAAATTAGTTTAACATTAGGGAGGACAAAAATTATGTAGAGCAACATATAAAAAGATATAAAGAGACGTGGTATAGCACATACTACAAGATACTTAGAAATCGATAAAAAGACATGAATTCGTTAACAATGAGAGATACATAGAATAGTGAGATCAGGGAGAAAGAGTAAGACAATTAGGAAATGACTATTATTTATGTGATGAGGGATAAAATTTATTATTTTCATTTGAAATTCCCTTGAAGAATTTTAATGCAATGTAATTAAAATTGATTTGATTAAATATTTTAATTATTTTATAATAAATTCACTAATTTATTTTTATTATTAATTAATATTGTATTATTTACTGCAATAAAAACTAGTTAGACTTCGTTTTTGCATTTGGATCTTATGTGCTTAGTTGTTATATAGATTAATTCTTAATTCTGATAATGAAAATGAAGAATAATAAATAATTATTAAAAGTAGTTTAAGTGTAAGAATAATAAATACTTTGTACTAATATTTTTGATGAAATTTATTAGGATATTTTTTCCTATAGTTATTGATGATAATTACAATAATTCATTCTTATACTTGTAATGATTGGTTATAAAGAAAACACTTGTAATTATAATTACAAAATAAATTTCCATATTAGTATTCGATTTTCTTTGATTATTTATTAAATTCCTTATGTGATATAATTAAGTGATAATTGGTTTATTAATATTATAAATAAGATTTTCTTAAATATTCATTTTTTGAAGTTTCAAAACTATAATTATGATAATGTTGAAAAGCATTATTAGCTAACTATTACAACTTAGTAATAACTATAAATTCATAATTAATTACATTTCATAAATGCTTTTCAAAACTATTACATAATTTCTTTTATATTATTAATTTCTTTTGTAGTAATAATTAATAAGATTAGAGGGATAAATAATAATTATTAACTTGAAATATGATTGAAAGTAATAATTCAATTGAACATTATCTTAATTTTCGAAATTATTGAGAATAAAGCTCTAAATCAATCTTATGAACTAATAAATTTTATTAATAGCTAACAAAACTAAAGAAAGAATATTTTGAAAAAAATCATATTATTCCTTGAAAAATGTTTTGATTAATAGAAATAAACGAAGAATATGGCTCAATCATAAATACTAGAAGCAAGAAATAATAAGAATTTGATAAAGAATTAGAGAAATAGAGGAAAAAAGGCAAGGAATTTGTTGAAGACGAAAAAATAAAAGAAATTATGTGTTGGAATTACAAAAATAAGAAGAACAACATATTGATATTATTTAATAATATAAATATAAGAAATAACAGAAATATTTGATAATTAAAAATATTATTGTTATGGATAATAATAATTTCGAATAATTTGCTACATATAAGAAGCATAAGATTTTAAAAAAGTTTTAATTTTGTTGTACTTCATTTAATGATTATGTTACACTCAATCTTATTTGGTGTTGGAATACAACCTTTCAATATAATTTATCTTAATTTTTCAAATGTTTTGCTTTTATTTGGATATATTACTATGCAACACTAAATCTCCACTGTTGTAACATTTATTTCACTTTAATTTTGTTATATTACATTACTTCAATTTATGTTATTTATGTTTTAAAATATATTTTATAAAAAATTAAATAAAAAATTTTCATTGTTTAAGAATAAAGTAAATTCTATTAAAAATTTTTTAGTGAGCGCTATCTAATTAAATATTAATTTTTTATTTTTCAAAGTTGTTTTTCAATTATTATAAAATTACTTAGGAGACATTTTGATTTGAACATAATTAGATGATGGAAGATGTTAACTCAATCTTCTTAGTATCTTGGAATGCAATTTTTCTGTAGGATTTATCATATTTTATTAATTTTTTTCTTTGATTGAGTTATATTACTATTTTACTCTATTCTTTTATTTAGTATGCCCTTTACATAAATTTTATTTCATTAGTCATATTACTTCAATTTACATAATTTAATCAATAATTTATATTATCATAATATTTGAATAAGAATTTATTACTATTAATTTTTAATCATTTTAGTAATTCAAAATAACTTCAAACATGATCTAGTCAAGATTAAACAAAAATCGATGGACTCATTTTTATGAGTTCTTTTTAAATAAATATTCATTTTTATATCTCTAAATATTTTATTTTCTAAAGTCTTTGCAAGAATTACATGATATTTTTATTTTTACCTTTTCACATGATAGTAGAAGTTATGCTTGATCTATTTATTATCTTGTAACACAATTTCTTAATATAATACATATCCTTTATTGAAAAGCTTTACATTTTATTTGTTATATTACCATGAAACTATCATTCCCTTACCGTATGACCTCTACATTATTTTTATTTAGTAATACTACACTACTTTAATTAGTCTTATTTTAGATTTATTATATATTTCCAATTGTTTAAAATAACACATTATCTTTATTATTGCTTATTTAAGTTTATATTACCAGTAGTTCCAAAAAGGTCTAATGGAGATTTAGAAACATCATTGTACCCATTTTATGTTATTAGATCTTTTTTTTTCAAAGCATTAAAATTAAACTTTCATAATTAGAACTCTTATGTGGCAAAAGGGAGAGATTTAAAGCAAAAGTAGAGAGAGATATAGAAAAAAGAAAAAGAGGGAAAAGAGCAAAGATAAAGAAGATAGAGAATAAATAATAATATTGAAAGAGAATAAAATGAGAGAAAGGGTAGGGATAGAGGATAGAAATCTTGAGTAGAAGACATTAACTAAGAGATAAAGTTACAGTAACAAAGTAGTGACACAAATAATTAAATAAACTAACTAAGCAACATTGTTAGAGTAATTCATTTTAATATGTTAATTAGTTGTAATACTAAATATCATTTAAATTCAATGAAAAAATAAAGCTTTGGTTGATATTATTTTTTGTATAGATAGTTTATAATAAGTGTTAATTATAAATTTAATACTTTTTAGTTAGTTAGTATGATCTCAAATGTTAATTAATATATAATTTAATGTTAATAAATTATTTATCTTAAATTAATAAAAAATTATATTTTTTTATAATGTTTGTTTTAATTACATTATTTTGTACAATAAAAAAGAAAAGCATATAAATTTCTAATTGCTATAATAATGAAAATAATTTTACATTTTATTTTAATAAAAATAAAAAGTAAAAATTATTACTAATTATATTACAAACATAGAATGTGTTATACATAATTTAATATGTTATAATGGGATATATATATATATCATTTGCTTTTAAAAATTATATTATCAATAAATAATTTAAATAGTTACATGATGCATGAAAAATTATATTAGTGTTTGCAACAAGAGAAACTAGATATGAAAATAGTTAAAGAGCAAGAAAACAAAGAGGATCGAACGTAAAAAGAATATTTGGGTTTTAAACTTTGTATATTAATTTTTTCAAAATACATAGAATTTCATAATTGTAATATTTGTGATATTTTTTATATGAAATGAAAAATCATTTTTTTATTGTAAAATATGAAATATAATATAAGTTATTGCCCATCAATTATTATAAAGAATGCTTGCCATAATTATACCTTTGTTCAAGTGAAATTGGTATTTATAATAAAAGCTCAAAATATTATGGTAAATAAAAACATATATTTGATAATTTATAAAGAAATAATATTTTAATTTTATTGATAACTTTGTGGTATAAAAGATTATATAACAATTAATGTTGACACAATTTTAAAACTAACTCACATTTAAGCTGCCCAAATTAATATTGCCATTAGCGAATCATTAATAACTTTTTGGTCCTTATTATGTACACTATTGCAATGCAATTGTGGTAGAACAAGTATAAGAATTATAAAGATCTACTTTTATGACTAATTCTTGAATATAATGAATGGTTTTAGAAATTTTATTTATTAGCAATTTTATGCACTTTCAAAACTTATTTGAGTATTTATATTCCTTATTTTAATTTCATCACTATGTATAATAAAAATAGCAAAATGAAAAATTTTAGATATTATTATAATATAAAAATAATATTGTTTCTTCCTTAGTTAAAAATATAAAAGAGTTAACATTAATTGTATCACAAACATATAATTATGTTTTGGGGCTCTTGCAATGATATGTCATAATAAACATTATAGATATGATTTTTATTGTTACGTTAGTAAATATATAATATAGATTACAAGATAGAGATAAAATAATGACACATAGAGAAGAGTGAAATGATAAAAAGAAGGGGGAATACTTACGTTTTAAGCTATGTATATTATTCTTCTTAGAAATAATATATAATATTAAAATTAATTATATTTATGATATTATATTTTATATGGAAGGATTTCACTTTTCATTATCAATTGTAAAATAAAATAAATAAATTGAATTATTACACATTAATTAATAAAAAGCTTATTTATTATAATTATATATGAATTCAAATATTATTGAAATTTATTTTCAAAATTAAAAAATTATTATCCTAATTAATAAAAAATATTTATTAGTTACTAAATGGTGTATAATTAATTTTAATTATAATTTCAATGAATAATAGATTTTATGTTCATTCATATTAAAATATTATAATACCTCTTGTACTCATGTATTTCTAAGAATTCGAGTGGATCAACTTAAATATTTATTATAAAAAGTAATAAAATAACTATAAAATTTTATACTAAAAGGAATTATATATAAAACATTTTAAATGAAATTTTACATATGAGCAACAAAAAGTGATACGGGACAAGAAAATGGAGGGAGAGATACAAAGAAGATAGAGAACGAGACTAAAATGACGGATTTAAAGAAAATGATAACCATTTCATAATACTAACACTAATAAATAATAAGTAAAATAAAAATTATGAAATAAAGTATATAATTAAGTTATTTATTAAAAATATTAGTGTATTATTAAAACAAAAACACTTTCATTAGAAAAATTATTGCCATGAATGTTTTTTTCAAAAAGGTCAATTACCAAATGAATAGCACAAGCTTGCCTAGTGTTAGAGTTCTAATTTTATCAAATGTTTTAATGTTGGTATGGTCACAATACCATTTTTCAAAAAATATATTTTCTTGACTATTATCCTAAATATAACAAATTGTGTATGATAATTTCTAAATTATCTCATGTATAAACTTTTTAAAAATAGTTTATGTTTATTACAAATATTAGAATGCATTCTAATTTAAATAATTTACTTATGTTTAATTAATGAGACATTATTTATATTATATCTTGCTAGAAAGTAGAAATTCATAGATAAATGTTTTTCTACTTAATAATAATTTTAAAAAATATATAGTCAAATATTTAAATATTATGAAGCACAAAATATGAAATAAAATATTTTATGAAATTTTTGCATTATTAATTTTTACCCATTGAATTGTGTACATTAAAAAAAGAGCGTAAATGTCAAAAATTATTTTTAATTATACAACAAATGTATAATTACTTACGCATACTTTAGAACTGATATATCATAATGTTTGTTAGGCATATGTTTTGAATGATTTTTCTATTAAAAATACAATATAAATAATATAACTATGCATGAAATATTATATGGATTCCTTTAACATGAGAGATTTCTTAGTTAATATTAATTGATGGAGTTAGAAAAAAAGATATTAGAGAGACAGAGATAAATATTATGAAAGGAAAGGATAGAGACCTAAAAAGATTATGGACAAATAAGATGAAAATAGGGATACTAATAGAAGAGATGATAGAACAGAAAGGTTATATTGACATTTTAAGAAATTTTTCTTTAAATATATAATATTAAATACTTATATTTGTCATATTATTTTTTAGATGAAAAATTAAATATAATTGTTAATATAAACTATAAAATAAGTTGCATAAAGTAAAATTCAAATTTAATGAAAATATCTAGAATTTTACGACAAATACAAAAATTTGAAAAAAATTCTTTAAATGTTATTTATAATTTATTCCATAAGAAATTATCTTTATAAATGATAACTATTATACTGTATGGTGTAAGCCTGTGTTTTTAAGAATTCTAAAAAACAAAATAATGTTATTACAGTAATAATAAAGTAACACAAAATATTCTACTAAAAGTTATTATATATAAATATTTTAAAAGATTTCTTAAGAGAGAATGCCAGAAAGAGAAAAAGAAGAAATGGGAAGAAAATGAAGTGAAGAGAGATTCAAGGAAGAGAAAGATTGAGTGAAAGGAAATAGGGAGAGAAGAGATAAGTGACATTGAAGATGCTTAACGAAAGAGTAGAAAGTGAAGGCAAAGTTATGCTAGAGAGAACATGTAGAAAGAGAAAGAATTAAGGAAAGTAACTATAGAGACATACTAACATGAAGAGAAGAGAGAGTTAGATAGTGGTTTTTGAAAGGAAGAGAGATTTAGAGAGAGATGATTAAAATAGAGAGAAGATAGAGATAAGAAAATAGGGATAACCAGATTGGAAAAGATATAGATGGCTAAATAAAGAGAGATATTGAGTGAAAAGTAGAAGCTAAGAGAGAGATATATATAAAGAAGATAAAAAGAATAAATAACAAAATAAAAATGAGAGAAACGATGGAAGAGAGGGGATATAGTAGAGAGAAGGTGAAGGGAAGAGAAGGAGATAATGATAAGAAGACAAATAAGAGAAGATAGTAGGATAGAGAAGGAAGTTAGAGAGTGCGAGAGTTATGGTGGCAATAATAAAACGATGAGAGGAATAATTCAATGAAAACTTTTTCTTAACAATTTAACTCATAATTTTAATTAGTTTTTACATGTTAATCACCTATAATATAAAATAATATTTCAAAAAATAAAAAGGAAAAGTTTTGTACTTGTGTTTCATATTACTATTGTTCGAAAAATATGTTGACTATTTGTTTAGTTTTATTATTATAAAATAATGTATTTATAACTATCATGCTTCGTTTTATTTGAAAAAGTATAATTTTTTATTTTAACAAATAAAATACAAAGTCTAAATTAAAAAGTCACACACTAATTATTATGAAGAATATTATAATAGTTATACATGTGTTGAAATAAAATTAAATTTATATTCAAATTTTAAAATATTCTAGTAATAAAAAATATATTTATAAATTTTAGAGAAATAATATTTTTAAATTAATTTATAATGTCGATGCATAGTAGTTATATGTGTATTAATATTCGCATATTATAATATATGTTTAAGTATGTATTTCTTATCTTTCTAATAAATAAATTACATAATTGTTTTATGGTAATAATAAGGTAACATTTTAAACATTCTACTAAAATGTATTATATATAAAATTGATTAACATTTACTTGAAAAGATAATGATAGAAAGAGATAAAATAGATAAAAGAAGAAAATGCAATGATGAGAGATATAATGAAGAGAAAGACATGAGGGGAACTAAAGAAATTAGGAGAGTAGGGAGTTAGATGTTTGGAAGAAGCTTGACAAAAGAATAAAGGGAAGATAAAGATAATTTAAAGTGAACAAGAAGAAAGAGAAAGAGAGTAATAGAAAAGAAAGGATACATAGAGAAACAAAAAGAGGACAGTGAGATGGATGGTTTTCGAAGGAAGGGAATAAAAGAGAGAGGTCAAGTGATCTGGTGTATTAAATAGTCAAAAAGACAAGGATTAGAAGATAGAGAATGATATGATGGGAAAATATAGAGAGATATAAAATAAGAGAGAAGAAGATAGGAAATAGAGAATAAATATAAGTGTGAAAAGGAGACAAAGGAGAGAGAGAAAAAACGTAGGAAGAGATAGAGACGAGAGAGAAGAAAAGGAGTTTTTAACTTATAGTACATATTAATATTGAATTAATAATCATGTATAATATTTAATAATAGTTAAGAAATACAATAAATAAAACTTTTCTTATTATGTGTTGATGTTGCCAATGTTTAAAATTTGTGTTGTCTTATAATTTAGTGCTATTTTTTTAATAGGTGTATTCTTAAGAGTTAATTAAATAATAAATAGTATCACGTGTACTTATATATTATCTTCATATAAAATAGAATAGATAATAAATATTGATAATATTTCATAAAAATGACATAGTTTTAGTTATCTTGTGTTTTATAATATACTATAATATTAAAAAAATTACTTACATCATTGGTATGTCACTATAAATTTATAATAATTTAAGTTCATTTTTGTTAATATAATTAATATTATTTACATTTAAAGTATATTAAAAAATATTTTATTAAATCAAAGTAAGGGTCATATTTAGTACTATGCTAAATGGATATGTGAGATGGATATAAGTATATCATAATTGAGAAATGACATGGATATGTTGGAATGAAATAGAAACAAATAGTAATAATAGGAGGAGATAGATAATTGAATGAAGAGAAAGAGAAAAAGAGAGAAACGAGAGGCAAGATATAGGTGATAGAGAGAATAAATATCATAGTGAAAGAAAAAAAGAAATAAGAAAATTATGAGTGATACAGGAGGGAGGGGGTGAGTGGAAGACAATGCGATAAAGACAAGAGACACAAATGTTAATTATAGATAACATTAAATATAATTAATATAAAAAATACCTCAAAGGTTTAGAAGTATTTTAATGTATTGCAAACATTTAAGTTTATGTTAAGCATTAATTGAAATATAAAAAATATGTCATAATAATGATAAAATTTTAGATTTTTTATCTTTTATAATATATCATCGTCATATAAAAAAAACCATTATGAGAAAATTGTACAAACTACTACAAATATATATTAATTTTATTGTACATATTAGATATAAGATATATTTTCATTTATTAAATTAAGTTAAATTTATTCTTTTATCATATTATTTTAATTAGACATATTAATAATGAGCAAAAAGTATGCTTATGTTATAAAGTTAATATTAAGAAAAAAATAACGAAAAGTTTATTATAAAATATCATTTATTAAAAAAAATTATTAAAGTAAAATGTGTTTTGTTAAAAAAATAAATGTTATGAGAAACTATGTACAACATCAGGATAGCTTATAGGCCACCCACTGTGTACAACTCTCATCCAAGTACGCTTAATTTTGGCATTTAAAAAGAACCATTGTTGTAATACTAGTGTGGTCACACATCATAAGCTCAACAAATAACAATACTTTCTTTGGTATTATACAAAACTTAATCAACCATTTCAAATTATTTATAAATTATCATGTATAGAAAATTTGAAAAATAATTTTATGATTATTATATATGTCATAATGTATTCCAATACTAATAATTTATTTATGTTGAATTAATATAAAATTGTGTACACTATTATTTTATTAAATGTAAACCTTCAAAAATATAAATTATTTCCATATAATAATATTTCTTATAAGTAAAAAACAAAATCTATTAATTCTGAGTAATAATTTTTAGTTTTTATGAAAAAAGGTTAACTATCATTAAATTGAAATTTCTTAATTTATATTACATTATGGAGCTAAGAAGAAGAAGAAGAAGAAGAAGAAGAAGAAATAGTTATGTTTTTAATATATTATTATTGTATTATAAATACTTTTTATGTTTCATTTTTTAAATATAATAATATATAATAATTGTACTCTATTGTAACTGATATATTTTATTTTGTCGAACATTAAATAATTTTGATGCTTTTTTATTTTTTATGAAGTGTTATATAAAATACTAAATGAAAATAAAATTAATATTAGAAATTAATTTATAATATATATATATAATAATAAAATTTATTTCATGTCATTAAAAAATCAATATATTATTAAAATAAATTGTCATTTATATGAAAAAACAATAGTATGAAAAATAAGGGCAACACAAGTGATTCTCTATAGCACACCTACACAAATACTATGCTCACCCAAGCATACTTAACTTTTAAGTTCTATAAAAATCATGTGCTATAAGACTTGTGTCATGGCACATGCATGCAAAAGTTTAGAACTAATTCTTATGTGATTATTCTCTCGAAAATAATGAATTGATTAGGAAATTTTTATATTAGGAGGCATACTCTCTTCAAAAAAATATGTTTCTTTTATTATATATATCATAATATATTCCAATATTGATACTTTAAATATGTTAATCTAATTAGAAATAAATTATTTATATTATTATTTCTCATAGAGTAAATGCTAAAACATAAAAAGTCTTCCAATAAGTTATAGTTCTTATAAATAAAAAATTAAATTTTATATTAAAAAAATATATATTAAAGAATTCAACATGATTTATGTCATCGATAATCTTAATTGATGGTGGTAAAAGAAGACGTAATAGTGATGGAGGTGGACAAACTAGATGAAAAGGTCTTTAATAGGTAAGAGTGAGTATAATGGAAAGTATTAATCAGGAAAGAAGTAAGGACTTAATGGAAAGAACGAAAAACAAAGAGTAAGGAGGACAAAAAGGAGGCAACGAAAACAAAAAAACAAATGAAAGGGTAAATTAAATGGGAAAATAAATATAGGTAGAAGGGAGACGATGAGGGGAACAAAAAGTGAGAGAAGACAAATAAGTGAATGACAATGAGAGAAGGAACAAAGTTAAAACAAGAGATCTATTTAGATAAAGTGAAGCAATCAAGAAATATAATTAAATAAAAGCTATATCTTCATTTTTAATATTTTTTAGACTTTAATATGCTAAACATATAAAAAATTAAATACTACTTAATTAAATTTTAAAAAAAATTTAGAGTTTCATTTTACTTTAATATATTAGAAATTTTAAAGAGATATGTCGACTATTAATTTATTATTATTTAATTAGCACTTGTAAGTTAAGCAGTTAACAATATAACAAATTAAGTCATTATTCAAAGATAATGTCTTCATATGATATTATATAGATAGTAAATATAAATAATTTTTCATATTTTGGATAAATTGTTATATAGTTCATGTCATACAATATACTATTATGATATATATATATTATACTTTGTTATAGTTTACATAGATTATGTTGGCCAATGTTAAATTTTGTTAATGTTATTATTTTATTACATTATATGGATGGTATATTTAACAATATGCAAAAACGATAGGAACTGTATATAGTTCATATTACAAAAAGTAATGAAAGAGTTAATTAAAAATCAACATTCATAATTTTGTCATTTATAAAAGATAACTTAATATTGAAATTAATTGTTATTCATAAGTTAAACAAATGCCATGAAAAATATGTGTACGATGTGGCTTGCTAAGGGGGTCACCCATCTTAATACGAAGCTCACTCATGCATGCTTAACTTTGATTTCAACGCTCTAATGTTGGTGTTGCTTTAAATACACATCGAAGTTAAGGAACATATACCAATGTGATGGTAGTCTCAAAAATTATAATTATTCAAATGATTTTCTAAATCATCATTAAAAAATATGTTAACAAATAATTTCATTTTTATTATATTTCTTTCTATATATTGCAATATTATTATATTAGGTTTGTTATATTAATAAGAAATTATTTGTATTACAATTTATCTTTATGAAAATATTTTCAGAGAAGACTTATTTATACTGAATAATAGGTCTTACAGATAAAAGAATTATTTATTAAATTTAACAAAAAATATTTCTATCATGCAAAATATATATTATAGAATATAACATGAGAGGTGTTTTTATTAATATTGCTTATTGGAGCTAAATAAGCGATAGTGGTGATGGAGATCAGAACATTAGGATTTAGTAAGAGTCATAGATAAATAAAAGAGACAAAGACGAAAATATTAATAGAGTGTGAAAGGATAAATGATTGAATAAATAGAGAGAAAAGAGAGTGGAGGGAGAGAAGATACAAAAGATAGAACAATTACAAAGTGAAATAGAGAGAGATAAATGAGAAGTGGGTGGGGGAAAAATAAATAAATATAGTATGGAGAGATAAGTAAACAATGATAATAGGAGTGAGAACCAAGTGAGTGACTATAAAAAATGTTGAGAAAAAGAAAAAAAGTGAATGAAATAATTTAACAATTGATGTTTCATAATAATTAAATTTACAATATTTTTTGCATGAACATGTTAAAAATATAAAATATTAAATGTTAATAAAATACAACTAAAGTTTGAAGTTTCAAAGTATATTCTTAAGTTGTAAAGATTTAAAAAATGTTTTCAATATTTACATAGTATTATTTTTTTAATATATAAAATTTTAAAAATAAATTGTGTTAAATATATTTATTATTATTTGATATTACTATAGTATGAATGCAATATTTCATCTTCATGATATAATTTTTACTAGTTAATTTTAAATAATAAATTATTAATATCACTAAAAAACAATAGTACATAGCATATATATATATATATATATATATATATATATATATATATATGTAAAGTACATAGTATACTTTATTCTTGTTGATAAAAGTTATGTCATGTAAATTTAAAGTAAATTATAGTTACTAATTTGTTATATCATATAAGTTGATAATAGTAAATAATAAATAAAATGGAGATCATAGAAAATGATTCCTAATTAATCTTGTTCTTGAATACTAACATACTATTAAAATAAACTTCTTTTCTAAGTAAAAGTATAATAATGAAAAAATACAAGACACATGAGAACTTCTTGAAGGGTCGTCCACTACAATGCTACTATTACAATAGCAAGCTTAATTTTGCAATTATAATGACGTTCAAGCTACAACAATGATGGTGTCACATGTAAACAAAAGTCAAAAAATCATTTGTGTGTGATTTTTGCCAAAAACATAAAGGAACAATCAAGATATTTTTTGAATTATTAAGCATATATACTTTAAAAAATAATATTTTAATTTTAACATATTTGTAGTAATATTTTTGGATATCCATATTTTATTTATAATGAATTAATTATAAAATTTTAATATTATTATTTTCTTTAATGTACACATTCACACCAAGGAATTGTTATGATAGTTAACTTATTTTTTAAATTAAGATAATAACTATATATATCAAAGTGCTTAAATCAAAAGATTTTTTAATTAATCTTATTTCTTGGTTCTTAAAAATGAGATAGTAGTGAGAAAGATCAGTATTTTTGAAGGGAAAGAGTTATAGTTATAAAGGAGAGAGATATATAGAAAAATAATAATAGAGAGAGAAGACAAAATTGATGGAGAGACTAAATAACAATATGTAAGAGAGAAAAAAATGGTCAAAATGGAGAAGGGGTGAGTAGAAGGAAAAGATAGAGAATAAGATTCAATTAAGAGAATAATAATGATAGAGATGAGAAAATGTGAGAATGTGAAAGATATTTAGATTAAAGAAAGTGAGGAACAATTGTATAAAAGTAATAGCTAATGTATTTAACATTAGTACTTCCTAATAAAATATATATAATATTTAATATAATTTCAATAAAATAAAATTCAATATGTTTTTTTATTATTTTAGTATAATGAAAAATTAAAAATATATGATGACATTTAATTTAATATTATTTTATTCATATATGTAATTCAAAAAGTGTACTAAATAATAAACAATGTCAATACTCTTATACATTATCTTCATTAGACATAATATATAATAAATATAAAACATTTTGATATTAATGATATAATTTTTCGTACTTTATGACATATAATATATTTAATTTAATTAAAAAACTTTCATGCATATGATATATGTGTTATATTATAAATATATATTAACTCTATTTTATTTTAGTTGATATTGATTATGTTGCCACAAATATATTTCCTTGAAGTTATTAACTTATTACAATATTTGAGCTATTGTATTTAATATTACTTCAAATTAATAATAATAATAATATTATAAAGTTATTATAAATAAAAAGTAAAGAAAACTTGAAATTATTAAATATTATTCATAGTTATGATATTTATAAATGTTAAACTATTATTCAAAAAAATGGTATTAATTAGAAAAAAGTGCCATAAACTTTTGTGCAAATAGGACTTTTTAAATGGCGATGCATCACAATGATATTTTCACCCAAAAATGCTCAACATTAGAGTTCAAATGAAATTCAAGGACATAATGTTTACGTGGTCATACATTTATGCAAATTAAAAACAATTGTATCTCTATGATTATTACTCTAAAAACATTGTATTGTTTTGTAAAGTTCCACATTATCTAGCATTAAATTTTAGAAAAGCTATTTTTATTTGATATGTCATAATATATCAAAATAATAATACTTTAGATATTTTGAATTAATAATAAAATTATATATATTATTATTTCCCATGAAGTGGCATTTATATATAAGAATTATATAGATCAAATTTTAGTTCTAAGGAAAACTTTGAAATTGTTTGTTAGCTATAAAGAAAAAATTTATATTAATTATTTAAAATGTTGTTTAAAGTGGTAAATATAATTTATTTATTTATTAATATTAGTTTGATGGAGTTAGAGAGAAGAGATGCAGCTAACTAATATAAGTACAATAAAAGAGAGAGGGTGTCATGAACAAATATGGGATAGATGATAGAGATGAATGAATGAACAAAAAGAGAGCAAAACAAAATGAAGAGAAGATAGAGGAGATAGACAGACTATTAAATAATTGAAAGAGAGAAATTTGAAAATAAAGAAAGATAAAGAATAGAGAGAGTGAGGGAAAGACCAAGCAAGAGGATGACAAAATTAAGAGAAGGGCATTAGGAGGAAAGTGAAATTGAGAAAATATGAGTTCTATTGAGAAAATGAGAAAGAAATGAGAGAAATAATTAAAAAAAAGTTATATCTCAATAACATATAATAGTTATTAATATTAACATAATAAACATATATTATTAAAAAAATATAAAAATATAATTTAAAATTGAAGGTTTTTTTTAATATGTATAATTTAAAAAGATACTTAATAATAAATAATACCATTTTCTTAAGACATTATCTTCTAATGACATTATAAAAACAATAGATATCAATAATATTTCATATTCATGACATATGCTTACTTCATTTGTTCTGTATAATATGTTATTCTACCAAAAATATTTTTACATAGCAAGTACATAATATTATAAATGTTATTTTTTATGCTTTATTATAAGTAATGTAAGTTTTATTGTTGTGTAAAATTATGTTACTGTTATTATTTTATTATATAGAGTGAGCACTATACTTATTACTATATAAAATGAAAATGATGTTATAAAGTTAATATTAATAAATAATGACTAAAATAACAATTTAAAAAATGTCCATCATAATTATTTAATTTAACAATCACGCTAGTATGATTTTCTGGCTTTTGTATGCACATGCCACTATAGTAGCATAAGAATGAGTTAACTGTACCTTATTATACATCATATATGTTGTGTTTCCTTATCATAACTTACATTAAATATATTATTTAATTATATTTTATGAAGTCCAACACTTAATGTTACATGAAATTGATAACAATATTATAAAGTTAATATTGATATGAAATAAAAGAAATGAAAATTGTAAAATATTATTTATAGTTATGTTATTCATAAGCATTAATAAATTATTAAGATTAACTACCATTCATTAGAAAAAATCAATAAAAACATAGGTCCAACATAACGCTTTTTCAACAGTTCACCCGCCTTAATACAGCTCTTGTCAAAGCATGTTTTGCATGCACAATAGGAAAAAAGTCTAAAAATCATATTTGTGTGAACATAAAAAAATGATGAATTGTTCAAGAATTTTTCTAATTTAACATGAATGAAAACATTTTTAAAAAATCTCTATTACAAATATAATAAAGATATTCTAAAATTAATAATTTCAAAAAATTTTACTTCTTATAAATAGAAAATTTTAATTATTTATTGATTAGAAAATTATAAAGTGCATTAATTATTTAGAATATATATTAACATTTGCGATATGAGTAATTTCTTATATAACATTAATTGATGGAGTTAAAAAAATAATAGTGGTGATAATGATAAGTATAATGAAAGATAGAGGGAGTCATTGATAGATATAATAAGAAAATAGGGAAAACTATAAAAAGAGAGAAGATAGAGTTGTTTGAGTGAAGAGAAAAAGGAAAAACGATAAGAAAAGGAGATAAAGAAAATTAAAATGAAACAGAGAAATAAGAAAATTGAGAGATGGAAGAGATAGGGTGATGGAAAACAAGAGAAAGAGAAAGAGAGGCAAATAAGAGAAGATAATAAGAGAAAGAAGAAAGTGTGAGAAAATGAAAGCTTTTAAGATAAAGAGAAGTGAGGAAATTTATGAAATTAAAGTTATACCTTAAAAATTTAAGTTATCATATTTTTTGATATTAACATAAAATGTTATGTGTGTGTATATATATAAAATAAAATTTTATTTAAATAAAAAAATTTTGAGATTTGTGTTATTTATGTGAATTGTGAATGTTTAAAGTTTTTTTTTATTTTTGATTTAAATTTTCATTTATTAATTCATAAAATTAAAATATAATTTAAATTTAAATAATGGCATTCATCTAAGATATTATCTCCATAGAGCAAAATATTTATAATAAAAATAAAAAATATTTTATATTACTAATATAAGTTATGGTAGTTTATCCAATTCATTAAATTCTTATAGTGCTAAAACTTTTTGTAGACAACATTTATATATTATTATAAGTGTATAAGTTATGTTACTCAACATTAAATTATATAATATTTATTAATTTATTATATCATATGAAATGATTTTTTTAATATTATATGAAAATGATAACGATATTTGAAAGTTAATGTTAACGAATAAAAACCAAAATGGAAATTATAAATAATTATTATAATTAAAGTTTTATGAATACAAACATATTATTAAAATCAACATCTTTATTAAAAAAACCAATACTATAAAACAATATGTCTAACAAAAATATTTCTAAAAAAGTCACCCATCATAGAACTGCTTTAGCCAAAGTTTGCTTAACCTTATCATTCCAAAGTGATCCTTTGCTATAATACAGGTACTGTTACAAATGCACGAATAAGTATGAAACTTAAACTTATGTGACTATTGATTAAAAAGTAATGAATTGGTCAAAACATTATCTTTGATATACACCTTAAAAAATTAAGTAATTTTATTATTTATGTTATAATAGATTAAAAAATCAATATTTTAAATTTATTAAGATAATAATTTATTATTTATTTTATAATTTATTTAAAGTAAATTTTCATACATAAAAATAATTATAGAAATTAAAAAACACTTTTTATTAATAAATAAAAAAATATTTATTATTGTAAATATATATTATAGTGAATAACAAAAAAAAATTTCTTAATTAATATTAGTTAATGGAGCAAAAAAAAGATGGTGGTGATAAAGAAATCATTTTATAAAAGAGTAACTCATGGATAAAATAAGAAAAAAAATAGTAAAATTATAATAGATAGAGAGAGGAGAGATTGTTTCTTGAAGAAAAAGAAAAAAAGAGAGGATAGAGAAAAAAGGGAGATTAAATGTGTAAATGACAATACCAAATATAGAGAAATGAGAAAATATAGAGAAATAGAGGAAAGAGAGGATGAAGGGTAGATAAAGAGATAGACTAGAGAAGATAAAAATGAGAATGATAATGATAGTGAAAAAATAACACAATGAGATAGCCATGGAGGTAAAGAGAAAAAAGAAACAAATTCAATAAATGTTACATCTCAATAATTAATATCATTAATCTTATATATCATCTATTTATGACACAATATATATAGTAATTATATATAATATGTCATGTTCATGATATAATTTTTTGTAGTTTAAGTTGCAAAATATATTATTTTTGGTACCATAAGAATTGCTTATTCATAAGAAATATTACTATTATAATTGCATTGTAATTCTACTTTATTACAGTTAATATCGATTGCTTTGCTCACAATTAAATTATATTAAATTTATTTTTTTATTACATTATATGAAGTACTATTTTTCTACTATGTGTAGATTATGATAATGTTAAACTGTTAACATTAGTAAATAATATCTAAAGTAGAAATTATAGAATATCATTCAAAATTATATTATTTATAAATATAACCATATCACTAAAATTAAATGTCATTCATCAGGGTAACAAATGCTATAAAAAATACTTTCTACATGACTTCTCAAGTGATCAACTTTCCAAATACCACACACAGCCAAGAATGCTTTATTTTTAATTTCTAATGAGATTCGTTGCTATGATGATGGTGTGGTCGAACATGCATTAAAAATTTGTATAACCGATCTTTTGTGAATAATATATAGGTCATAATATATCATTATATTACAAGTGTTATTATATTTAATTAGAGAGAAATTAGGTATATTATTATTTCCCTTGAAGTTAACATTAATAAAAGGAACAATTTTCCTAAATTATGGTACTGGAAAAAATTGAAATTATTTTTCAATTTTAAATAACAAATATATATATATTATTTAAAATATATAAGAAAATTTGAATCATGAGTGATTTCTTAACTAATATTAAATGATACAATAAAAAAAGTAACAACGGTTATCAATATATACTTTGAGAGGGAGGAGTCATTGATTGATATGAGAGAGTCAATGAGGATCATATTAATAAAGAGAGAAGAAAAAGGTAATTACTTGATGTGAATGAGAAAACAAAGAAGCGAGAGGACACAAAAGAGAAGTGAGAATAAATAAGAAAGTAAAGTTAGAGAGATATGAAAAAAATGGAGAGATAGAGAAGAGATGGGTTGAGGGCAAGTCAAAGAGTTATAGAAGGTAGAGACAAAGAAGAGTTTTTTAATGCTAGAGAAAAAAATTATAGAATGTGAGAGCTTTTGAGATAAAGAGAAAGTAGTGAAAGAAATAACTAAAAAAAGTTATATATCATAAAAATTTAACATCTAGTTTTTATTAATATTCACATGTTAAACACATGTAAAAGCAAACATTATTAAAATATAACAAAATTTTTTTGTATTATTTTAATATATTATAAATATTAAAAATGTATGTTCATTATTAATATAATATTCTTTTAATAATACCGATTATTTGAAATGCTAATATTACTAAATAATAATTAATATGGAAATTATAAAATGTAATTAAAAATAATGTTTTTTATTAATTTTAAATTTCTAGGGAAATAACTATCATTCATTAGCAAATGTATATTATGAAAAAGATAAGTGCGACATAAGGTCTTCTAAAGATGTCATGCATCCCAATACTACACTAGTCGAGGCTTACTTTGCTTTGTTGTTCTAAAGAGATCTTATCATATAATGCTAGTGTGGTCACGCATGAATATAAAAGTTAGAAAATCATAATTGTGTGATTATTATTTTTAAAATAATTAACTATTCAAGAAATTTTTAAAATTACCATGCATATGCACTTTTAAAAATTATTATATTTTTACTAATTTGAAAATATCATTAGTAAAATAACGTTTTAATTATAGTAATATAAGCTTATTTATTATTATAAACATATGTTAAAGTGTACAAGGAAAACATTTCTTAAAAAGATAATAATCATAAAGATAAGTGTTCCAAACAGGGGGAGTCAAGGATAGATATGACAGACAAATTAGAGAGAATGGAGAGAAGAAAAAATTATAGAATGTGTATGTAACAATATGAAAGTGATAGAAAGGATAAATAAGACTGAAATAGATTAAAAATAGGGCGAGGGGAAGACAAAGATATGGGGAGACAAATACTAGAATCATATCGAGAGAGAAGAGAAAATGAAAGATTGTGTTAGCAAATTGAGACAAAGAAAAATATGGATAATAATTAAATAAAAAAATATCTCAATAATTTAAATTTTAGAATTTATTAATAATAATTTATGAAACATACAAAAGCTAAAAAATTATTTTAATATAAAATAATTCCAAGTTTCATAGTCTTTTAATATATACAACTTAAAAGATTAACTAAATCATAAATAACATCATTACTGTTTGTTATTGTTTTTAAATTACATAATATTTATAAAACATGTAAACAATATTTCATATTCATAATATAATTTTAGGTAGTTATGTTATATAATGTATTATTATTAAATTAAAAAGCTTTTATATACAATGTATTTTTAATACTATAAATATATATTAGCATTAGATTATTACATGTGGTATAGGTTGGTTTACATGCATTTAAATTATATTAATGTTACTATTTTATTACATTCAATGAAGAGCTATTTTGATATTTTATGAAAATTATATTTATGCTAAAAAGTTTAGATTAGAAATTAATAACTTAAAAGGAAACTATAAATTATCACTCATATCTTTTTTATTTTAAAATATTACTATATTAATAAAATTAAATTTCAATTAAGAGGCTACCCACTCCAATACTACTTCCACCCAAGTACTCTTCACTTTTGATTTCTAACGAGATTTATTGTTATAATGGAGGTGTTGTTACACATCAATATGAAAGCCATATACTTGTGTGGCTGTTGGCACAAAAGTAATTAATAAAATAAGATATTTTCAAAATTATCTTGCTTAAATAATTATAAAAATACTATCTTTTGTTATCTTTGTCATAGTATTTCTAATATTAATATTATTATTATGTTGAACTAAAAAAAATTATTTATATTATTATTTCCCTTTTAGTAAACATTCATACAAAGGAATTACTTTTATTAAACTATAGTACACAAATATATAACAAATTTTTTAATTATAAATAATATAGTACACATAATATATAAAAAATTTTCAAATGTTAAATATTTATTAACTAAGATTAATTTATACAACTAAAAAGGTAGATAATTATTATGAAGATTATCTTTGAGAAGGACCGAATCATGGATATATAAGAGATAGTTAGTGAGGAAAAGATTAATAGAGAGAGAAGAAAGAGATGATTGAATGAATAGAGAAAGAAAACAGTATGAGAGAGAAGATAGAAAAGATAGCGAGAATAAATAAAAAAATTAGATATGATGAAATATAGAGGATGTGAGAGAGGGTGAGGTAAAGATGAGTGATTGGGAAGGCGAGGACAAATAAGAGAGTTCTAATAGGAGAGAGAATACAGTCAATGAATGAGAAAGGTAAATTATTAAATAAAAGTTATATATAATTATTAATTAGCATCTATTATATAATAATATTAACATGCTAAACTCATCTAGTATTAAATATTATTAAAATACAACAAAAATTTTAAGTTCTGCCTAGTTTAGCATGTGATATATTTTTAAACATTAGCTTAACTTATGATATAATATCTCTTTTAGTAATGCTTTTAATTTAAAAGTTAATATTAATATATAATAACTAAAATAGAAATTAATAATTTTAATTAAATGTATTTGTATGAATATTAACATATTATTATAAGCAACTATCATTCATTTAAAAATCAAATGATTTAAAAAATATTTGAACCACAATGACTTTTAAAAGGTCCAACCACCCTTACTACTCTTGTTGATGCATACTTAACTTTGGAGTTCTAAAGAGATCAAGTGCTAAATTCCTGGTGTGGTTGTGCATGCATATAGATATTAGGACATCATACTTATGCAATTGTTGGCCCAAAGTTAATGAAGTGTCCAAGAAATATGAAGAATTATCATGTGCATAAACTTTTCAAAAACATTTATAGTAATTGTATATATCATAATATGTTCAAATATTAACAATTTATTTATTTTGAGGAAATAATAAAATTTTTATTTTATTATGTTTGTTAATAAAAACATCCATATAGATGAATTATTTCTACTTAATTATAGTTCTTATAAAGCATTTAAATTAATTTTGAATTATTAAAAATAAAATAAATATTATTTTGGAAAATATATGTTAAAGAGCACAACCCAAGAGATTTCATAATTAATTTTACTTATACACATATTCTTCATGCATAATTACAAATATTTGTTTATTCTTCTTTATTATAGTTAATATAAGTTATGTTGCTCGCTATTGAATTATATAAGAGTTATTATTCTTTTACATCAAATGAAGTACTATGCTTAAAATGTTCATAAATCTACAATGGTGTTAAAAATATATATTAATAAGAAATAACTAAAATATCAATTTCAAAATAACATTCATAGTTATGTTGCTTATCAATATTAGTATATTGTGAAATAAAAATATCACTTTATTAAAAAAACAATGCCAACGAACATTATGTACCATAGATTACTGCATCAAAAATATTGAATTGCTCAAAAACGTGTCTAAATTACCATCATTATACACTTCCAAATGTAATTTTATTGTTATTATATATCTAAAAAATAATTCCAATATTAATAGTTTAATTATATCAAATATGAGAAGAAATTATTTATAATAATTACTTCTCATAGTGAAAACTTAAATACTTAAGAATTATTTTCACAAATAATAATTCTTATAAATAAAAAATAAAATTATTTATTCATTATAAATTATAAAAAGAAACTTATTTTTTTAAATATTGATTAATGTATGAAACATAAGATTTTTTTTAATTAATGTTTATTAATTTAGATTAAAAAATATTTTTGATGGGAATAAGTTTAGTGTAACATCGGAGTTAGGATGAGATAAGAGAGTGATAGAGAGAAAAATATTACTTAAGAGAGAAGAAAGAGGTGATTGAATGAAAGAAAAAAAAGAGAAGAGAAAGAAAATATGAAGATAGAGTGGCTAAATAACAAAATGAAAGAGGGAGAGTTTAGAAAATTAAGAGTGATAGAAGAGAGAAAAAGTGAGGGCTAGATAGATTTAGAAAAGAGAAGATAAATAAGAGAATGATAATGGGAAAAGAAGTGAAAAATAAGAGAGTTATTAAATAAATCACATCATATAATATAATCAATTAATGATTATAATTTAACTATAGATAACATAACTTATATAAACTACAAAAAAATAAATGTAGCATTTAGATAATGTGCATAAAGTTTTTTTATTGTAATTTAATATATTATATAAAAAACTACTTAAAAGAATATCATGACCAAAAGATTTTTATATTATTATCTATATTATGTCACAATAAAAATAAATCTTAAGTATTGATACTATTTATTATTTAGTTAAAATTTTAAATTATAAATGTTTGAATAGTTTTAAATTGGTAGTTAACATATATTTTATACATTTATTATTTATTAAAATACTAATAAACATCGAATTGTTTCGTTTTTAATAATTGTAAATTTTTGATTATTTTATATATACACATTAATAGATATTGTAGGTTAAAAAATTGAAATATAATGTTTATTTAATTATTTCTCTCCTACCTTTCTTTTTTTTGAAAGGCTCACACATTCTTTTCTCAGACAATTTTTTCTCCTATTTTTCTCTACCTTCTCTCGCTTTGTCTTCACCAAACTAACTCTCTCCTATAACACACCCTATTTTATCATTCTTCTTTTTTTCACTTTATTCTTTATTATGTCTATCACTTTTATCTTTTATCATGTTTCACTTTTTCTCTTTCTCTTCCTTTAATCATCACTCTTTTCTTTATTTATTAATAGTTTCTCTTTTATCTCTCATTTATCATTCCATGACTCCACTATCTTCTAATGTACTCAACTCCATCAACACATCACTAGTTTCAATTCCATCAATTAAAATTAATTAAGTAATATATCATATTATGAAAATTGATATTCTTTTAAATAATAAATATACATTTATTATTTGCAATAAGAAAAAAATTATTTTGTTATTTATAATAACTATCATTTTGTGAAAATAATTCTAACGTATTAAAATTTACTTTAAGTGAAATAATAAAACACAAAAATTTTTATTTGAATAAATTATGAAATATATAATATAAATAAAATTATTTTAAAAGATTTTAAGTATTATAATTTAGAAAACTTCTTAAAATAGTTCATTAGTTTTAAAAATAATCACACAAATATGATTTTCTTGTTTTGTATGCATGTTCAACCACACCAAAACTATAGCATTGGGCCTCATTTGAATGTGAAATATAAGTATGCCTCGGTGAAAGTAGCATTTGGATGGGTGTCCTGTTATGATGTCCTGAATTTAAATATGTTTGTTCGCAACATTCCTTTTCTAGTGAACGATAGATGATTCTAACAATATGTTAACATTAATAACTTAGATTATTATTAATGTTATATTATATTTTTTTTCTTATTTCATAATAAGATGAATGCTATGACATCATTATCAATTTCATAAAGTATTGATTATACCATTTATTGTAGTCTAGTCAAGTAATAAATTAAATATAGTTAATGTTAGGCAACATAAGTTATATAAATGATAATAAAGTATAATTAATATAAATTTATAATTGTATATACATGCTATGCATAAAATGATTTTGAATGCATCAGTAATATATTATCAAACATAAACTCCGTAAAATATATTATTAATATTAAATATAAATTATGTTAGCCATTTATTTATTTTTTTTTGACATGAAGATACAATGTTGGAATAATGATATTACTTTATATTTAATTAAAATTTAAAATTATTCACATCAATAAAATAATATTAAATTAATAATCAATAGATAATTTAGAAATTCGCAATATATTAATACTGCAAAATGTTTAACAACACATATGTTTAATATGTTTATATTGCTTGATATTTTATTTGAAATTATTGCAATTTAACTTTTATTTTATTATTATTCCCTTATTTGTCTCTCCTCTGCCTCTTTATTTCCTATCACCAAATGTATCCTCTATCTATCTCTTTTTCAATTTTTCTCGCCCTTTCATATTTTTATTTATTCCCTTTATCTCCATTATCTTTTATTTATTCTCTCTCTTTATACAATCATCTCTTTATTCTCTATATCCTACTATTTTCCTCATCTTTGCTCCATTATTTATCCATGACACTCCCTTCCAATATGCCTATCTTGATCACTATGATTTCTTTTTTATCTCTTTTAATAAACTTTAATTATGAATTCATCTATTTTATGAAATTTAATATTCATTTTTTAATAAAAAAATATTCATTATTTGTAATAAGAAAAATAAAGTTTTTACTTATAAAAACAATAATTTATTTAAAATAATTTTTTGTATGAAGATTTAATTTAAAAGGAATAATATTGTACATAATGTATTATTAATTTAATATACTCAAAGTATTAAAATTTGAATGTATTACAATATATATAGTAAAGTTTATGTTATTTGTGAAAGCAAGTATAGATGATAATTTAAAAAATTGATGAATAGTTCATTTTTTGGAAAAATAATAAACAAGTATGATTCTCTAGCTCTTGCATGTGTTTGCTAGCACACCTGAATTATAGCATTGAATCTCATTAAAACTTAAAAGTTACTCGTGATTTGATAAGAGTAACATTGGGATGGGTGACCCATGAAGAGTTCCTAAATGTTGACATATTGTTTTTGTTACATTAGTTTCTACATTAAACTGAACTTGAATTAAGTAAAATAAAAATATTTACAATAAAAAAATTATAAATGATATTTTAGTATTTCAATTTTAGTTATTATTTATTATTATTAAATTTGAAATATCGTTATCATTTTAATGTAGCACTAAATACAACACTTCATGACATAAAATATTATAATAGATATATTATTATTTTACCATCAATAACATAACTTTTATTAATTATAATAAGTAGAAACTATAAATATTTATAATAGCATATACATGCTATGTGTAAAATATTTTTAATATATTAATAATATATTATATTTAAGATACAAAATAAAATTTTATAATAAATATGAAATATTACTTATATTTATTATTTATATTGCTATATAATGATAACATCTCAGAATAATGTTGTTATTCTATTTTTATTTATTGAACATTTTAGATAATACAAATTTATAAAAGAGATATTAAATTAATGATAACATCTCACCCTCTCTCTTTTTTATGTCTCCTCTCCCTCAAATCATATATATATATATATATATATATATATATATATATATATATATATATATATATATATATATATATATATATATATATATATATATATCTCATATTATCTCTCTTTGTTGCTCTGTTAATTAAAATTAACAAGAAAATCTCTCTTATTATACAATTTAATATATATTTTTATTTTTAATAACAAATAATTAATTTTATTTTATTTTATGAATGTAATATTTCAGCTAAAAGAATTACTTTTGTTTGAATTTTTGCATTAAAGAAAATGATAATTTAAATTTTTTATTATTAGTTAGATATTAAAGTATTAATATTAGAATGTATTACAAAAAATTAAAGTAAATTATTTTTGGACATATATTCCTACAAATTAAGAAAATGTCTTGTTAAGATAATTATTTTTATTTTAAATAATTAAGATAATATGATTTTCTACCATTTTATGCATAGTAAAAAAAACAGACATTATGGCACCAAATCTCAATGGAACACAAAAGTTAAGCAGACCTTGGTAAGAGTAGTATTAGGATGGTTGACATATTAAGAAATTGCATTGCACATATGTTTTTATAGCATTGATTTTTCTAATTAAACAAAGAAAATTTTAATAATATGTTAATATTCATATGTAACATAATTATGAATCATATTTTATAATTTTCTCTTTGTTGTTATTTAATAATCTTAACTTTACAACAACATTATATTTTTCATATACTATTAAATAAAATAACTCAAATGATATACTAAAATATACTATGATATTTTTTCATATACTATTAAATAAAGTACTTCAAAAGATATAATAAAATTATAAAAATGTTATAATTTAATGTTTCACAATATAACTTACATCAACAACAATAAAGCATAATTAATATATTTATAATAGTAAAAAATTTCTTTAATATAACAAAAATTATTGTATAACATAAAATACCTCAAAGCATACAATAAATATAGAATATTACTTATATTAAATTTTTAAATTTTGCTATAAGAAGAACATATCATACATTAATGATACTATCTATTATTTAATTATTTTTAAAATTAATTTTACAATGTTATTTGTTCTCGTTATCTCCACTTCTCTATATTTGCTATCCTTCTCCATTTGCCTTCACTTTGTCACCTCTTCTTTCTCTTTTTATTATTATTTGCCGTTCTATCTCTCTTACATACTCATGATTCTCTATGTCCTCCAATATATTTATGTCTATCTCTATTATCCCTTTTTTAACTTAGCAAATTAGTATCAATCAAGAAATCACTGAAGTTACCAATCTAATGTATATTTTAAATAATAAATATATATATATATATATTATTATTTATAATTAATAAATAATTTAATTTTTTTTATTTGTAAGAATTATAATTTGAGGAAATTATTTTTATGTAAGAATATTTACTTTAATAGAAATAATACATTAAAAATAACATATTAATTCAATATAATTAAAGTGTTAATATTTGATTATATTATAACATATATAATAAAAGTAAAATTATTTTTCAAAGTATATAATCATGATAATTATAAAATTTCTAGAATAGTTCATTATTTTCATTATAATAATGAAGCAAGTATGATGTTTTAGTTTTGTATGCATGTCTTGCCATAATAGTGATATACCATATAATATCATTAGAATGCAAAAGTTAAGAATGCTATGATGAGAGTATTAATGGGATTGATGACAACCTAAGAAGTTCACATGTAGGATAGTTTTTTCAAAGCATTGGTTTTTCTAAACAATGGATCTCCATTTTTGTAATAAGTTAATATTTATAAATAATATAATGATAAATGATATTTATTATGTCCATTTTTGCTACTATTTATTAATATCAGCTTTATAACATAGTTATCATTTTTGTATAATATTAAATACAACACAACGAGTCATATAATAAAATAATAACTAACATAATTTAATTTTGGAAAGAATAAAGAATATCATCTATAATAAACTATAATTAACATATATTTATAATGTAATATACATATTATGTGTATTGGTTTTTCAAAATAATAATAAATTATATAACATAAACTAGATAAATTTTTTTTTATGACCATTAAATATTATTTATATTGTATCATATCATTATAATATCTTTGAATAATGTTATTTTTTTATTATTTATTATTTAATTACCTTTTCAAAATACATATAATAAAAATAATATGAAATTCGTAGTCAAATGTGCTTTAAATTTGTGTAATAAACTAGAAAATAAAATGCTTAATTTTTTTTTTATCTTTTAATATTATTGAATTATATAAAAATTTAATATTTTAATATTAACAAATATTATAAGTTAAACTCTTGAGATTTAATTCTTATTTACTTTTTTCTCACACTTCTTCCTTTTTATATTGATAGCACTTTCTCACATTTTTTTTCTCTCTATGATAATCATCCCTTCTTTTGTCCTCATGTTGCATGCATTGGTGAGAGTTGTATATGGTTGGATAATATCATGGGATCTCCTCATGTTGCACATCTTGTTTTACATCATTAATGTTTTAATAAATAATAGTTAATTTTATAAAATATTAATTATAGATAAAATAGATAATAATGTTATTTTATAATTTTTTTTTTTAGTTATTTCTTATTACATTACACTTCATTACATTATTATCATTTTCATATAATAATAGACATAACACTATGTAGAATAAAATAAAACATATATTTTTATATAATTTAAAATTTCTTAACATTA
This sequence comes from Vanilla planifolia, assembly GCA_023846275.1. Taxonomy (NCBI): domain Eukaryota; kingdom Viridiplantae; phylum Streptophyta; class Magnoliopsida; order Asparagales; family Orchidaceae; genus Vanilla; species Vanilla planifolia. Next base: position 1,799,362 of record JAIUJO010000036.1, on the reverse strand, counting down.
CATATATTCATATAATTATGTTAAATCAATATATATTAATAATTATGCATAAATGTTATGTATAAAACTTATTTAATATTACAAAAATATATTAAAGAACTAAATCTACCTAAAATTATATTTTGAATATGAAATATTATTTATAAAAATTTTACTAAAAATGAGAGAAAGCCATGGAGATGATTGATTAAATAGACAACAAAAAAGGAGAAGGAAGAGAGAGAAGATAAAAGAGTTACAGAGGATATATAATAATATAATTGGAACAAAAAATAAGAAAATAAAGATAAAGTTGACAAAAGGTGATGAGAAGACTAAAAGATAGTGAAAGATAGATAAATAAGAGAATGTTAAAAGAAAAGAAGAGAAAGTTAGAGCTATTAAGATAAAGAGAAAGAAGTAAGAGTAGTTAAATAGAATTTATATCTTAAATATTTAAGTTATAATATTTATTAATTTTAACATATTGAATATCTACTTTTAAATATTATTAAATGCAACTTAAATTTTTAGTTTTATAGTATGTTTGTGCATAAGTATGTTTAAAATATAAATTTATTATTAATTTAATACATCCAGTAACTTCAATTATACTAATCTCTATCTCCACTATTTTTTTGGTACATCAGATAGTATTAATTTAAAATTAACTTGCATTACACACTTTAATAAATGTTTTAAATAATAAATATGTATTTTTTTATTTACTTCTAAAAATTTTTTATTTTTTATTTTTAATTACTATAATATTGTGAAAATAATTCTTGTGTTTGAATATTTACTTTAATTGGAATAAAAATATGTATACATAGTTTCTTAATATTTTAATATAAATAAAATCTTAATATAATAATATATTACGAAATTTATAAAAAAAATAAATTGTTTTATAAAGTGTCTATGCATGATCATTTAGAAACTTTGTTTAAGAGTTTGTTTTTTTTGAAAATAATAATCGTGCTAGAGCAATTTTCTTGATTTTTATGCAAGTCACTACACTAGCATTCAAGCATTATATCTCATTAGAACTAAAAGGATAAGTATAATAAGGGAGATTAGTATTGGGATGGGATTCCTTTTGAGAAGTCCTCATGCTACACTAGCATCTACATAGTATTCTTCTTATTAATAAATAATAATTGATTTTATTAAGATTTTGTCTCATATAAATAAATTAATTTTGAACTATAACTTATAATATTTATGTTAGTAATTATTGATTAAAATTAACTTGACAACATTTTTGTCATTTTCATTTAAAATTAAATTAGCAGTTCATGAAATATAACAAAATAAAAATTTAATATAATTTCATATTTGAAATTTAGTTTTCATTCTCTTGTATTCACTTATGACCTCAACATTATTATAGGACTAGAACTCATTAGGATACAAAAGTTAGGCATCTTTCGATGAGAGAAGCGTTGGGATGAGTCACCTCTTGGGATGCCATGTTAGACATAATGTTTCGAAACTCTCATTTTGTAATGAAAGAAGCATATTTTAACAATATATTAATATTCATAAAAACATAATTATGAATTATATTTTATAATTTTTATTTTAGTTATTATTCCTAATATTAACAATATAGCCTCATTCATAAAGGATTAAATAAAGCATCACAATTGATAAAATATAATAATAACATTAAAAAGTAAAATTATAAATGTTTAAATTTTGTGTGCCTTCTATATATAAACAATTTTTAATACAATAACAATATATGATATGACATAGGCTATGTAAACTTATAACATTAAAAAGCAATTTTTTAGTTCTTTCAGTTATTATTACATAAGAAATCTCTCGTGTTACAAACTTTAATATATATTTTAAATTATGTGATATATTTATATATGCATTTTAAAAATTTAATTTTCTTTTAAAAGAACTATGATTTAGTGAAACTAACTCTTATGTATTAATGTTTACTTTAATAAAAAGAATGGCACACATAACTTCTTAATACTTAAATATAGCTAAGATACTACTATTTAAATATATTAAACTTATATAATAAAACTAAAATATTACTTGAACATTTTATTCATGATAATTTTACGAATTTATTCAAAAGTTAATCATTTTTTGGTCAAAAATCACACAAGCACATTGTCCCACAATTATATGAAATTGTGATCACACCAGTATTACAACATCGGATGGTTCTAGACTCCAATGTTAAGATTGCTTTTGTAATAGTAGCATTACGATGGAGGATGTTTTTAGAAGTCTTTGTGCAACACTTATTGTTTTCATAGAATTCATTTTATTAATTAGTGAGTACTAATTTTAATAATATTTTAATATTTATAAACAACACATTTATGAATGATAAATTCTATTTTTCATTTTAATTGTCTTATTAAAGTTACCTTTATAAGATTACAATCATTTTCATATAATATTAAATAATTACACTTGAAAGAATATAATAAAATATTACCTTTAAGATAATTTAATGTTTGGCAATGTAAATTAAGTACAATTAATATATATTTATAATAGTATATACAAACTATTTAAAAGTTTTAAAATATAATAATAATATACAAAAAAAATAAAATTACCTTAAATTATGCCAAGAATATAAAATATTATTTATATTTACTCTCAATATTATGGTAAGTGATGTTAATATCTTAAACTACTGATAATATTTATTATTTAATTATAATTTTAAATTATAATATTTATAAAATGTTATTAAATTAATTTATTAGCATATACTTTAAACATTTGTAATATTCTAAATTACAACAAAACTTTAAATATTTGTTGTGTTTAATCAATATTTAATATTACATGTGTGTAACATGTTAATATTAATAAATATTATATGTTGCTCTATTAAGAAATAATTTCTAATCAATTATTTGTCAGACTTGTTTCTCTTTTTTAAAAAAGTCCAACTTTCTCTTACTTTCTTCTCTTTATCATTATTATTTTCATATCTATATGCCTCACTTCTCACTTTTTCCCCTCACCACCCTCTCCTCTATCACTCTCCACTTTCTAATTTCTTTACCTATATCCTTTGTTATATATTCTCCTTATCACCTCTAACTTTTGTCTCCTCTCACTTCTTCTCTTTCTCTTTATTTAATCATCTATCTCTTAATATTCTTTTACTATTTTCATCTTTATCTCTCATATCTACTAATCACTACTTTAATCTTAGTATATACTTATTTCCATAAATATTATATATTTTTTAGCAACATTAATTAAGATTAGTTGAGAAATTTCTCCTGTTACACACTTTAAATATATTTTTAATGTCACATGTATCTATTAATATTTATAATTTATAAATAATTAAATTTTTGTATTTATAATAACAAAAATGTTATGGAAATAATTCTTACTTATGAATATTTACTATAAAGGAATAGTAAATAAATAATTTCTTAACAATTTAGTGTAATTAAAGTATTAATATTGGAATGTATTATGACATATAGGATAAAATTGAAGTTATTTTTTAAAGTATATATTCATCAAAATTTAAAAAATTACATCAATAGTTAAATTTGCTTTTAGGTAACAATCAAATAAATATGATTACATACAGTTCCTATGATCTAGTATAGTAACATAACACCTATAATATAATTTAATTATGAAAAATAAAACATATATAAAAATAACAAAGTAGAATTTTTTTATATTTATAATAATAAGAACATATTATATGTAAATGTTAAATATAAAAATAATATATTATATGTGAGAGACTGAAAAATTATATTATGAATTCTAAATATTAATTATACTTCTTATAATATGACATATGAAGATATTATCTTAAAATATTTTTATGATTTATAACTTGATTAACTGCTTAAATTTTTAACTATTAATAATTTATCTTAATTAATAGCCAATATATATTTAGCTTTACAATATACTTAAATACTATAAAACTTTATTTTTTGCATTTAATAATACCTAATATTACATATATTTAATGTTCAAATATTTATAAAAGCTATAAGTTAAATTATTATGATATAACTTTTATTTAATTATTTCTTTCTTCTCTATATCGTAGTAGATCTAATGTTTTCCACTTTCTTATATCTTGTATTATCATTCTTTTATTTGTCTCTCAATTCTCTACTTCTTTGCCTTCGTCTCACCCTCACCATTTACGATCGCTTTCTTCTCTAAATTCTTATTTCTCTATCTATTTTATTTTGCTATTTATTATATCTCATTTTTCCTATTTTTTTCTCTTCGTTCAACATGTCACCTTTACCATTGTTATTATTTTTATTTTCTATCACTCCCTTATCCATCAATGATTGTTCTCTTCTAGTAGAATTATCCCCTAAACCATCTCTTTATTATTTGTTTATTATAATTTATAAAATAAATATTTATTTTTTAAAATGCATTTTAATGTGCACAATATGATATATTTTTTAATTAAGTACACCACATTAGAGAGAGTGAGTAATTGATAGATACATGCGTGATAGAGTAGAAAATAATAATATAGAGAGAGTAGAATGAAGATTGAATGAGGAGAAAGTGTAAAGAAGAGAATAAAGAAAGAGAAGATAAAGGCTATAGAGAGAATAAAAGAGAAAGTGAAAGTTAAAGAAATGAGACAATTGAGGTGAATAAAGAAGCGACACAGTGAAGGGAAGACAAGACATTCAAATGAGTAACACAAAAAAGAGAAAGATAGTAATATAAATTTGGAAGGGAGAAAGTATAAGTGCCATAGAGATAACGATAAAGAAATGAGGAAAATAATTAAATAATAGTTATGTGTTAACAAAATAACTTATAGTATTTATTAATTTTGACATTTTAGATGATTATAATATTCAATATAATTTAAATTAAAAAAATCTTTGTAGTTTTTTGTGAACATAGGTAATATTTAGAGCATATGTTGACTATTTATTTAAAATTATATTATGAATTACGTTATCTTAAACTTTAATTAACAAATAAATAGTGTCACTTATTTTAATATACGATTATCTTGTGACATAATATAGAAAAAAAATATAAAAAACATTTCATATTAATCATTTAATTTTTAAGTTGTTTTTTATAATATATGATTATATTACGAACTTATATAAAAATCTTGTGTACATTATTATAAATATATATTATGTGTGCCCTATAATAGCTAATCAAAGTAATCTTACATGTAATTAAAATATATTTAAGTAAACATTTTATTATATTATATAAATCATTATATTATATAAGTAACTTTAACATTAAAGTAATAAAAAAAAATCAAAAAAATATTACATATAAAATTGTTATTTATTAATAAATATAACATATTGTTAAAACTAATTGACATTCGTTAAAGAAATGAATGTTATTATTAATGTGAGATAAAAGGACTTCTCAAGAGGTCGCTTATACCAATTTCGTAGTAACTTAAGGTCATTAATTATATCATAATATAATATGTATATAAGATTTAAGCAATCGTGCTACTAAATATGGAATATAAAACATAGTGCAATGTACTAAATATTATATTAAGGTGGGCTACAAGGGAGATTTGTTAATTTATTTTAATTGATTGAACTAAAAAAGTGATAGTGGAAATGGAGATAAGTACAGTGAATTGAGAGCAAGTCATTGAGGAATAAGCATGTTAAACTTAAAATAGTGACACATAGAGAAGAGAGAGGTGATGGAAACAATAGAAATATTTTTATTTTAAACTACATATATTATAAGTTTTTGAAAAATAACATTGATGAATATAACTTTTATTATGTTACAATGTTATATAAAAATATACATTCTTAACATTAATTATAAAATAAGTTATAAAAATAAATTAAAGCACATTAATTATTATAAAAATTTCATATTATATCTATATAAGATCTCAAATAGGATTGAAATTTATTATAAAAATTAAATGTTTTATGATAATTAATAAATTGATTTACTAGCTAAGAAAAAATCAGATAATAAATTTTCTTAAAATTTAGATCAATAGAAAATTATATATGTATCAAAGTTAGCATAATATAATAAATGTTGTAGGAATGCATTTCCAACAATTACAATGTATTATCATAAAAATTATATCACAAAAAAAACAATGTAACTAAAAAATAGTATGTTAAAATGCATTATATATCAAATATGTTAATTAATTTTTGAAGATGTAGTGACAAAAACTGACTAAGGACAAAGAGACAAGAAACTAAATTGAGGGAGAGAAAGAAAGTAGGGAGATAAAAAGATAAATGAAGAGTGAGATAGAAAAAGGAATGATCGATATAAAGATGGTACTAAAGTTAATGAGTTATTGATAATAAATAATAGCTAAACTCTAAATTATAAAATTAATGCTATGAATTAGCATAAAATTAAAACCAACTCTTGTGTATTACTAAAATAAATGCTATGAAAAAATATGTGCAACATGACGTCCTCTCAAAAGTCACCCAACAAAACACCACCCGCCCCAAAGCATACATAACTTTTGAGTTGTAACGAGATGTATTACTAATGTGGCTACTATCCTAAAGATAACGACTAATGTTAGAAAATTTTAAGTTTCTCATGTCTATATATTTTCAATAATTATTTTTACATTATTTTGTTTGTCATAATATTGTTCGCTGTTAATTTTATTCAACTAATGTGAAATTAAATATATTATTCCTTCTTTTGAAGAAGACATTCATGCATAAGATTGTTTGAAACAAATTATAACTATTTAAAAATTTTATTATCTATTAATAAATAATAAAATAAAAAATAAATATTATTATTATTATTATTGTTATTTATATCATTTATTTGTAGTACATTTATATTACAAATTATTATAATTTTGAATCTAAATTTATATTATTAAAGTTAATATAGAAAATTATCATTATTTATATGACAAATATGTAATTATCTATGTGCATTTTAGTGTTGAAATAATAATATATTTGTGCGTATCATTTCAAATGTTACATTATAAGATAAATAATTTAAATAGTAATACCATGCGCGAAATATTATAATAAAGTGTACAACATAAGAGATTTCTTAATTTATATTGATTGTTGGAGCTAGAGAAATAGATAATGGAGAGAAAAGATATGTTCAGTGCAAGAGAAGGAGGTAGACATGAAAGGCAAGGGAGATAGTGAAGAAAATAATGATAGAGAGAAATAATAGAATGAAAATGGAATATTTGTCACTTAAGCTATTGTATATTATTTCTTTAATATATTTTAATTCGAAATAATTATATTTATGACATTGGGTTTTAAATGAAAAACAACACAATTTCTTATATTATTATAAAGGAAGATGTCTGATGTAAATTATTATATATTAATTATTATAAATAACATTTATCATTATTATATATGAGTCCAATTATAATCAAATTTATATTATAAATTTATAACATTATGATAACTAAAACATTCGTTTACTGATATGTAAAAATTAATATTTTTAGTTTTATTTATAATTTTAAAACATAAAGAAATTATGTTCATATTAATAAAAGCATATTATAAAATATTTTAGAAAATGTGTTTCTAATAATTCTGCTAAATTAAATGTTATTATAGTAATAAAAAAGTTATGGACGAAATATTCTACTAAAATGTATTATATACAAATATTTAATTTATATTTCAAGAAAGTATGATAGAAAGTGGGGGAAGAAAGATGAAACAAACAATGTGAGGAGAGATACTAAGAAGAGAGGGGTAGAGAAAAGAATAAGAAAAATTACAAGAGAAGGGAAAGAGGAGTCTCAAAGTTGTTTGACAAAATAATTTTGAGAGAAAATAAAGATAAATTTGAGTAAATATGTAGAAAGAGAAAGAGAAAGGGAGTGAAAGAGAACAAAGGGAGGCTTATAGCGCCACAAAGAGTAGAGAAACTGAGATAAAGGGATTTGAAAGAAGGAAAGAGATAGTAAAAAGTGGAATGAAAAAATACACTACAAAGATAAAACTACAATAGAGAAGATAGAGAAAAAGAGAAAGGGAAAGTGGAGAGAGGGGTGAGAAGATAGATGATATAAAAGGGATAAATAAGAATATGAAAGAGAGAACTGAGAGAAGAGAGAGTGATAGTAAAGGGAGAGGGTAATGGGAAGATGAAGAGATAATAATGGTATAGATAAATAAGATAATGATAATTGAATAGAGAAAGAAATGTGATTGAGTGAAAGCTAAAGAAGTAAAACCAATGAAGTAAAAGAAATAATTAAATAAAATTTATATCTTAATAATATAATTAGAAATATTTTTTTAAATTAATATTCTAACCTCATTTAATATGAAATATTATGTAAGTAAAAAGTATTGTAATAATTATTTGATATTGCTAAATTTTAGAGTTTTGTTGCTATTAATTAAATATCAATCTATTAGTATGTATATTCTTAAAAGTTCATTAAATAATTAGAATCACTTATTAAAATATATTATCCATATATACATAACATATATAATAAATGCAAATAATATTTCAAATTAACGATAAAATTTTACATTGTTTATGTTATAGATTATATAATTATATTAAAACGTTTTTATGCAAAATAAGTACATGATTTTAAATATATTAGTTCTTGTTTAATATAGGTAATATAAGTAATATTATGGATAATTAAAGTATATAAAAATATTTTTTTATTATATCATATTTAGGGCTATATTTAATACTACTTTAAAATAATAATTTTTTTATACTAATGAAAATATTAAAAATAATTAAAAACAAAATTATAGAATATCTTAAATAATTGTTTTATTTGTTAGTAAGAATTAATATATAATTAAAACTGACTCACGTTCATTTAAAAAGCAAATGTTATTGAAAAACAATTGTAACATGATGACTTCTCGGCATGCCAACCAGCCTTAAGACTACTCCTACCAAAGTATGGTTAATATTTGAATCATATTGTAATCCATTACTATAATGCTTATATGGTAACACACACATACAAGTTCTAGAAAAACATTGTTTTACGACTATTTCTTTAAAGATAATGTACTATCTCATAAATCTTATTAACTATCATGTGTATATACATTAAAAAATAATTAAATTTTTAGTATATATGTTATAACATATTTGATGTTCAAACATTATTTATATTATAATAATAACAAATTATGTATATAATAATTTTAATTAAAATGAACATGCAAGATAAGAATTATTTTCACTAAACGTTTTTCTTATGAATAAAAAATAAAATATTTATTTGTTATATTATTATTATTTACATTATTTTTTTTAAAAGAATATATTTCTTTGTTAATATAAATTAATAAATTTATCATTAATTGTATTACAAACTTAAAATTATGTATAATTATGCTAATATTAATATATCATAGTATACAATATACATATTTTTTTTATAATTGTGTTATTAAATATGTATTATAAATAGCAATACAACACATGTAAAAATATATTAAAGTGTGCAACATGACAAAATTCTTAACTACTATTAATAAATATAGTAAAAAAGTCGATAGTTGAGATGGAAATTAATGGAATAATCATAGAGTCATAAAGAGATGAGATAGTTATCGATGAAAGTAGTGACATTGAAAAGAGTGAGATATGATAAAAAAGGGAAACAATGTTGATATCTACCAATTTATATTACATATCAAAAAAACTATACATTTAATAAATTACTTTACATTATGTTTTATTAAGCTCATTTATTATCATTATACTTGAGTTAAATATAACTGAAATAGTATATATATTACAAATTAGAGATTTTTTGAGAGCTAATAAATATATTTAATTTTTTAAAGAAATTATCAATTTTAGCTATAATTTAGAAGCATAGTGGACTATGTGTATTAATATTATCTTATCATAATATAATTTATAAACAAACTTTAACAAAAATACTAATATATTAACTTCATTGTTTTATTACAATAATAATAATGTAAAACATGAGATATTTCACTAGAATGAATTATATATAAAATATCTTAAGTAATATTTAAATATAGAGTGAAAGAAAGTGACAAATAAGAAAGTGAAAAGAAGATAATGTGATGTTATGATTTAGGGAATAGAGAGATACAAAGATATAAGCGAGAGAGAGAGAGAAAGGAAATTAAGATATAAAGAAAGTTATATTAACATTATTATGTTAATATTAGTGAATAATAATATTTATAATTTAAATTATTAAAAATAATATACTATTTTGTTATTTATTTATAAATTTATAGATTTTATTATAACTAACACCCATTCATTTGAAAAATAAGTTCTATGGAAGTTTTTTTAAAATAACAGGACTTCTAAAGAGCATGCCCATCCAAATGGTATGCCTACCAAAGCATGGTTAAAGTTTGAGATTAGATGAGATCAATGCATTAATCCTTGTCTAGAAATAGACGTATAAAATACCATAAAGATCTCCTAAATTATCATGTTTATATGATTTTTAAAAACTTTTATGTATGTTACAAATATCATTATATATTCCAATGCTAATATGCTCATTTTATTTAATTAATGAGAAACTATTTATATTATAATTTTCTTTAAAGTAGACATTCATACAAAATTTTTTTCAAACAAATTATAATTGTTTAGAATTTTATTATTATGTATTAATTATAAATTATGAAATACAAAGCAAAAGGTTTTATAGTATTTATTATTTAAATTATTTGTCTTAATTACACCATTATGCATATTAAAGTAAAACAAAAGCATACATAGTTTAAATTACTATAATTTTAATACTATATTTTCTTAATTAATATAAATAAACAAACATATCATTAATTATATAATAAACATATAATATATTTTGCATACTTTTATATTGATATACAATAATATATGTTATAGATATCATTTTTCTATTTATGCTTTTAAATATATAATATAAATATTAGTGAAATACTTGACATTATATTGAAGTGCATAACAAACTTAATCCTTGATTAGTATTAATTAATGGAGCTAGAGAAATTGAGTTTAAAATGGGAAATTCCTTCCACAAAAGAGATGTAGAGAAACATGGAGAGAAAAGAGAGCAAAAAATAGTGATAAAGAGCAAACTGAAAGAAAAATAAATGTAAAGGGAACATTTGCATTTTAAAATATGTATATTTTCCTAAAATATATAGTAGTGCAAAATAATTATACTTGTAATATTTCATATGAAAAATAAATTAAATATTACATATTAATTATTAAAAAAGAGTAACTATTATATAATAATTACTACTTATGTTCAACACCTATCATTACATTTGCCTCATTACCCCTTTTCTCTATTTGTAATTATCTAATTCTTTGTTCTTTTCTTTCTTTCCATTGATGACTGTTCACTCTCCCTCATCTCCTTATCTCCTTCTCTATCAATTCAATGTCCTTCCCATTCATTCAGCCTTTGTCACTATCTTTTCTATAAATGTTTCCTTATCATTCTATCCATCTCTTTTTCACTCTTTCTTCATTAATGCACTTTTTATCTATATAATACATTTTACCACCCACTTCAAAAACCCTCTATCACACTCTCTTCCATTTCTAATACTATATGTCGCCCTCACTCTCTTTCTCTTTCAACTTATTCAACATAATATATCACTATTGCGTTTTCAAACTTATTCCAACCAACTCCACCACTTCTCCCTTTATTTTACTCATTCCCTTCTCTTTCCCTCGCTTGCAAGTATCTCTCATGACTTTATTTCCTTCCACGTTTTACCTCTATCACTTTCCTATTGTTTGCTCATAAAATATAAATTTAAATGTTTGATATATATTACATTTTAGAAAAATATTTGGTGTTGTTTTATTATTAAAATAGTAACAATTATTATGTTTATTTAAATTATTATAAACATATGTTTCATTTTATTATGAGAAGAATCACAAAATACCTAAAAAAATAAGTTTTTTCCACCTTTTTTTATTAATTTTTAAAAATGAATCTGAGAATAAAACTAAGAAATAATGAATAATAATTAATTATAATGCAAGTATAAAAAGAAATTAAAAAATTTTATTCTTTCTATTACCTTATTCATAGTAATTTCTAATTAAGATTAAGGTACCAAGAATTAATCTAATTAATTATTAAATTATAAAAATAAAAGTAATATTATTTTAAATTTTTTTTCCATAATAGTTAATAATAATTTTCATTTCTATCATTTTCTACATATTCTAGCAAGCAATAATATATCTAAGAAAGAGAATCTATGAAGAAAAAGAATTCATAAGTTGGTAATTGACAATAAAAAAAGAAAACATTGGACACAAAAATGGTCCCAAAGAAGAGCATAATAATATCAAAATTCATATTAAAAGAATGAAATAAGGTAAAGACTAAATTCAAATAAAACTAATGAAGAATAAATACAACGTTAAAAGAACTAGATGAAATATATATGGTTTTATAAGAAGAAAAACAACACAACTATGATAATAAGAATAAATCTAAACTATTCCAGAATAATAATAATAATAATAATAATAATAACATAATATTTTTTACTATCATTCATTTATATTAATTTTTCTTTTTTTTAAATCTTAATAAATTAACTTACTAATAATATAACTATAAAATAAAAATGTGTTCTTAAATTTATTATAATTCTTTAATTTTTTTTAATAATTTTTAATCATAAGTTGTGTTTTTTAATATATATTTAAATTAATAAAATATTATTAAAAAATATAGCTTGTAAGTATTCTTCTTCTTAATTATAAGTGAATTTGATATATATTAATAATTATTAAAAATTTTCCTAGTTTTCATAAAAAAATAATTAATAGTTTTTAATCTTCACTTTTTTACTTTGAATTTATTAACTATGTTATTCTTAGTTAGATAAATATCATGTTTCTTATTCTATTCCTTAATTCTCATTTAAAATGAGGTATTGAAGACAGAAAAAAATAATGAGTAAAAAGGATACAGAGGGAGAGGGATAAAAGGAGAGAGAGAACAAGGAGTAATTAGGAGACACGAGGAAAAGATAAGGAATGTATATCGATAAAAAAAATAGAGAATAATGAGAGAGAAGAGAAAATAACATTAAGAGAAAAATAACAAGAGAGAGTGCATTGTGAAGTTACAGAGGGAATGAGTGACTGACAAAGATAAAAGAGGTTGATATAAGGGGAACAAAGAGGAAATGGGAGAAATGAAATAAAATAGTGAAGAAAGAGAAAGAGAGTAAGATAGAGTGAGAAAGAGATAATCAACGATAGAGTGAAAGGGAAAAGAGAGTGGGTGAGAATCAATAAATAAATAAGATGGTTGTCAAATAAGGAAGAAACAAGAAAGGAGGTGTGAAATGGGATAGAATAAATTAAGAAGGTAGCTAGACAAAGGTGTACAAAGAAGTAGAGAGTTTGGCAGAGAGCAAAATGAAATAGTGTAGTAAGGAGAGTATTAGGAAGAGAAAATAAAGAGACAAAACGAAGGAGAGAAGAGATACACAAAATTTTTTTATATACATTTAGTAGAAATTGAGTGAGATAATCAAAGAAAAGCTAGAAAGGTGGAAAAAGAAATAAGAAAGACTTAGTGGAAAGAGTGAGAGACAAAAAAGAGGAAAGAGAGTTTGTGAATGACAAGTTTAATGGGGAACAAAATTAACAAAGCTTGATAGCAGAGATAGATGAGTGCAGTATAGAGATGAAAGATAGAAAAAGAATAAGAAAGAGCCTGACAACAAAAAAATGAATTTAGATATAGAATTAAAGAGAGATATAGAGGGGTGAGAGCCAAATGAAATAGAGAATATAAGACAGAGGTTGAGTGATAATAAATAAGAAGGATAGTTAGGAATAGATTCCTTGTGGGAGAGAAGTTTTATAGTGATAGAGACATGAAGAGATATTAAACGTTTGAGAAAGGGAGGCAAAGAGATACACATGAGAATAAAAAGTGAATTAGAGAAATATAATGAATAGAGAAAAGATGTGGAGATGGACAAGTGACATAAAACACGAAAGGGAAAAGGCAGTGTCAAAAAGGCAAGTTGGAGTGGTTAAAGGGAGAGAGAGTTAAGAGACAGAGAGATGGTGTGATGAAAAAAGAGAAATAAACAAAAGAGGATGTAGAGAGAGATAGAAAGAAATTAAAAAACATAAGTATGAAGCAGAGAGTCATTAAAGAGCATGTAGAAGATGTAATAGACAAGATAAAAAGGAAGAAAGTGAGAAAATAACATGATAGATAACAATAATAATAGAACAAATAGAGAGATGATAGTGCAGGACAAAAAACAATGGTGAAGTGTTCCAAGAATTTATGATGGAGACAAAAGAATAATGGATAGAGATGATAATGAGAAATAAAGAGCTAGAGAAAGTATGAATGAGATGATACAATTATAAAGTATAGAAAAGAGAGGATAAATTTATAAAGATTAGAGGCGCATATATCAAAATAAGAAAGAATGTGTGAATGTGGAGGTTTAGATGAGAGAGAATGAGGTAAGGGGCAAAGAAATGTAAAGATTCGTCAAGAGAAAGAAAGAAAAAATAATTACAATAATAAAAAAAAAGAAAGGGAAATAAACACATGGTGAAATAAATTGCATGATGTAGTATAATTGATTGACATAGAGATAGAAAGAGATTTGTAAACATAAAAAATGTATTGCATGATGTAGTATAATTTATTGACATTGAGACAAAAAGAGATTTGTAAACATTAAAAATGTAAGTGGTAGAGAAGTGTAAGAGAAGAGATAAAAAGAAAAAAAAATAAGGAAAAGAAAGAGAATAGAAACAAAGAAGTGAGATAATAAAGGGAGACAAAAGATAAACATTATGATAAATAATGTGATATAGAGAAAACATGTGGATAGAGACAAATAGTTAGTAAGCAAAAGTAGAAGGCAGATGAAGTGATAAAAAGCTTTTAAGACTTCGAGTGCATAAAAGAGAGAAAAATATTTGTTGAAAAATAAAGAAAAGTGATAAATAAGAGAGGGAATGAGTGAGATAGAGTTATCAGAAGATTAAAAATAGAGGGAAAATTGAGAAGATACAAGCTAAAAAGGTGAAAAATAATTTGATGAGAGATAAATAAACAAAGAGATTGATATAAAGTGCAAGAAAGAGGTGAAAGAAAAGAGATATAGTGAGAAAATAAAAAAAACAAAGAAAAACTAGAAGAAAGTTTAAATAGGTAGATAAGTAGGGAATGATAAAGAGGGATAAAAAGAGAAAATGAAATAGAAGGCAATTTACCACAGGGAGAGGGATAAAGAAGAATAGTTACAAGTCAAACATGAGAAAGAGGAGCCTGCAAGAGAGTTCAATAAATGAAAATGAAAGACATTTTGAAAGATTTTTATGAAAAAGGATTCAAGATGGAAGAGAGAAATGGATTGAGAAGGTTCCTTAAAGACTTTAACAAGAAAGATTGGGAAGGAGAAAAGAGACAGATGGAATAGGGAGGATAGGCAAAAAAGAAAGAGAGATAAGAAATAAATGGAAAAAGGAATTTGGCTCAGTTAAGGAGAAGCAAAACAACTTATGAGAAAAAATAATTTCTAAGATTAAGATATTGTTGTAAATATAATTAAAATTATTAAAAGGAAAAGAATGACTATTAAGAACTATTATCATTAAGTAATAAATATTAATAATTAATTAAAAGTGGGAGAGATAAATTTTAAAATACATTTTGGAGGAAGAAGGGGAAAAGAGGCCAAATTTTAGATAAAGGGAGAATATAATAGAAAGAAAGTAAGATTTATAGAGACAAATTAGAGAAATATGTGAGGGGAAAAAATAATATAAAGTATGAGGAGGGAGTGAAACATGAGAAAGCAAAAGACAGCAAACTGAGGTAAGTCAACTAGAGTGTCAAGAAAGAAAAGAGAGGATAGAGGTAGTAATTGAAGAAAACGAAGATAAAATAGAAAGAGAGAAATTTTAGAGATGAAGTGGGTGATATAGAAAGGAGTGAGATAAACAAAGAGGAGTGATAAAGTGAAAGACACAAATATGGGAAAGAGGGAGTGGTATTACCAGAAAGAGCAGGTTGCGATATATAAGAGTTATGGGATTGAAGAAGAGTGAGGGGAAATGAGGCAAAAGAGGAGAGAAAAGTAGGTAGTGTGAGAAAAAGAAAGATATAAATAAAGATAAAAAAAGTGGGAAGAGAAAGTCATTATTATGATGCATATATACGAGGGAGATGAATAAAAGAGTGAAAACAAGATGAGTGAGTGACTGTAAAATAATGGGACTATAGCGGGTGTTACGGAGGGAAGGGAGACATTGGGGCAATAATGGAGAGATAGCCGAAGAGAGAAACAATGTCATAATGTAATAAGAGGGAAACAAATACATTAAGTTAGAAGTAATCGAAAGAATTTGAGAGCATACAAATGAAAATAATTTAGATTGTAGAAATTGAAGAAGTGATGTGAGAGTTTAAAGAGAAAATATAAAGTGAAGGTCAGAGAAGGAGAAGAGATTAAGAAAGAAGAAATGACAGAATTGAGATTGAAAGTGATAGAGAGATAGTATTAAGTTGTAGAGACAAGACACAACATGAAAAAGATCTAGATATAATAGGAGAGATAAAAAAGAGAGATATAGAAAAGGAGGAAGATAGTAACAAAGGAGAGAAAGTGACATAAAGTAGAGAGAGACTAAGTTAATTATATCTTGCTAGGGGGGAGAAAAGAAGAGATAGAGAGGTGTGAAAAATTGATTAGTAATAGGGAGGAAAGGAGACATTTATAGAGCTTGTTATTTAGAGAGGTAAGGAGAAAATGATATAAAGTTGTAGAAAAATTGAAAGATTAAGTTGGAGAGAAAGAGGAACATAGAGAGAAACTATAAGTGATAGTTTTAAAAAAGACATCAAATGAAAATTGGCAAAGAAGAGAAAATGAAGAAATATAGGAAGAAGGAACAAATGATAATGGTACAAGATCAAGAAAAAAAGGATAGAATTATGGAAAACGAAGGTAGTGGCCTGGATGAACAATTTCATGAAGGCAGGCCCAAATGTTTTATGAGCATGACGAAGTAGGAGATATGAAAATTGATATAAGGTCACGAATAGAGAGACAGAAAAATTTATGTTGGAGAGAGAATAGGAAAAGTTGAACATGAATAATAAATGAATGTCGTATAATTTGACATTAATGTGAGATGAAAATACAAACTTTTTTTAATAAAAATTATTAAAACTTATATGAAATCATCAGTTATTATTGCAAACAAATAAATATTTTAAAAAGAATAACCTTTACATAAATTTTTTTTAATAATTGTAGTTGTTACTAATTACTATTAAAATTCATTAGAATATTTTTTTCAAACTATGAATAACAATATTTTTAGTTCCTATGATAGTTTTTTGTTTCCTTTTGATGTCCTTTTAAAAATAATAATTTATTATGCTTGTGAAAATTTCAATTAATTTCCCTAAATATCTACAATATGTTAATAAAATTACTATTAATTAACAACACTTAATGAAAAATCTCATAAGGAAATTAATATTTAAATTTAATAATTTTTGTCACTTAAGTGACGATTAATTATTAATGTAATAATATTTTAATTATTATAATTTTTTAAATAAATAATTAATTTCTGTTTAAGAAATTTGGATTATAATAATTATTTTTAATACCATTGACCATAAGAAATAAAATTTGTGATGGCAAAAATTTAACAATAAAACTTTTATTCCAATGTTAATTATAATTACAATCTATGTACAAAAATAACATACAAATTACTATCACTATTATTGTTATGATAATTGTTTTTAAAAAAATATTTATAATTATAAAATATATAATTATAATTGCTCTATTGAGAATCAATTTTTCAATTGTTCCATATAATTATAAAGATAATTCTTGAGAAAGTGAGTAGAACATCAAAATAAAAAATTAAATTATTATTAAATTATAATAATAGTAATAAATTTTTTTGTAAGGCAAAACATAAAATAACAAAGAAAATAATTTTTTTGCTTTTGTTTTCTAATTATAAAATAAATATAACGACAAACATTAAAAAAAATTAATGAGAATTCATGATAAATATAAGCTAAAGAAGAAAAAGGATATTAATACCTTACTATTATCTTATTGTTAACAATTACTAATAAAGAGAAATTTAAAAAAAAAATTATATAATTAATTATTCCATTAAAAAAAATTTAATTAAAATATTTTTTTTGTAATTAATACAAATTAATTACTAAATAGTTCATTTTTGTTTTTTAATTTTTAACATATTGTTTTAATGAACAATGTGATTAACAAAGAGAAAGTATGGTAAAGAAATAATATAAAAGGATGATTAACAAGAAACAAAATAAGAAAATGTAGAGCACAAAAATATAATAAGATAAGGGAATAATAATAAGAAAAATGGGCATAAAGAAAGAAACTAAGATTAAGGACAAAATAAAATAGGAAAAGTTTCAAAAATATGCATGACAATAAAATGAACTTGAAGAAACATATGTGATGAAAGAAGTAAACAAATATGAGGAAGTTAAAAATGAATATTTCTAATTAATAACAAGAAATGTAAATTTTCATTAATATTAATAATAATAATAATCATTATATTCCTGATATTATTTTTTTAGATTTATCATATTTATAAAAAACGAAATTTTTAATCTAAAATATTAATTACACAACTCAATGATTTTTATAATATAACAAAATATTATTTATTTTAATAAATTTAAATTTTAAAAGTTGTAAGAAATTTAATTATTAATTATATTGAAACTTGAAATTTTTATTTTATAATAATATAACGTAAATATTTTATTCCAAAAAATGTTTTGTCTATTTGAGTTCACTACTAATATCTTTTATGATATAAAAAATAATTTGTAATTTTTCTTCTTGTTTAGAAGTTACTTTGATAACTATTAAAACTCATTAAAATTTTTTTAATTTTAATATAACAATTTTTATTCTTTATTTTAGTACATTTAATTTGTTAGTCATATTAAGTTTTTTTCATTAACGTCATGTTTCTTGTTCTTTTGTTTTATTTTCTTTTCAAATTTTATTTTGAAGATAAATATTTAAATTGTTACTAAAAAGGAGAGATAAAAGTAAAGAAGGGGTAGAAAAGTGGAAATGGTGCTATGAAATATTTATAAATAAATGACAATATGGAATGCTGAGAAAAAATGACAAAAAATAATATGAGAAAAATTACGTGAGAGTGCATCCTGAGTAAGAAAGAAAATGAGTGGGAGAGAAAGATAGAAGCAATTATTATATGGAGATGGTAGGGGAAAAGAGAAAAAGAAATGGAGCAGTCAAGATTGGGAGAAAGAGATTGAATGAGTTTGACAAAGCATGAAAGAGATAACTATAGACTATTAGAGAAATAATTCTAGAAGAATATAGAGAGTGACAAAAAAAACAAAAAGAGATAAGGAGATAAAGGCAATTGAGAGAATATGAGAGATATACAAGAAGAGATGAGGTATGAGATAAATTTGTGAAAAATGCTAAAAAATACAAGCATGATAGTAGGAGAATAGAGAGAACAGAGGAAGACAGATGTATATGATAAAGTGTAGATAGAAATTTTTAGAGAAATAAAAGAATGATGGATAAAAAAGTTGAAGAGAGATAATGAGCAAGAGATAACAAGAATGGGATTCATGATATTAAAGAGGAAAGCAATGGGAGTATGGACAAGTGGATAATATTTGGATATAGTGGATTGAGATGACTGAATGAGAAGTTTGTTGAGATGATATATAAAGAGGTGTGGTTAGGGAGAGTGAAGTCACATCCACAAAATGTCAAAGACGAAGAATTAGACTAATAAATATTGACAAAAGAGATCAATAAGTAAATAAATATAGAGAGAGAAGCAAAGTATAAAATATACAACAAAAGGTAGAGATAAAGATTAAAGAGACATGCAAACATTAAAACATTGATGATTAAAGAAGTATAAATCAAGAGAAAGATAAAAAAATGATGAATAATGTAAAGAGGAAGAAGAGCAAGAAAGAAGAGTGATTATAGAGGGAGAAGATAAACTATAAGAAAGAATATAATAAAGAGACTAGATAAATTGAGACAAAATGAAAAACAACAAAAATGAGGAACAAATAAAGAGATATTAAGTCAAAGGGACTTAAAGAGATAAATGGAATGCAAAATAAGGGAGATAAAATAGAAAGAAGTGGAAATAAGAGATAAAAAATATGAAATAAAAGATAAAGAGAAATGGGGTAAAAGCAAAGGGTGAGAAATATGATATTTAAAGATATAGATACACAAAGTTGGAGATATAAAAGGACAACATCCTTAATGAATAACGATAAGGTAGAGAAGAAAAAAATGAAAAAGTTGGAGTGAATAATGTGAGAGAGAGTTCAATGAAATAAAAAAATAAAAAAATGAAAAATTTTTGTGATGGAGTAGTAAGAAAGTAAGAGAGAATCTGAACTAGAAAATGTCTTAGAATGATTAAGAAAAAAGACATTAAAGAATGAAAGAAGAGTGAGGAGAGGTATAGAGGGAGAGAAAAAAGAGATACAAAGGAAAGAGAGAAGACAGAAGAGAAGGGATTTAGTGGTTACGATTAACAATGATAGAGATAGATTCTAAGATTAAAAGTCAAACAAGTAGAGACATAACTGATTATTGAAGAGATAAAATGAGAATAAAAGTGAAAGAATAAAGGTGAGTTTTATTTGGGCAAAGGGGGAGAAATAGGTAATAAAGAGTGAAAAACACAAAGTGAAAAGTGAGAATGGTTGTGTGAGTATAGGAAACAAAGAAGTGTGGAGCTTAAAGTTGGGTAAAGAGAAGTGAGAGAAGAAAAAATTCAGAGAGGCATAATGAGAGATTAAAATAAGTAGAAGAGAAACAAGATAGTCAAGGTGAGAAAGTCATCGACAAAGTGAAAGATTAAATAATTGGAAAGATGGAGATATATTTTAAAATATAGATAATTTTTGGAGAGAAAGAATTAGTTGTAGGAAGGGAGAAGAAGGAGAAGGAAATAAGACTGAAAGAAGGGGAACATAATCAAGATGTAGTGATAGATAAAAGAGACAAAGAGGAAGATGAAGAAGAGTGAGAAGAGAAAGTAATAGCTATGATTGATGGAAAATAAAGAGAAGAATGATAGATTCAAAAGAGGAAGAGTTAATGAGGGCAAAAGAGAGATTAACTAGAGAAAGTGTTTGAGTTGGAAAAGGACTAACCAGATAATGTTGAAGAGATTGAAAAAAAAGAAAATAAATTCATAGTGTGATAGAGAACATAAAAAATGAGAGAGTTACAAAGATAATTAATCTGGTGAAGGAATGCACAAGGTAATGAAGGATATTGATGGAAATGAGAGTTTGAAGAAAGTGATGGGCGAGAACATGGTGAGGGAAAGAAAGATAGAGATATGAGATTAAGAATGGGAGGAAAAAGATAGATTTATGAGAGTGTTATGGGGGAGGTAATGCAAAATTATGTAGAGAAATTACAACTCGAAAAGGAGTTATAGGTTGTGCAAATGAGATAAAAAAGGGAGTTATAATATGAAAGAGAAAAAATTGTGAACTAGAGAAGCTGATATATAAGATAGATATACTAAGTTAATATATCTAACCTAAGAGGAGATACAAAGAGAAAGGGATGTGAGGGAGATAAAGGAGTTGTAGAAAGAAAGTTACATAATGATAGATTTTTATTTATAGAGAGAAAGAGAACAAAGAAAGGAGGTAGAAAACATTAGGATTAAAAGAAGAGAAATAAGAAGAGAGAGAATTTAAAAGAAGTAATTTCAAAATGAGACACACTAATCAAAAGAAAAGGAGGATATGAAGATAGAAAGAAGTAATAGAAAAAAGAATAGCTTAAGGAAGAGAAGATTTAGAAAGAAAGAGAGATAATTATGTGAAAACATTTATAGAGGCTTCGATAGAGAATGTGAAAGAGAGGAAGAAATATTTTGTGAGAAAAAGTTATGGATAAAGGGACTGAGATATAGAGAAAGAGAGAATAATATTGGATAGAGTTGGAGGAAGGATAACAAGAATTAATTATTAATCTTATAAGGAAATATTATTTTCAGAATAAAATATAAAAAATAGTGTCATTAATAGTATTAATTCAAAATATTTTAAAATTTTTAATTAATGTTATAGTAAACTAATTCCCTTAATAGAAATAACTACTATATCAACTTTTCTTTACTAATGTAGTAATTATTAGTTACCACTATAATCCTTTAGGATACTATTTATTCACTGTAATTATGTTAAGATTAATTCTAATTATTTATTTGTAATGTTGAATATTTTCATTTAAATTACAATTCATTACAAATAAAGTAATATAATTTCTTAACATAATAATTTCTTAAATTTAAATTTTTTGAATCTTAATTTATTTAAATAGCTATATCTTTATTGTTATAGTTCATATCAATAATAATTAGTTATTTTGAATAATTGTTTACGAATAAGAGATAATAATAATTGTTAAATATCAAATATTTCAAATATGAACATTTGTTATTAGTATTGTTATTATTATGCTTAGAATTGCCTTTAAAAAAGCTATAACTTCAATGAATAAAATAACGATCACACTATTCATAATCTTGTAATTAAGTATTCAAATTATAAAATTTATTTCTCAATTATAGCAAAAAAAATAAAAAATAATTTTATTAATTATTAAATTGCAATAAAAAAATAATGAATAGTTTAATTTTAAAGATACCAAAAAACTAAGTAAGAAAAATTTTTCCTTCCTTTATTAGAATTTTAGAATAGATATTATAATACAAAATAGAAAAGTAAATAAGAACAAATAATAAAATGATGATTTAAAAAAGAAGGAAATTTATAATTTAATGTTCTCCTATTCTTAATAATTACTAAGATTTTATTTTAAATTATTAAAATTAATTATAAACTTATAATTAAGATTAAAAATAATTATTATAATTAATTAACAAAAATTTTAACAAAATTAATAATAAATTTATATTATATTTTTTTTATTTTCTATATATTCTTAAAAGGAACAATATGATTAAGAAAGAGAAATCTTGAAGGAGCAATTGTAAAAAATAGACTAACAAGAAGGAGAATTAGAAAATGTGAATCACAATAATTAACCTTATAAATAAAATACTAAAAATAAAAAACATTATAATAAAAGAAGAAACTAAGGAAAGAATAAAATTAAATATTAAATATTTCAAGTGTAAATAGCACAATAAAAAGTGTGAGAATAAAAAATATGGTCCAAGAAGACCGAAAAGAATAAAGAAAGATGATTAAGAATATTGATAATTAATAAGTATAAATATAAATTCTAAAATTAGTAATAATACTATTGATGATTATCATAACAGTTCTTTTTGTTATTCATTAGTTTTTCTTTTTTAACTTCATAAAATAATATATATATAAATATATATATATATATAAATATATATATATATATATATATATATATATATATATATATATATATATATATATATATATATATATATATATATATGTATATCTTTTAATTTTTATATGGCTAATACTTTAAAGTCATAATTATTATTTGTAATATAGGAATACTTGCAATATTTTTAATATAATGTAATTATTTTGTTTGAAATAGATTTATTATGTCAATTTTTTTAAATAATATTTATTATAATACTAAATTTAATTTGTAATTACTTTTTGCATTAATGACAAGTAGCATTGATATCTATTTAAAATAATAAAACATTTTCTAAATTTAATATAATAAAAATTAATAATTTATTTTTAATTTTACAACTTTTAATTTATTTACCTAATATTCTTATTTTAACTCATATCATGCTTTTAATTCTATTTGTAGATTTTTTATCAAATAGGATTTTTAAATAAGACATACAATGAATTGTAGAAAAAGATATAGAGAGAGAAAAAGATAAAAAAGAAAGGTGGGTGAGGTTAGAAATAAAGTAAAAATAACATATTTTTAGACCAATAAAAATAATAAAACTATGAGAAAAGACAAAAATATTACAGCAGATATATAACAAATGAGAGAATGTATGTTAGAGCAAGATAGAGGGTGAGGAAGTGAGAAATAGAGAAACATAGAAATATAGAAGAGATTGGCATTTGAAAAGTTGTGAGGAAGAGAGAAAAAACAAATAAAGGAGCAAATAGAGAGAAAGTGAATGTGGGAGTGAGGTAGAATGAGAAAGAGGAAATAATAAGAGCAAGAGTAAAGAAAATGAGGGCAAGATGAGAGATAAAGGTCTAAAGAGAAAAAGAGATGGATAAAGGTCATAGATAGAGTGAATGAGAGAATGAAGTTGGAGAGAGAAAAAGCGAGGAAGAAAAAAAAAACTAATAATCTTATAATTATTGAAAACTATTTTTTAGTTATTCATTATTTCTATAAAAAAAATAATATTTTTAATAAGAATAAACATTATACAAATTTTTCTTAACATCTGTAATAATTATTACTACCATTATTTCTTTGGAATTTTTTTAATTATTTATAAATTACTGTTATTTTTCTTCTTATAATAGTTATTCTTATCCATTCAATTTTCTTTTAGGAAGTATGATATATTTATTAAGAAAAACACTTAAAACATAATATTATGTTAATTAGTTTACAATTAATAGCAACAAAAAATGTATTATTTATTAGTATAATTAATTTTTTTATTTATTTAATTTTTTAATTATTATATATTTGTCAATTTTATATATATAATTAGTAGTTCCAATTGTTATGACAAATAATAATGAGTTATCATGAATAATAGTTTAAGAATTTGAAATTAGAATAATTATTTCAAACACTAATGACCATAACTAAAAAAAATAGCTCCAACAATTATTTGTGTAAAAATGTTATTTTCACATCATTATGACTTAAATAGTTTTGCACAAATGGCTTGTCATTAGTTTTTCAATCATTATTATTAATATTGTTATTGAAATATTAACTAAATTATTTAGAAAAAAATTTATAGTTACTAAGAAAATAATTGCAATAACTCTTTCATGATAAATCTTTCTATCTAGGTTTGTAGTTATGAAATTAATTGCCAAAGACTATAAGAACATAAAAATAATAAATTTTATTATACAATAATTTAATTAAACTTACGTAATAATGTAAAAGAACTCATTATAAATATAACATCGAGATGAAAAGGAATAATGTTATATCTTATTATAATCTTATTATAAAAATTACTAATTTAAATTGATATTTTATGAGTTAAAGTAATTAATTATAAGATTAAAAAATTAATTAATGTCATTTCTAAAAATATGGTTAAAATAATTAAATATAATTTTATGTTGTAATTTCTTAATTTCAAGCAATTCATAAAAATATTTATACGATCAAGCAAAAAAAATTATAAAGGAGTAATTATAAGGAGATGAATAAGAAAAACATGAAGACAAATATAAGCTAGAAGAATGGAATAATAATATTAAAAATAATAATATGAATAAAAGAAAAATAAGATAAAGAAAAAAATCAAATAAGAAATGTTTCATAAATAAGTACATGAATAAAAGGAAATAGAAGAAATACAAAAGGTGGAATAAGAAGAAAAACAATTAAAAAATGATAAATAATAAAAATACCTATTAATATGAATTTGTTTAAATTTTCTTTTTAATTTAACTATAATAATCATATTTATTATTATTATAATATTTCTTACTATATTCACTAATATTTGTTTAATAAATTCATAAAATAATAGTTATTTTTACAATTATTATAACATTGGTAAATTAAATAAATAATTTTATTAGGAATTTAAGAGTAATCCAACAAAGTATTGTTTTAATTTTTATAATAAATTTATTATTATATAATAATTTCTAAAAATAAATGCCGTAAATAATCTTAATACTTATTATAATTACAAAAAAAATAAATTTACATAATATATTTATTTATTTTTTATAAATAAAAATTTAAAATATTTTTCAATTCGCACATAATATTTATTGTATTTTTTAGTATAATATATAATAGTTATTGTACTAAACTACAAGTGATTTTCATAACTATTAACAATTATTAAAGATTTTCCTTATTTTAGTTGAATAATAATTAATTTTTTTGGTTATGTATTTTTTCACTTTTAACTTATTATTCATATTAGTTTTCTTTTCCTATAAATCGTGTTACATATTCTATTTGTTGATTATCTTTTCAAATAGGATGTTCAAGGAAATCACAAAAAGAATAACTAAAAAGGAGTTAGAGGTCAATAAAGATGGTAGAGAAAACTGTGAGAGGCTAAAAGCAAAGTAGATATAAAATACATATATAAATAAATAGAAATAATGAAGACTAAGATAATAGAGATAAATAATTATGAGTGATAGAGAATGAGAGAGAATTATTGATAAAGTGAGGGTTGGAATGAGAAAGAGTTGAAGACAGAAGAGATCGATACAAGGAGATGATGAGGAATCGAGAAACAAAAGTAAAAGAGTTAAGAGACAAAAAGAGAGAGAGAGTGAGGTAGAGTGATAAAGAAAATAGGAGAGTGGTAGACTCAATTGATATAAAGAGAAGGTGAAAAGTGATAAAGAGGGCATAAGGGAAAGGGATTGAGTTGAGATAGAAGAGATAAAGAAGACAACTAAGAGAAGAGATATAGAGAAATACATATTATAGGAAAGGCAAAGATAAAGGGCTCAAACAAGTAGAGAATTAGTGAGTGAAAATAAAGAGATAAAAATGATAGAGTGAAGAGACAAATGGAGTTTGATATAGGTGACATAAAAATCGAGGGAGAAGCTAATTTAGAAAAATAGTCAAATAGAGAGATATAAATAGAGAAGAGGGAGTATAGTGAAATTTAGAAAGTCGGAGAGAGGTTGGGTGATAGAGAAATATAATGGTCATTGGTTTAAAATTTGTAGTGAGAGAAAAGGCATTCAGACATAGAGACAAGAAGAGATAGTGAAGATATATGAGCGGTAAGGGGATAAGGAGAAAGAGATATGAGAAAAATAAGAGAAAGAGATAGAGTGAAAAAGGGAAGACAAGTTTGTTGATATAGGTAGTGTGAGATAGAAATGATAGAAAGAAACATGGTCACTAAGTGAGAGAAATATAAAGAAGAACATAGACAGAGATGAAAAAGGAAAAACAAAGTGGTGTGGGTGAAGAGAGAGATAATTGAGAGCACATAAGGGATTTCAAAAAGACGAGATAGAGGGAAGAGAAAATGTTAAGAGAAGGGAAAGAAGAACAAGAGCTATAATAGAAGAAATAGAAAGAAAATATATTAAGAGAGAAGGGGTGGTAAATTATTAAGCTGGGGGAAATAGAAGATGATTGATGGTGAAGATAAAGAGAGACGAAGAGTAAGAGATAGTAAGAGTGAGATAGATGTAAAAATGGAAGAAAAATAGGAGAGTCAAAAAACTTCTTATAGGAATTATAGTGGAATGCGAAAGAGTTAGTGAGTTAGAAAGAGGTTGTGTTGAGATAGAAAGAGATAAAAGTTTTGAGGGGGAGTGAATAGTCAACAAAACAAAGCATGGAAAAGACAAATAATCAAACTAATAAATAAGGAAAAAATAGGAAATGTGGCAAATAAACACATAGGGAGATGCAAAATGTAAGACATAACTTTAGTAGTAGAGATTAATGTAGAAAGAGACATTCAAACATAAGAAATATGAGATGTAAGGAACAATAAACGGAGAGATGAGATGATTAAGAAGGGAAAGAGATAAAAGGTTGAAAAGAAGAGAGATAATTGATGGTGAGAGACGATAGACTATAACAAAGTAGACAATATAGAGAGTCGATAATAAGTAGAGATTTTTTAGATAATAGATAGAGTGAAGAGTTAGATGTGAGATAAAGAAAAAAGGAATGGAAAGATATAATGATAGAAATGGAAACAAAAATTAAGAGATATAAAGTGTAGGAAAAAATAAGGAAAATAGAAATAACATGAATATGAATGGTTAAAGAAGAAAAAATATAGATAATGAGATAAGACATAGATTGATAAAGAGAGATAAAAAGCAAAAAAGAAAGATATGGTAAACAACTAAAGGGAGAATGATAGAGATGAAGAAGAACAAAAGGTAAAAGTGGGAGAGGTGTTCGATATGTAAGGAGTTTAATTACAGAAAATAAATTAGACAAAGGAGGAACGAGGTGATAGATGATTAAGAAGTTGAGAGAGAAATAGAATGCCTTAGAGAGCTTAAGATGAAAGTTGAAAATGAAGGCATTAGGGGAGAGAAGAGATAAAAGAGGGAGTGAGAGAACAAAAGAGAGGGTGATTTAGATGCTAATCTAGGGAGAGACAATCAAAATGTTACGACCAATTGAAATGAAAACAAATGCATGAATCTCATAAAAGGGGGTAAGGAATTGTGTATTTTAAAATATTTTTGCTAACTTTTAGATTACATTTATTTTAAAAATCTCTTCATAAAAATATTTTTATGTTTATAAAAAATATTTATTTATAGAAATATTAATTTATAATTTTTATAATTAACAAAGAAAAAAATAAAGATTACCAAATTTATTTATTACTTAGATGAAACAAGAACTTAATCCCACCTCTATATGAGGTAACAAAAAACTCTACTAGTAAAAAAATTATAACTTGAGATTTTTTTCTTATACTTCACCTCCAACTAACTAGCTTTTCCATGTTCAACTACAACCCAGTTTTTAAAAGTTCAACCCCAACTTAAATTTTTATCAAATCAAATCGAGCTTAGGTGCACAAATGTGAGGCTAACCAACCTAAAAGAAAAAAATATAGTAAGAAAAAAAATTATTAAAAATGTACAAATTTGCATATGCTTGTTTATGAATATAGAATGGCACAAAGCTCAAAATTATGAAGAGAATTAAAAAAAATTAAAGTTTAAAGAAATTTGGCTTAACTAAAAGAATTGTAAATTTTATGTAGTATAAGCTATAAACACTTTTAGTAGAAACCTATGTCAGTAGAATATGATGCAACCCTTCTATGAGATACTAAAATCTTGTTCATGTCTATTTTTATTTCATTTAGAAGGGCTAGATATTTATAAAAACATTTGATTATTACCATTAGAAAGTGTAGCAAAGTTATTGCAAAAGCTACTGCCAAATAACCTAAAAGCTTTTCAAAATGGCTTATATTTTTTCCAAAACCATTACCAAAATGATGCAAGCATCCCTTTGTGAAATAGTTATTAGGCAAGATGAGCAAGAGCCATTAGATCTGCTTAAAAGAGTCCTTCACCATCTGATCATTTACTGAAAGTACAAATAAGTTTTGGATGGTGAGATCAAAGTGGATCAGATCTGTGTCATCAAATCACGTAAGATGAGATCTGGGTGATTCAATTTAATAATAAAATCAGGATCTTAGTTGTGTGAGGCCAAATGGATTATTCAGAGCCATAAGATTCAAGAATAGATAATTCACAAGGAAATTCATCCAATGATGTTGGACGAGATCACAACCATTAGATTTCAAAAAGGGATTAACCACTTACAATGGATGAAGCAGTAACCATCTAATCACATCATCAAATGGATTGCTGGATTGAATGAGAACATTATTTAAAGGCAGAGGTGATCTCCACCATGCAATCACAAAAATGTATGATCAGATGACACTAAGTGACTTATGATTTTGGAAGCAAATAAGAACCAAGAGTTTAGCCCCACAATGCTAAGTAGGTAATTTATTTGCACACTATAAAGCTTTGCGGGGGAAATTATGTTAACTATCCTTTGAGCACTCAAGATTCAATCACTGATGGAATATTATAGTTACAAGGTTATAGGAAATTTTGGGACTTAATTTGTTCTTAAAACACAATATGCCATACCCCACCTCAGGGTTATACCAGACTAAGATCAGGCCTTCACCCATCTTTGTTTAGGCCTTTCATCTCTATGTATTTTGAATGTCCACTCATGCTTAGATGGTATTTAGTTATAGGTTGGGATGTTGCTTAATTTTTATTTTAATTTTGAAAATTTTAATAAAATTATTCTTTTATTTAATCAAAGTTTAACAATCAACCTAACATAAAATTTTGAAAAAAAATACACAAGCATGATTTAACCAAAGAAAGAATGATTGAAAAATAGAATCATATGCCTCTTAAATCAATGAATGGTTTAATTAACGGTTGACATGAGAGAAGAAACACTGAAAAAATAGAATCCTATATATTTTTTAAATCAAAGACATGATTGAATAATCATATTTTTTGGGTTATGATTTCAATGTGAGATGAATACAAATGTGCCTTGTAATTAAAAAACTAAAATTCTACTTTAGTAAAAAAGCCTTTTAAAATTTTATACCCATGTCTTCAATCTTTAAATCTTATTGAAGAGTCAAGAGCACTTTGAAGAACACTAGTTCACCATCCTCAAAATTTAATGGCTTATTCTTTAAAGGAAAATTTTTTGCACTGAACAAGAACATTAGAATAAAATACTAAACATTCAAGGCTTATGTTATCGAACACATGGTTGACCTAAGAATGTCTCCCTTTTCAGAATGGTGACACATAAACATTTAGATAAAAACATAATAAGACAAAACATAAACTTAAGTAGCTATAAGAGGTATTAAAAATGAAATATTCATGCTCTCCTTTTCTTCATGCTTTCTTTTGCTACATGCTCCCTTTGACTCTATGATTATTCAAAATTATATTTTAACCATGATCATTCCCTCCATTTGAATCCATTAAAAAAGGTACAATTTACATAATACATGTAATACTTATCATTTAGGTTTTGTACTTGCTTATATGGTTTTATAAGTGAGATATAAATTGATCTCATATTTTTCATTCCTTCTAATGATCATATAGCCATTTATTTTTATAATTTATTAAATTACATTTATTTTGTCTTTCTTGCTTTCTAATCAATTCAACAAAGCCTGTGATTGCCACATTTTTATTGTCATAAACTTGAACTATATTAAATTTAAAAAGATCAATGTAAATCACAAATCTAATCTTCTTCACAACTAAGCTAATGCTTTCTATGTCCAAAATAAATGATCTCTAAAATTCTAATAATTTTTAGGTCATTAAAATAAATGTCCTACACAATATTCCTTTTCTTTGCCTTTTTATGTTCAATTCTAAAGTAAACTATGATTTAACGATAAGCTCATATATTTGCCTTTTTATTAACAAATAATAGGATCATTGAATCATATTTCATCAAACAAAATATCAGGAAAGAGATGTGATATTGACTTGCTTGCAATATTTGAATTCATAATGCAATAAATCCATGCATTCAATAATAAGCTCCAAGTGATTAATATTGATTAATAATAAGAAAATCTAAAAAGATTTGGTTTTTTAGCTTTAGCTAAGTAAGCCATGGAGAACCAATTTGCAAATGAGTTACATAAAGTCACAATGCAAGGCTAGTCTCCATAGGTCCTAAAATTTGGAGACATGTCTATAGATTAGCTAAGCATTAAATTTTAGAATTCAAACAATCTTTGGTTCAATAGTGATAGCTTGTGTATGTTGTGATTATCCAAAGAAATTTTAAAAGTTTGTTCCCTTAGGAATCCACTCATATCTATCATGCTTTATATTAATGAGTTTCTTAATTAAGTAATCAAATATAAGATGTCTCAATTTAAAATAATAGTTACATAGAATATTAGAATTAACTTGATAACTAGATATACATGAAGTTGCATTAGATAATTCATTGAACAGATGCATATTTTTTTTTAAATCTATAATTATGTTGCAAAAATACATTATTTTTTGCCACATGGCTATAAGATGATGTGCGTTTAATTACATATGAAGCACTCAACTGAACATTATTACTTTTCACATAATAGAGTGAAGTACCACATAAAAGTAAATTTGAATGATTAAAAGTAGATACATGAAAAATTAAAGTAACATACATTGACTTACATCATGTATTTCCTTTTCAAGTGAATCAAATTTTTGTAGCTTTTCTTTAAATAAAGAATTTTCTTCACTTAAAATATCATTCTTTATCTTTAAGCATCATTGCTTGCAATATATTTAGAACATTCATTTTCAAATTCTTTACCCAAAGCATTCAAATATGGAATTTTAGAAATATATGTATGAACTTGACAAGTTAAACAAATATTTTCTTCATTAAGTGCATCACATTGTTCATGCCATTCAATTATTCTAGATTCATATTTTGTACAAATATTATAAAGATAAATGTATAAATTAATTTTTTTTTTATTTTTAACAATTAAATTACTAAAAGAATTTGATATTTCATCACAAGATTCAAAAGTAAACTCATGTCTAGAATAAAAAGTACATGATACAAGTTTATCTCCATCATTGATCTCTAAATTGAGTTTCTTCTCCTTTCTGATCTTCTCCTTATTCTTTCTATGGTTCACCTCCTCCTTATCATCACTAATATCTTTAGATTCTTTTTTACCATATGACAAATCCAATCTCTACATCATCACAAAACAAGTTGTAACCTTACACACTCTCACACCAATTTCTTAAGACAACATACAAAAAAAGGAATTTATTCCTTTAACATTTAATTGAATTAATATTCTTGATTTATCACTTTTATCTTCAAGAAGTACAAAAAAGTGGATAATAAGATCTCACAAATTACCATCGATCTTTCGAATAAAATTTTGAAAGTCTTTTTCCAAATAAAACAAATTTTCACCCTTAAATAAATAATGGAGGACAACAAGATGAATATCCCTTCGCTGACATTTCATAATTGTCAACTATGGGTGTGTTCATCATTAAATTAATACATAAAATTAGCGTAATAACAAAATCATACAATTTGATTTTAAAGTAAAAATGAAAATATTAAAACTCTTATTAATGAAAAAAAAATTTAGAAAATAATTAAAATTATTAACATAATTAATTTGAACATATAAATAAATGATCAACCTAGTGATTTTACTCATTGTAGGGGGCCCATTGTGATACCAAGTGATGTGAAAATGTGTATACAAATCCCACAATAGAGGATAAATTATTAGTTTTAAAATATTTTTTCTAATTTTTATATGTTATTTATTTTTAAAATTTTCTTTATAATTTTTAAATTTTTTTACAAATATTTTATTTTATGAATTTAATGATTAAATAAAGTAAAAAAATAATTAAAATATTACACTAAATTTTTAGGTGATTCAATTTAAACTAGAACCTACATCCACACAAACTAAGGTCAACAAAAACTCTATCAGTAAAAACGTTACAGCTTGAGATTTTTTCTTACGATTCACCTTGAATCAGCTAGTGTTTATGTGTTCAACTACAACCAATGCTTTTATGAGCTCAACCTTAACTTGATTTTTTACAACATCAAACCAAACTCAGGTTTTCATAACTACTTGGCTCTTAAGCAAAAGAAAAAAGTAAAATAAAGAATAAAGTTTTAACATAAATTTACAAATTTATCTATAATAATTAATGAATATAGAAATACACAAAGATCTCAAAATATAAATAGAATTGATAAATGAAATCTTGAAGGAATTAAGGCTTAATTGGAACAAACTAGAATTTCAAGTAATCGTAAGTTGCATGTGCTACTAAGAGAAATGTATACAAGTCAAATATGATATTTAGGATGGATAGATCAAGCAAAATTAGATCTGGACAATTTGATCACTTAGTATGACATTTGGAATGCTCAAATATTAATTTATAAAATTAAGAATGTTCTTATCCATAGGAGTCATAATAGATTATACTGCGCCATACAATTCGATGACAGATATTTCATAAATAATGCAATTTAATGAAGTAAAACAAGATCATGGTCATGTAATGTCGAACAATGATTAATTGCATACAGTAGATGAATTAGTAATTGTCTAATCACCAAATCAAATGGACGATTTCATTGATTAAGATCACTATTTGAAGGAATAAGCGGTCTTCACCGTGTGATCACAAAAATGCATGATTGGGCAATGTAGAGTCACTTTTAGTTTTTGAAGCAAGGATGCTCCAAAAGTTTAGTTCCACATTTTTCAGTTGAAATTGATTTGAAGTTTATAAAGCTTTGCATAAGAGAATTATGAGAGCCAAACTAGGGTTGGCTCCCACTTAGGTGCTATAGATTTAATCACCTAATTCAATCATTTAGTTACAAGATTATTGTTTAATTTTTGCTCATATGTTACCCATAAAACACAATGTCTTACCATAACAATGTTCAGAACTACACGAAACCAAGATGAAGCCTCGGCCAAACATGTTTCCAATCCTTTGGTCTTTACATATTATTAATGCCCAGTTAGCTTGCTCGGCCTAACAACTTTGCATTCAAGTATAGCTTGGGATATGGTTTAATTTTTTTAATTTTGAAAATTTTAACATATATATTTTGAGATTTAATTAAGCTTTAATAATTAATCATACAAAAGTTTTGATAAAGATACATAAGTAAGATTTAACTAGAGCAAGCATAATTTAAAAATGGAATCATATATTTCTTAAATTGATGAATGGTTTAGGTAGGATTTCAACCAAGAATAGAATGATTGAAAGTAAAGAATCCCTCACATTTTCAAAATCAAGGATATGATTGAACCATTAGATGCTTTGAGTTAGGATTTCAAAGTGGGATAAATGGAGATGTGCCTAGAAATTAATAAGTAAACATACTATTTCATAAAAACCAAAAACCTTTTTAAACATGATCACACGTCTTTAGTCCTTGAAACTTACTGATTCATCATCTTTAAAAGGGAATTGTTTTTTGTTAAATAAAACCTATGTCACACTTATTAAAAAAATGCTAAATAATTAAGGTTTCATTCATAAAAAACAAAGATGGCTTAAAGCAAATAATAATTTATAAGAGTAAGATCATGTAAAAAATATTTTTAAAAAGATTATAAGTATCATTAAATAATAAAATATTTATTAATAAAATAAAGAGTATGACATTGATTATGTGAATGATTCTAATAGGTATTTGAGAGTAAAGAAAAAAATGAATGATAAAAAGATAAAGGGGGAATACAAGTGAAAGAAAGAACGTGAGATTTGTAGAGATAATGGAAAAGAAATAAATAAGAAAGAGAAAATAATATAGAGCTAAAGGAGCCAATGAAAGAGTGAGAAAGCAAGAAATGAAGGTATGGAGAGTCAATTATAGGCTAATGAGAGAGAAAGAGAAAAAGAGGATGTAAGAGAAAAGTGAGAAAATAAAATTGATAGAGAGGTAAAGTAAGAGATAAAATCAGGGACACAAACAAAAGATTGATAAAGAGATTATAGGAGCAATGGTTTGAAAGACACAAATAAAGAAAAGTTAAGAGATTCTAAAAGAGACATAAGATGCAGAGTGATAGAGGAAGTTGAAGGAAGGGAGAAGATGGAGAGGAAAAAGAGTAATAAAGAAGGTGCAGTGAACAAGGAGATAATAAGAGAGAAAGGATGACATAAAGTAAGATATAAAAGAGTGAGAAAGGAATGATATCACTATGCAAGGTAGGTAAGAGAAAGAAGAAAGATAGATTGAAATGAAGAGATGTGCATCAGATATAAGAGATATGGACTATAGACACAGACAGAAAAGGTAGAGAGATGTTGGGATAATGATTCATAGATAAATAAAGCGAGGCAAAAAAGGCATAGTTCATTAGACAGGAAAATAAATAGAGAGTGTGAGAATCATAAAGAGGCAAATGAAAGAATGAATAAAAAAATGAGGGAAGTTAGAAAGTTAAGAGGCAAATGTGGGAGAAAAAAATGAGAGCTGTAATTGAGAGAAGAAATTAAGAAAAAGTCAAGATGAGGACAAAGATGTGATAGAAAGTACATGGAGAAGACATGACAAAAAAGTGTGAGATGATAAGAATGAGACAAAAAAAGTGGTACGAGAAAGGAGAGAATAAATGGATAAAGAAGAGATTATGATATAGAGGAGGGGGTTTATTGACTTGTAGCTTGAGAGGAGATAAAAAAAATAAATTAGGATGTAAAGGAGTTTGTTGAGTAATAGAGAGAATGAAGTGCATCGATAGAGAAGGCTTTTTAGAAAGTCAGAGACAAAAAATAAAGAGTGAGACAAAGACACAAGGAAGAAGAGAAACAAGAACAAATGAAAAGTGAGTCTTAAAAAGAGACAAACATCAAATGACATAGAAGCAAAGAAGATAGAGATAAGAAATATGCAAAGAACAAGTGATGGAAGGAGAAGAGCAAGTAGGAAAAAGAGAGTTGTTTGAAATGGAAGATAAGGGCTACGAATGAATGTTGGAGAGAGAGGAACAAATGTTTTGTAAGAGAAAAAATATAAGAGTAACACAATTGACGGATAAAGGGAATATATAAAGAGAAAGAGAGAATATTTATTCGTACAACTTTCAAACTGTTTGTTATTGTTATAAAAAGTAATACTTTGTAACAAGAACAAATTTTATATCATTTTTTTAATAGTTGTAATAATTATTAATTACTTTTATAATTCTTATAATAGTTATTCTTTCACTTTTAAAATCCTCATAAAAACTAGAGATAACTACTTTAAAACTAATTCTTATTAATTGTCCTTGATATTTTGTAATGCTTTAATTAAATTACAATTAAATATTAATTAAGAATTAAATATTTATTAGCATAATTATAAATTTAATTTAGGAAATCTTTCATTTAAATAGTTAACGCTTATTTATATATAAAATATTGAATAATTAAAAATTATTTGAACAATTATTTATTATTACTGATAATATTTTAAGAATTAGTTATAAGAACAATTGTTAGAAATATTATTGAACGTAACTGATAAAAATTGCTCTAATAATCATTTAATTATAAAATTCAATTAACATGTCAATTATAATGCTAATATTCTTAAAAAATCAGTTAACATCAATCATTATTATTATTATTATTATTATTATTATTATTATTGTTATTATTATTTTTTTATAGTAATTAAATTATTTTAAGAGCAGTATATATTTACTCATAATATTATAATAATCATTGTATTCATGATGAACGTTGTAGTTGAATCTTATAAATATGGAAATTAAATCTTAGGAAAATATGAGAAATCAAAATAATAATTTTTATTGATTATTTAATTGAAATTTAAAATAATTAAACAATTTATTGTATGGACAATTCAAAAATAACTAATAAAAATATTTTGTTATTCCTTTCCTCTAATGTTTTAAAAACTTATTACTTCTACATTAAAAAAATATTTTAGAACTTAATCAATCAATTATTTAATTATAATACCTATAATAGATAATACGTTTCTTATCTACTTTTATTTTGTTCAATTTTTTAAATACAATAATGTGATTAAGAAAGCAAAACTATGAAGATGTTTATTAAAAGTGGATTAAAAAAAAGAATAAGAACATGTAGAACACAAAAATGAACACAATGTAGGGAATAATAATAAGAACAAAAAAAAGAATGAAAAAAAGGAAATAAGGCAAAGAAATTAAAATGAAAGAAGAAACTTTTCAAAGATATTTACAAAAGTGCAAAAAATTAGAAGAAATGGGTTTGGTATAATAAGAAGAAAAATAATACAAAGAAATGGAAAATATATTAATAATTAATATAACTAAATATAAATGTTTCTTCAAACTTAGTAATAATAGCAATAATCTTAATGATTAATAAATTTTTTAATGTTTCTCCATAATATATATATATTTAAAATTTTAAAATAACTGCTATTTTAAATAATATTTTAATATTATTAAAATTTAAAACACTAATTCATTTTACAATTTAATAAAGTTGAAATAAAATATTATTGTAAATTTTATTATACAATAATTATGTTATAGTAATTTTTATTTATGAATGGTGTAATAAATTTCATTTTTCATTTTAATTTCAATAGGAAACATCTATTTTTATAATAAATTGTAAATATTTTAGTCCAGTAAAATATGTTGTGTCTATTTCAAATTATAATTATTTTGTATTACAATAGTAATCATAAGTTATAACAAATCTTCGTCATAATTGCAAGTAATTTTGATAATCATTAAAAGTTTCCTTATTTTTATAAGAATATTAGTTAATAATTTTTATTTTTATTTTACCAATTTTAATATTTTTAATCACATTATTCTTCAATTGACTTATTTCATTTTTTCAAATTCTCTTTTCCAAATTTCTTTTCAAATAAGTAACTACAAATAGAAATATAAAAAGATAACTAAGAAGGAAAGAGTGAAATAAAGAGAAAATTAAAATATCTTAGAAATAATATACAAAGTAAATATAGAATAAACATAGTTAAATAGAAATAGATGGGCTCAGAGAAAAGAGATAAATAATAGTGGGTGATAGATAGCAAGAGAAAGATAAAAGAGGTTGATATAAAGAGATAAAAAAACAAAAGAGAAACAAAAAAGAAATAAAAAAAGAAAAGAGAATGAAAGAAGGTGGGGTGAAAAGAGGGATGAAGCATCAACTCATGAAAAAGAATGTGGGGTGATAAGTAGGACATGAGAACAAAAGAGCAAGTTGAGATAAAATAATGTAAGAAGAGAGCTAACTAAAGAGAAAGTAACTAAGGAGATCATGATTTGAGAAAAATATGATAAAGGGAATAGAGGTAACGAAAATAGGAAGAAATGTTGATGAAAAGATAATGTGTGGGAGGGAAGATACAAAGTTATATTTACCACAAGAAAGATAAGTAAAGAGGGACATAGACAAAAATAGAGAACATAAATAAATTAGTATGAAGAAAAGAAACAAAGAGAGAGCAGAGATATGAGAGAGGATTGATGACAGTGAGAAAGAGGGATGGAAATATAGGTTTGATATGTGTATAGTAAGAGAAATAAAGAAAAGAGGGAGGAGGTGATGAGTGTGTCATAGAAGGAAAAGAGAAATTAGAAAGGAGATAAAACAATGATGGTTAAAGATGATAAAGAGAGATGGAGAGCAAGAAATGATAGGAATGAGTTAGATGTAATTAGAGAGAAGACAAAAGGGAGGATAAATTGATAAAGAATAGTG
The DNA here is from genome assembly GCA_023846275.1 of Vanilla planifolia. Classification (NCBI taxonomy): domain Eukaryota; kingdom Viridiplantae; phylum Streptophyta; class Magnoliopsida; order Asparagales; family Orchidaceae; genus Vanilla; species Vanilla planifolia. The sequence continues at coordinate 1,760,292 of JAIUJO010000036.1, read as the reverse complement.
GGAGATATAATGGAATAAGAAATAATGAGGGAATGAGGACATTTTGATTAAAGCTAATGAAGTAGGTGAAAGGGACTGAATAGTCATAGATGGAAAGACAGACAAAGATAACAAATTAGACTAACACAAAATGACAAAACAGGTAAACTGGAAAATAAATACATATGAAAAGGAAAGGTGTACTATACTGCGAAGAGGTAGAGATAAATGTATAAAGAGACATAAAAATATAAGCAATGTGATTGGTAAAGAAGAATAAGAGAGAAGATTGAAAGATATAGATGAAGGGAAAAATAGAGAAAAGTAAGAAAGAAGGGTGACATTAAAGGGAAAGAAAAGTTTTGTAAGATAAAGATATAGTCAAGAGAGAGAAGATTGATGAAGTAAAAAGGAGCAAAAAGAAATAATAAGAGAGATATCTATGCAAATAGAGATATATATTGCAAAAAATTAAAAGGGAGGGAACATTAATAGAAACAACATAAGGAGATAATCATGAAATAGAAAAAATATAAGTACCTATGAATGTGGAGAAAGATGATTTTCAAGAAACAAAATTAATATTAAGTTTAAAAAAATTGGTCAAAATGACTAACATTAATTTACTTTTCTTCCTTTTTGGTTTTGCATATCCTTAAAAAGAATAATGTGATTAAGAAAGGGAAACCTTGAAGGTGTAATTATGAAAAAGATCATTCCTAATTAGAAGATTAAAAAAATGTAGAGCACAAAGATGAACAAGAAGATGAGAAATGTTAAAAATAAAAAATTATAAGAATAAAAAAGGAAATAAGAAAAATATTAAAATTATATATAAATTTTTTCAAGTGTAAATAGGAGAACAAATAGAGCTGCAAGAAACAAACGAAGTGAAAGAAGACCAAAAACAATAAAAGGAAGATGAATAAGAATATTTATAATTGATAAAAAAAATAAACTATTTTTAAATTATTAATAATGCTATTGATGATTATCATATTTTTTATTTTTCATCTATTGTTATTTCAAAATTCATAACGTAATATTAATATTTTTTACAATTACAATATTAATAATTTAAAATAATAACTATTGTTAATAATGTAAGAATAATTATATAAGTGTTGCTCCATTTATTATGAAACATAAATTATTTAATAAAAATTGTTAAATAAAACTTTTGTAGTAGATTTTACTATTCATTCTAATAACAAAAAAATAATTTTTTAACATAATTTAATTATTTTATTCTAAAAGTTTATTATGTATTTTTCAACTTATATTAATATTTTTAATATTAGTAAAAAAATTCAGTTTCTCTTCTTATTATTTACAAGATTAATTTATTTTTATTATAGTAATAATTATTAATTTTTGTACATAATTTATTACTTTTATTATGTTTGCCATATCATTCTTGTTATGATTCATATCATGTTTCTAAATCTATTTCTTAATTTTCTTACAAAATAAGATATTAAAAGTAGGCAAACAACAAATGATATGGAAATAGATAGCGAGAGAAAGAGATTAAAAAGGAAAAAGATGAGGGAGGTGAGAAACAAAATAAAAAAAATATATCTAGAAAAAAGAAATAGAGAAGATGAAGAGAAAACTGAATAATAATAATAATAGATAAATAGTAGGAAAGAGAATGCATGATAGAGTAAAGGAGCAAGAATGAGCAAGAGAAAATGATAGAAGAGATTGATATATGACGAGTGGAGAGGAAAAAACAAATAAAAGCGTGAAAGTGAGAAAGTGAGTGAGGGAGTGAGGTATAACACGAAATGGATTACAATTTAGAGTGAGAGCACAAGAAATGATTATGAGAAAACATTAATTTATAAAATAAGATGTTGGATTTATAAGGTGGAGATAACAAACGAGAGAGTGTGATAAGAGAGAATAGGTTTAAAGAGAGGCAAACAAAGAGATATAAGGTAGGAAAGGGTGTGAAAGTGAGCATGATAGATAGAATGTAGTAGGTAGTGCTTTCGAGAAGGAAATTAAAGAGAGAAGAAAATTATTGAGAGAAAAGATAGCTAAAACTTTGATGTAGACAAGATAAAAATTGAGGGACATAAATCAGGATTTGAAAGAGAGATATGAAAGGAAAGTGACTAAAATGATTTAATGGTGAGAGTGAGAAAGACAAGAGGGAAAGAAAGCATTAGAAAAAAAAGATTTACACAAAATAGAATATAGTAAGGAATAAAGTGTAAAGAGAAATGAGTAAGACAGAGGTAGAGTAGAGAATAATAATGAGAGAGAGTGTGATTAGAGAGGAGTGAATGAGGAAAAGTGATATTGTATGCTAAAGAGGGTTTAGGAAAGTAAAGTGAAATAGATCGAAAAAGTTGGCATGAATTATTTATAGTTAAATAGAAATAAAGAACACTAAGAGAAAATTGTAAAGAATAATAAGAGCTAAATTATTGGAGAGAGAGCCCATGATAGAGTGAGAGCAGATGCATAAAAGAGAGATAAAGGAGATTATTATAAGGAGATGAGCGAGATAGAGAGAGAAAAAAGTAAAAGTACAAAGAAAAATAGAAAGAGATTGAAGGGTAGAGAAAGAAAAAGACAATCATAGACTATTTTAATAAGAATCAGTGGAGGAAGCATCAATTTATTGAATTAGTTTGTGGAGTGATAATGTGGAGATAATGGAAGAGAATGTTGAGATTTTATTGGTTAAGAGACTTAGACAAAGAGAATAGTATAATGTATGGAAGAGAGTAAGATAAAAGAGAGTGATGTATGGAAGTCTTAAAAAAAGAAAATAAAGAGAGATAAAATTGATGGAATGTTGAGATAAGTGAAGAGTTGGATATAAATGAGATAAAATTTTTGAAAGTAAATGAGAGATTGAGTCATAGTGAAATAAAGAGAATGTTAGGATGAGTTACCTTATGAGAAAGAATGAATTAAAGAATGGGACATGAAGAGATTTTGAAGGTATAAGAAAGAGAGGCAGCCAATAGATCAGTGATGAGAAAACACAATAGAGTAACATTAAGAAGAGAGAAGATAAGGAGATAAACATGCAAGATGTATGATAAAAAGTAGATAGAGAAAGTGGAAATGTAAAGTTAGAATGTTGAAAAAGTGAGTGTGAGAAAGAGGAGACAAATCTAAGATAGTTTGACAACAAAGTGAAAAATATAAAGAAGAATTTATAGAGAGATAAAAAAATTAAATGGTTGGGAGATAGAGGTAATGAATAGTATATAAGAGATGTAAGATAAAAAATGAGTGAGGAGAGAAGTTTGGCACAAAAGAGATGAAATAAAAGAGTAATAGTATAAGAAATAGAGAGAAGAAAGAGGAAGAGAGAAGGGAGTGATAAAGGATTAATAAAAATTATTAGTGAGACAAAAAATGATGGATATAGAACATCAAGAGTGACTAAGACCAAGAGATAGTAAGAATGGGATTAATGATATTAAAGAGAAAAGCAGTAAAGGATTATTAAACTGACAAAGAAAATAAGAAGATAGTAGAACAAGAATGAATGAGCAAATAAGGAGGTTGAGTTGATATAGATAGCAATCAGGTCATGGAGAGTGAAAAGTGATCAAGTAAAGATAATCAAAGAAAAAGAATTAAAGCAATACATAAAGACAAAGAAGTAAAGGTGTAAATAAATATTGAAGGAGAAGCAAACGATAGAATATATAATAAAACATAGCAATTGTGATTAAATAGACAAGCAAACAAAAAAGATTTGACTTGTAAAGATTATAAGAGATAAAACAAAAATGAAGAATAAGGTAAAAAGAGTGAAGACCAAGAAAGAACAGTGATAATAGAGAGAAGATAAAGACCATCATTAAGAATACAATATAGAGAGATTATATACATTAAGATAAAAATAAAACTAGCAAAGGTGAGGGACGAATAAAGGGATATTATGTAAAAGGGTCACAGAGAGTGAAAAAGAGTGCAAAGAAAGACATACAAAATAGGGAGAAGTCAGAAGTAAAAGACAGAAGAAATTAGTTAAAAGAAAAAATGAACAAAGATGAGAAAAGGGTGAGAAAATTTTTTTTTAAGAAAATAGATACAGAAAGAGAAATATATAAAGTGCAACAAAGAAACAAAGAAGAGAGAGGCAAGGAATATGAAGAGATAAACAAGAAAAAGAAAAAAAAATGATTAAGAGATTGATGAAGAAAGATAAAGAGATAAAAATTAGAGAAAGTAAGGACAAAATACTAGAGGAACAATGATAAGGAATAGGAGAAAAAGGGGTAACAAGTAGGAGTGAATAATATGAAAGAAAGTTTAATGAAACTAAATGATAAGGAAAGTTGATTACTTTTGTGATTCAGGATTAATAAAGGGAGAGATAATTAGAATTAGAAAGTTCCTTAGGGAGGAAGAAAGATGAGAAGAAGCAAAGATGATTTAGGAGAGATAAAGGAAGGAATGAAACAACATATAAAAAAGTGAAAGAAAGAGATTAAGAGGATGGGATTAAAAGTGACGAAGATAGATTTTAAGATAGATTCTTATAGGAAAAAGTGAAAGAAAAAAATTTAGATGATTGATGAGGAGACAAGGAGAGGAAACAAGCAAAAGAATAAAAGTTAGATTTCCAGGGACAAAAGGGGAGAAATACATAATAAAGAGCAAAGAGTTCAAAGTGAAAAGAGAGAATGTAAGAGAGATAAAACCATGAGAAGGATGAATTTAAGAGAGAAGAGAGATGAAAGAGGTGGTAAAAGATGTGAGACAAGAAAAAAATACAAAGTGGCATAGTTAGAGATGAAATAGGTCATAGAGAGATGAGATAAAGAAAGAGAGTTAGTCATCAACAAAGTTATTGAAAGAAAAAAGGAAAGAAGGAGAAATGTTCTAAAATTAGAGAAAAGGTTTAGAGAGAAAGGGTAAGTTGTAAAAATGAGAAGTTGGACAGGAAAATGTGGCAAACAAAGAGAAGGAGAACAAAATAAGAAGGCATTGATAGATAAAGAAAGATATTGACAAAGATAAATAAAAATGATATGAGAAACACAACTATCATTGATAAGTAAGAGAGAAGAATTATAGAGTGAAAACAAGATGAGTGAGTAAGAGCAAAAGAAAGATCGATTAGAGAGAGTGTTGAAGAGGGTAGAAGGATAGTAGGACAATGATGGAGAGATTAACAAAAAGGCAATAAGGACATTATCTTAAAGAGATAAAAAAATATAGTGATAGACAAAGATAAAGAAACAAGTGAAACAATGCCCATGGTAACAAAGTAAAGTGAGGGAAGTGAGATAGTGAGGAGAGAGATGGATGAGGAAATGTTGAGAAAGAGAGTTAGAGAGATGAGATTAAGGACACGAGAGGAAAAGGATTAACATGTGAGATAATTTTAAAGGATATAGTATAATGATACATAGAGAAGATACAACCCAAAATGTGCTATAGATTATGAGAATCATGTAAAAAGAAGCGATATGAGAAGGGAGGAAAAATTGCATAGAAGAGAAATGGATATATAGAAGAGAGAGACTCACTGAATGATGTGTTGCTTGAGAAGAGATAGAAAGGGAAAGGGAGATGAGACAGATTGATTAGTCATAAAGAGAACCTAACATATTAATAGGTTATTCTATTAGGAGAGACAAAGAAGAAGAGATAGCAATGCAACGAAACAATTTTAAAAACCACACTAATCAAGTGATAAAGAAGACAAATAAGGAGGGAGACACAATAAAAAATTAACAAATAAGGCAATGATCATGAAAGAAACACAAACAATTTTAGGAAAAAAATGAGAAAGGTTATGATAAATAATGTGATGGAGAGAGGCCTAAATATTTTGTGATAGAAAAATTTATTGATAATGGGATTTAAATATATGAGTAATTTTTAAAAGATGATTGATAAGAAGAATAAGAAAATGTGGAACTCAAAATGAACTGGTAGAAGTGAATGATAAAAATAAAAAACTTAAAATAAAAGAAGAAAGTAAAAAAGGATAAAATTAAATATGACAAATTTTAAGTGTAAATAAAATAACTAAAGGAGTTGAAAGAAGTAATTATAAAGAGAAAAAACAAATAAAGAGGTGAAGAGACAGAAAGTCAATGAGGGAGAGAGGTAGAATAAGAAAGAGAAAATAATAGGAGTGAGAAAAAGAGAAACGAGTGGGAGGGTGCATCAAATAATAGAATAGGATTGATTGATAAGGAGGAGATAATGAAAGAGAGAGTGAGTTGAGAGATAATAAGTTTATAAAGAGAATGAAAAAGAGATATTGAGAAGGAGAGTGTGAGGAATTAAGCAAGCTAAAAAAAGTAATATGTAGTCCATTAGAGATAGAAATTAAAGAGAGACAAAAATGGTAGAGTAAAAAGATAGCTAAAACTTTTATATATGTGAGATAGATATTAAAAGACATATATTCAAAAGAGAAAGAGAGAGACATGGGGGAAGACAAAGTGAGTGAAAAGATTTAGTGGAGAGAGTTCGAAAGAAGAGGGAAAGAAAGAGTCAGAAAAGAAAAAATTATAGACAATAAAATTAAGGAACAAAGTGTTGTGAGAAAAGAGTATGGTAAAGATTGCAAAGAGGAAAATAATGAGGGAGAGCATAATTAGATGAAGTGAAATTAGGAAGAGAGGTAGAGTGTGTGATGTAAATGGGTAAAGAAAGTAAGGTAAGAGAGTTTTTTATAGATAAAAATATAAAGAAAGATATTCCTCATTAGAGAAAGAATTTATTGATAGAGACATCAAAAGATAATGAAGGTAAAAGAAAGCTAGGCAACAGGAAAGTTGAGAGAAAAAATGTAAAGAGATAGAGTAAGAAAAACAAGAGAAAAGGAAAAAGAGATAAGAGTTACATATAGGAAAAGTGATTAAGAGCATAAAAGCAAATGTCGGTGGTAAAATTATAGTGTAAGAGAGAAGAGACAGAGAGAGAGGGATAATAAGAGAGATAAACAAAGTGGGAGATAAAGAGACAAAAAAATAGAGACTTAAGGAGTGAGACATAATAACGATCATATGAGAGATATAATGCAAGAGATTAAGGAAAGAGAGAAAGGAAGGGGAAAAGATAGGATAAATAAGTGTGATAGCAAGAGTCATAAGGAGAAGTGAGAGGCAAAAGGAAGAGAGATAAAGTGTTTAGAGAAACTAAGAGCATTATAAAAGAATAACGATAAAAAATATAAACAGAAATGAAGAGCAAAAGATAACGAGAATTAGATAGATATAATTTAAGGGAAGAGAAATGGGAGGATAAATCTAAAGAGAATAAATAAAGATATTTTAAAATGAGAAATAATTAGTTAATGAGAAGGAGGTTGTGAGAAGAGAAAAGATTTAAGGAGATGTAGGATTGTGAAGGCTCATCAAGAGAAAGAAAGATAAAGATAAAGAAATAAGTTAATACAAATAGATAGAAGAGTAAAAAAGCAAATAAATTGATCGGGAGAAGCAAAATGTAAGATGTAGTATAAGAGGTAGAGACAAAGATAAAAAGACATTTAAACATAAACAATGTGTGTGGTAGCAAGATTAAGAGCAGGGATAGAAACTTAAAAAGGGAGAACTAAAGGAAAGAAACTATCAAGAAAGAAGTGAGATAATAGTAGGAAAAGAAAGGTAGAGAAAATTACAAAGAATGTGATAAAATGGAAGATATATGTTGAGGCATAAAAACAAAGGAGCAAAAAAAATGAGAACAACTAAGTGATATAAACTAAATAGGAGAGAGACAGAGAAAAGAGTGCAAAAGAAAAAAGAGAAGACAAAGAAGAAGGAAATAAGAGAGAGAAAGAATGAGATTGAGATATGTATTGATAAAGGATTGTGTGAAGAGAGAACTAAGAGATAATTGAAAATTGAGAAATAAAGAAAAAAGTGATAGAAAAAATGATTTAAAATAATACAAATATTTATAAGAAGATAAATGCATTATGATTAGGAGAGATGAAATGAGGAAAACAAATAGAAAACAAATAGCTACAAGGTGAATGTTAGAGAGGAAAAGAAACAAAAAGGACAATTGAAAGAGGATTATGAAAGAGAGAGTTCAATGAAGCAGATTATTGATAATGATGGTGATAAAGTATTGAGAAAGGAATATAGAAATAGAATTAGAAGAAGCCTTCGAGATATTAAGAAGAATGGTGTCATAGAAGGAGAAAAGAGAGAGAAGAGATAAAGGTGGGAGAGAGAAAAGAGATAAAGAGGTAACAAAAAAGGGAATACTGGAGATTAATAGGTGAGTTGGAGAGAGATAACGAAAAAGTTATAAAAAATAATTATTTATAACTATCAAGTAATGGTATAAAGATAATTAAAAACATTATAATAAAAGAATTACTATTAATGAAAAGTACTATTAATTAAAATTACTATTCAGTAGTAAATATTGATTTTTAAAAAACAAAGGAAGAGATAAATTTTGAGATAGATTTAAAGGGGTAAAAGAGAGATCGAGAAGCAATTTATAAGGAAAGGGACAAGAAGACAACACAAGTTAGTGAAAAAAGTGGGATTTATAGAGATAAAGAAGGGAAAATATACAATGAAGAAAGAAATAAATGTAGTGAAAGAAAAGAATTGAAGAATAAGAAATCAATAGACAAAATTGAGGTGATTGAATTAGACTACAAATAGAGTGGAAAGGAAAGAGGGAGTAAGAGAAGGGACAGAAGATTAAATAGAAAGAGACACAAAGTGAGAGATAGAATGGGTGATAGAAAGAGGACAAAGATAAAAAGAGTAAAGAAATGGCAACATGGAACATACAGATAAAGGGAAAGAATGAAAGCGATTGAAATAGAGAGAAGTTTGTGAGACAGCTAAAGGAAGTTGTAAGAAAGGAGAAGAGAAATAGAGAAATGTGGTAGATGGAAGCAAAGAATAAGAAGACAATGTTAGAAAATGAAAGACATAGACTAAGATATAGAAGAGTGAGAGGAGAAGGACATAGCTTTGATGATTAGTAAGAAAGAGGAAAGATTGATTGAAAAAAAAAAGTGAGTGAGTGTAAAACAAAGATGGATTAGAATGAGTGTTAAAAGGGAATTTGGAAAGTAAGACAATAATGGAAAGAGAGACAAAGAGAGATAAAAAATTCATTATATGATTTAGTGTGTATCAAATAGATGGGGAGTAAAAACATAGAGGTATAGGTCACTGAAAGCACAAAGAAAGAATGGAAAGTGAGGGTACTCAAACAGTTTCACGGGAGAGAAAATAGGGAGACATGTTGGGATTTGGAGAATAGATTAAGGATGATAGAAGAAATGGATGGAGATAGAGAAAGTGTAATTGAGATAGCACAAAGCTGTAGAGAGAAGAAATAACTCAAAGAATAGCAAGTGATAATAACAATTAGATAATAAAAGTGATATGAGAAGAGGGAAAAACGTCACAAAGAAGAGAAGGTGAGACAATAGAAAGAGAGAGAGAGAGAGACTAAGTTTATTATATGTAGTTTGATAGGAGATAAGAAGAGATAAGTAGTTGAAAGAGACTATTGAATAAAAAAAAGAAATGTAATTAATGGAGCTTCTTATTTAGACAGGAAGGAGAAACAAGACAAAGAGGAAGACAATTTGAAAGATTATAAGATAGAAAAATAGAGAGATAGAAATAAAGCTATATAAAGAGATTTTTAAAAAGTAGCATACATCAAATGATGGAATGGCAAAGAAAACAAGGAGAAGAAACATACAATGAAATAACAAGTGTGAGAAAAATGAGAAAAAGAAAAAAAAATTTGAAAAAAGGACAATGTGCAATGAAAAAGAATGTCATAGGGAGGGGCACAAATGTTTTGTGAGAGACAAAAGGTAACTCTAAGTGAAATAGTAATGGATAAAGGGAAATAAATAAAGAGGGAAATCGAGTAAAGTCAGATAAAAACTATGAAAAATAGAACATAAAGAATAAATTAATAATCCTATAAGTTGATTGTATTGTGAGGTGGATATAAAAAAAATATTTTTTAGTAATAATTATTAAAAATTCTTTTAAATTATCATTTATTGTAGTAAAAAAATATTATTTTTTATTAATTACCATTAAACTTCTTTTGAAATTTTTTTTATTAATAATGAATTATTACTATGTTTTTTCTTATAATTTAGTTTCTTCTCTTTTCATTTTTCCTCTTAGAAATTACTATTAATTTTGTTAACAAAAATTCAAGTAAATTGTTCTTAATATTAAATAATAAGTTAATAAAACTAGTTTTAATTTATAACTACTAAAAAAAAATTTCTTTGTAAAATTAATATTTAAATTTATTACCTTTTTTGTTCTTAAATAATTATTCTTTATTTATACCTATTTCTCAATTATTGTTGTTATTATCAATAAAAATTAGTTATTATTAATAGTAGTTTATGGGCAGGAGTGGAATAATTTTTACTAATACTGTTATACCCAGTAAAAAGTTTTATGTTAATCTTTAATGAATTAATTTTTGGCTTGGATGATTTCAGATCGACAGTAGGATGAGCCAGGAGCTCAATCAGAGGCTATTGGAATTTCTGAAATTTCTAGGGATTTTTCGGAGCACCGAGGTGAATTTTAAGTAATTTTCCCTGTTTAATTAGATTTATTGGATTTTTAGAAATTCGAAAATCCATTTAAATTAAACCGGAAATTGGTTTACCGCGCGTGAACCGGACCGGAACGGTTCAGCGGAGGCGGAGACGGTTCGCCGAGTGAGTTTGCGCGTGCGTTCTGATAAGCTGATCGGACGATCGTGATCGACGGTTGGGATTGAACCGGCTGATCGGGTGCTTACCGTGTCGATAGCGTGTCGACAGCGCGTATCGGGTGCTTACCGTGTCGAAAGCGTGTCAACGGCGCGTAATGGGTTTCACCGTGTCGGCTAGAAATATAAAACCCTCGCGAAACGATTAGGGTTCGTTCGGCCGACCGATAGAGAGAGTTTTTCCGTTGTACGGCGCGTGATTCCGGCGGCCTGGCAAGGGGCTTTTTGTGCCTGGAGATTCACGGGAACGAGGAGAGTCAATTCGTACCGGATTCGTTCGGCGAGGAGCTGCGGCGAGCTGCGGACGAAGTTCACCGTCGCCGGCGTCGTTGAGGTAGGAAATTCAGTTTAAATTAGTGATTTAGTAGAAAATTAAAAGCATGAAATACTTTGCTTAATGAAAACAAGCATGTGGATGAAAATCAGATTTAATTGAATGCTAAATTGTGTCTTTTGCAAATTTCGGAATTTCCTGGAAAAATTCCCATTTCGCGGAAAAAAAAATTTATTGATGCTTAGGAGCATGTTAGGAAATTGTTCTCCTTGTTCGCAGTCGCCGGAAATCGACGGAAGGATCGTAATGGTCGGCGATGGCGGCGGCTAGGGTTTCGCGGGCTTCGGACCGAGAAAGGAGAAGGGTTTAGATAATATCAAATCTAATTAAGTAATTAATGATATTTACGCCATTTTATTAGTAATTAAAATTAATCCGATTAACGGATTATTAAGAAATTTGTTCGGCGGTGTCGCGGTTCAGCGCGACAGTTCCGAACCGGCAGCGAAAACCGGTTCAGCGGGATTCGGCGCGGACGAACGGCGCGAAAGCCGAACCGGCAGCGAAAACCGGTTCCGCGGGATTCGGCGCGGACGAACGGCGCGAAAGCCGAACCGGCAGCGAAAACCGGTTCAGCGGGAGTCGGCGCGGACGAACGGCGCGGCGCGGAGGAGAGAGAAGCGGAAGGAAAATTCGGAAATTTATTATTAATCCGAATTTTCGGAAATAAAAAGGATAAGCGAAAAATTTAATTCGAAAATTAATCCGAATTTTTGGAAAAAGGATATATGTGGAATTTAAATTCGGAAATTTATTTCGAATTTCGGAAAATGGATAAAGGGCGGAAATTGAAATTGGGATTTAAAAATTTCCTGAAGTGGGGAAAAATGTTATCAGTGATGACAGTACAGCTGGAAACAGTCAGACAGAAGTATGGTACACGGATGTTACCAGAACAGTCAGTAATTGACAGTTGTGTTGCTTGATGGCAACGGCATGGATTGAGTCAGTTTACTCAGTGTTGGCATATTTTATGGATTTGCATACTGGACCGGACTACTATAGACCCTATATGATGTTTTAGGGTAGTTGTGGTAGGTAACTGTGCGGTTCAGACTTAGCTTCCACAGTATACATGTGACTGGTATGCGCCTTGTTGTCCCTGGATACATGTTGCCGGATCTTGGAGTTAGAGATTGGCAATGACTGTAGGGGCGTGAGCTTCTATGGAAGTTGTTGGTAGAGGACTCTTTGGGACGGTGGCTGAGTCGATCTCTCCTGGTCCATGTGTGTAGGCCTGCGCGCCTGAGGGTGGCAGGGGTGTCTCGCAGTGGCTAGCCAAGTGTGTAGGCCTGCGCGCCTTAGGGTGGCAGGGGTGTCTCACGTTGGCTAGAGATTTTGTGACTGGATTTGTCTATAGTCTCCAGGAGATTGATTGACGAGAGACGCTGCGGTGTCGGGTGCTTAGGCGCCATGCGTGTTTCGAGATGGGCGTTCCCACTGGCATGCTACCTGGAAGCCCAGAGGAGAGCTACTCTGGTGTGACTAGGGGTGACTGTGGTTGGTCGGAGTCTGGGACTGAGAGTGCCTATCCACCATACATTGTTATGCTGTATTCCTATATTTTTGCTATTATCCTTCTCTTGCATGTGAGTTTTACTAGCTGTCTTTCCTACTGGGCGTAGCTCATTCCTGTATTGTATATTTCAGTGGCTCGGCAGACTTGACGCTACCTGATTAGGTGGGATCGTGGTCAGCAGGCTTGTGGAGGATATCTGATTGTGATTGTCTGAGATATTCTGGTTAGTTGATTGTTGCTGTTGGATGTATTTAATGAGGTTATTATTCTCATATGTCATGTAATATGTGAGGGAAATTCTGACTTATGTTTCTGGTTGGATAATATTGCACATTGTTGGACTTGGTCTTATTCTTGTAATGTAGTTTCCATTTACTACCCTACCTTATTGTCTTGGAGTATGGTGTGTGGAGTGCCATATTTTATCTGAGGATGTTATATATCTTTTTGTTTGATGGTGAGGTCATTACATGACTATGGAACTTAATCATGGGGGTTCAGACTTCTAATAGACCGGTTCTCCTACCCGTAGGGGTTAGGAGTATTGGGTCTAGTAGGAGTAACATTGCGCGAGTCCATCTGTTAATTCAGGAGTCATGAACCTGATTTGACGGTGTACCCGGGAGATGGGATCCACATTGTTAAGGGAAGTAGGTGTGTAATGATGTGTTATATCCTATGTTTTCGTAGGCTACTCAGGTTGGTATGGGACGATCTGAGCTGTCTATAAAAAAAAAAAAAAAAAAAAATTGTATGCCAAAAATCAGCCTAGGAAAAATGGGGTGTAACAAGAGTGGTATCAGAGCCCTAGGTTAAGATAGTGGGGCTAGACATATCAGAGCCCTAGGTGAGATAGCGGGGCTAGACATGTATAGGAGTTCAACCCAAGGTGGGGAGAACTGTTGATTCTTTGTTTACTATAGTAGTCCATATGCCAATTGCCAAATGACGACTCTAATGCCAGATTAGTTGCTTTGACAGTATGGCTGGTACCAGGAGACTTTCCGCTCGTGGAGCAGCTAGAGGCAGACCGGTATCTACTACTCCTACCCCGGTGACGAGCCCAGCATTGCCAGTTGAGCCAGCCGTGGATCGTTGGATCGATGCCTTCATGCGGTTGCGTCCGCGGAGCTTCAGTGGGTCGGCTGACCCAGCGGTGGCTGATGACTGGATGGCTCATATGCTTGAGCTGTTTGATGCCTTGGGATGTCCACTTGGCAGGAGGGTAGTACTTGCTGCTCTAGTATTGGAGGGAGAGGCTGCTACCTGGTGGAGAGGCCAGCGGCGCGCCATGTATGGGGAGGCCCAGAACAGCGAGATAGCATGGGAAGACTTTGTTGAGGCATTCAGGGAGTGCTACATTCCGGCTTCTGCTATGTCTCAGTTCAGGAGGGAACTTATACACCTCAGGCAGGGCCAGATGTCAGTGAACGATTACTTATCGAGGTTCACTTATCTGGCGAGGTACGCCGCAGAGCTGGTACCTTCTGAGGAGCGCAGATGTGAGATGTTCCTGGAGGGACTTCGTCCTATGCTGCAGCGCCAGCTAGTTGTGAGTCGGTTTGCCAGGTTTCGTGACTTGGTGGAGGCTGCGAGATCCGTTGAGCTTATTGACACCCAGATGGAGGCCCAGAGAGAGACTCACAACAAGAGGAAGGAATTCAGAAATGTCCAACAAAACAAAAAGGACAAGAGACACAGAGATCACCGTGGTACTCAGGAGGGCGTGGTCCAGCCACGACCTATCTCTGAGAGACCAGGGCAGCAGACAGGTACCCGGACTGGGGATATTATCTGCTACCATTGTCGACAGCCCGGACACAAGAAGTGCGACTGCCCAGAGTTGAAGAAACAGAGGATCACAGGACCGGTTGGTTCATCTGGGGGACAGCCCAGAGTGTTTGCACTGACTCGGCAGCAGGCTTCAGAGTCACCAGAGGTGATCACAGGTATGCTTTATTTTGGCAACGTGCAGTGCATGACTTTGTTTGATACTGGTGCATCTCATTCTTTTGTCGCTGAGAGGATCTGGAATCAGACATCAGGATCCAAGGGTTACTTGAAGGAACCCTTATTGGTTAGGCTTCCTGATGGGAAAGAGATTCCCACTGTTCAGAAGATTGACGGATCTATTCTGATTAGTGGACACGAGTTCGTGACAGAGTTGATATGTGTGCCACTAGCAGAGTTCGACATCATTTTGGGAATGGATTGGTTGTGCTACCATGCAGTGGTGCTGGATTGTTGGGAGAAGAAGGTCAGGATCAGAGTGCCTGGTTCGGGGGATGTGATATACTTTGGCCTGAACAGGTAGATTCCCCTGATCTCAGTTCTTCAGACGGAGAGGTTAGTAAGTAAGGGTTGTACTGGTTGGTTGGCCTATGTGACCGATAGCCAAGCCACCACTACCCCTATGTCAGATATTCCAGTGGTGAGAGACTTTCCTATGGTCTTTCCAGAGGAGTTGCCTGGACTTCCACCAGCTAGGGAAGTGGAGTTTTCGATTGATTTGGAGGTAGGAGTAGCTCCTATTGCTAGAGCTCCTTACAGGATGGCTCCAGCCGAGCTAGCAGAGTTGAAGACTCAATTACAGGACTTATTAGACAAGGGACTCATACGCCCCAGTTGTTCACCGTGGGGTGCCCCTGTCTTATTCGTCAAGAAGAAAGATGGTAGTATGAGGCTGTGTGTGGATTATAGGGAATTGAATAAGGTTACTATTCGTAACCGGTACCCGTTACCACGCATCGATGATTTGTTGGATCAGCTTCAGGGAGCAACTGTGTTCTCCAAGATTGATTTACGCTCGGGTTATCACCAGATCCGGATTAGAGATTCTGATGTAACCAAAACAGCATTCCGTACTAGATATGGGCATTACGAGTTCACAGTGTTACCTTTTGGATTGACTAATGCTCCAGCAGTATTTATGAACCTGATGCATCGAGTGTTTCGTGCCTTTCTGGATCGGTTTGTGATCATCTTTATAGATGATATATTGATTTATTCCAGAGATAGGGAAACTCATGCAGATCAGTTGAGGACTGTGCTTACAGTGTTGCGGGAGAATGAGCTGTATGCAAAATTCTCCAAGTGTTCCTTTTGGCTGGACTCAGTAGCATTCTTGGGACACATTGTCAGTGCAGAGGGCGTGGCTGTTGATCCTAGCAAGATACGAGCTATTGTTGATTGGAAACGGCCATCTTCTGTCACTGAGATCCGGAGTTTCCTTGGTTTGGCTGGATACTATAGGAAATTTGTTCCTCACTTTTCTAGACTGGCCGCTCCACTAACACAGTTGACCCGAAAGGGAAAATCTTTTGAGTGGTCAGAGAGTTGTGAGAACAGTTTCCTAGAGCTGAAGCAGAGGCTTAGCACCGCTCCAGTATTGATGTTACCTACACAGGAGAAGCCGTATCAGATGTATACTGATGCTTCACATATAGGCTTGGGAGCCGTACTGATGCAGGATAGTAGAGTTATAGCATATGCTTCGAGGCAACTGAAGGATCATGAGACGAATTATCCCACTCATGATTTGGAGTTAGCTGCTGTCATTTTTGCCTTGAAGATATGGAGACATTATTTGTACGGAGTTCCTGTAGATTGTTTCTCCGACCACAAGAGTCTTAAGTATCTGTTCACTCAGAAGGAACTGAACTTGAGGCAGAGGAGGTGGTTGGAACTGATAAAAGATTACGAACTGACAATAAACTACTGCGAGGGAAAGGGCTAATCCAGTGGCTGATGCCTTGAGCAGACACGCAGTTGTGCATACTGTGATAACTTGCGACTCTATAGCAGACTTGGATTGGGATGTTGAGAGATGTCAGGAACAGTTGTCTGTTCAGAGACTGGCTCACAGACTCAGTTCGTTGACTATTCGGGCTGACTGGTTATCTGAGATGCGTGATCTTCAGCTTGGTGATGAAGAGCTGAAGGAGAAGTTAGAGTTGGCATCGCAGGGATTGGGAGGAGACTTTGCTCTCAGAGACGACATTTTGACTTTCAGGGGTCGCTGGTGTGTGCCATCACATCAGGAGTTCAGGGAGAGGATCCTTCGAGAGGCTCATTATGGAACTTTGGCTATGCACCCTGGAGAAGTCAAGATGTACAGGAATTTGAGGAGTGTTTTCTGGTGGAGAGGTTTGAAGGCAGATGTTGCTGCTTTTGTTAAGAAGTGCCTTACATGTCAGCAAGTTAAGGCCGAGCACCAGAGACCTGGAGGATTGTTGCAGAGATTGCCGATTCCGGAGTGGAAATGGGATGACATCACTATGGACTTTGTAACTGGTCTTCCTCGTACCAGACAAGGTTTTGACGCCATTTGGGTCATCGTGGATCGATTGACCAAGTCAGCCCATTTCTTATCAATTAAGAAGACGGATTCAGCGGCACAATTGGCAGAGGTATATATTCAGCAGATTGTCAGATTGCATGGAATTCCCCGATCTATTATTTCTGACAGAGACGCCAAGTTCACATCACAGTTTTGGAGGAGCTTACACGCTGCCATGGGTACACAGTTGAAGTTCAGTACTGCTTATCATCCTCAGATAGATGGACAGTCTGAGCGGACTATTCGGACCTTGGAAGATTTGCTACGCTTGAGCGTACAAACTTACTCAACAGATATGTGCCAGATCCTTCTCATTGTATCAGCAATGATCTTCCTGGTTTGCAAGTGACACCAGATTCCTCTTATGTGGAACTACCAGTTCGCATCCTCGAGGAGAGCAGCAGACAGCTGAGGAACAGGTCATTTCCTATGGTCAAGGTTCTGTGGAATAGACATGACGAAAGGGAGGCAACCTGGGAGCTAGAGCAGGATGTTGCGGAGAAGTGGCCGGAACTTCTTGCTGAATTTCGAGGGCGAAATTCCTGATAAGGTGGGGAGATTGTTATACCCAGTAAAAAGTTTTATGTTAATCTTTAATGAATTAATTTTTGGCTTGGATGATTTCAGATCGACAGTAGGATGAGCCAGGAGCTCAATCAGAGGCTATTGGAATTTCTGAAATTTCTAGGGATTTTTCGGAGCACCGAGGTGAATTTTAAGTAATTTTCCCTGTTTAATTAGATTTATTGGATTTTTAGAAATTCGAAAATCCATTTAAATTAAACCGGAAATTGGTTTACCGCGCGTGAACCGGACCGGAACGGTTCAGCGGAGGCGGAGACGGTTCGCCGAGTGAGTTTGCGCGTGCGTTCTGATAAGCTGATCGGACGGTCGTGATCGACGGTTGGATTGAACCGGCTGATCGGGTGCTTACCGTGTCGATAGCGTGTCGACAGCGCGTATCGGGTGCTTACCGTGTCGAAAGCGTGTCAACGGCGCGTAATGGGTTTCACCGTGTCGGCTAGAAATATAAAACCCTCGCGAAACGATTAGGGTTCGTTCGGCCGACCGATAGAGAGAGTTTTTCCGTTGTACGGCGCGTGATTCCGGCGGCCTGGCAAGGGGCTTTTTGTGCCTGGAGATTCACGGGAACGAGGAGAGTCAATTCGTACCGGATTCGTTCGGCGAGGAGCTGCGGCGAGCTGCGGACGAAGTTCACCGTCGCCGGCGTCGTTGAGGTAGGAAATTCAGTTTAAATTAGTGATTTAGTAGAAAATTAAAAGCATGAAATACTTTGCTTAATGAAAACAAGCATGTGGATGAAAATCGGATTTAATTGAATGCTAAATTGTGTCTTTTGCAAATTTCGGAATTTCCTGGAAAAATTCCCATTTCGCCGAAAAAAAAATTTATTGATGCTTAGGAGCATGTTAAGAAATTGTTCTCCTTGTTCGCAGTCGCCGGAAATCGACGGAAGGATCGTAATGGTCGGCGATGGCGGCGGCTAGGGTTTCGCGGGCTTCGGACCGAGAAAGGAGAAGGGTTTAGATAATATCAAATCTAATTAAGTAATTAATGATATTTACGCCATTTTATTAGTAATTAAAATTAATCCGATTAACGGATTATTAAGAAATTGGTTCGGCGGTGTCGCGGTTCAGCGCGACAGTTCCGAACCGGCAGCGAAAACCGGTTCAGCGGGATTCGGCGCGGACGAACGGCGCGAAAGCCGAACCGGCAGCGAAAACCGGTTCCGCGGGATTCGGCGCGGACGAACGGCGCGAAAGCCGAACCGGCAGCGAAAACCGGTTCAGCGGGAGTCGGCGCGGACGAACGGCGCGGCGCGGAGGAGAGAGAAGCGGAAGGAAAATTCGGAAATTTATTATTAATCCGAATTTTCGGAAATAAAAAGGATAAGCGAAAAATTTAATTCGAAAATTAATCCGAATTTTTGGAAAAAGGATATATGTGGAATTTAAATTCGGAAATTTATTTCGAATTTCGGAAAATGGATAAAGGGCGGAAATTGAAATTGGGATTTAAAAATTTCCTGAAGTGGGGAAAAATGTTATCAGTGATGACAGTACAGCTGGAAACAGTCAGACAGAAGTATGGTACACGGATGTTACCAGAACAGTCAGTAATTGACAGTTGTGTTGCTTGATGGCAACGGCATGGATTGAGTCAGTTTACTCAGTGTTGGCATATTTTATGGATTTGCATACTGGACCGGACTACTATAGACCCTATATGATGTTTTAGGGTAGTTGTGGTAGGTAACTGTGCGGTTCAGACTTAGCTTCCACAGTATACATGTGACTGGTATGCGCCTTGTTGTACCTGGATACATGTTGCCGGATCTTGGAGTTAGAGATTGGCAATGACTGTAGGGGCGTGAGCTTCTATGGAAGTTGTTGGTAGAGGACTCTTTGGGACGGTGGCTGAGTCGATCTCTCCTGGTCCATGTGTGTAGGCCTGCGCGCCTGAGGGTGGCAGGGGTGTCTCGCAGTGGCTAGCCAAGTGTGTAGGCCTGCGCGCCTTAGGGTGGCAGGGGTGTCTCACGTTGGCTAGAGATTTTGTGACTGGATTTGTCTATAGTCTCCAGGAGATTGATTGACGAGAGACGCTGCGGTGTCGGGTGCTTAGGCGCCATGCGTGTTTCGAGATGGGCGTTCCCACTGGCATGCTACCTGGAAGCCCAGAGGAGAGCTACTCTGGTGTGACTAGGGGTGACTGTGGTTGGTCGGAGTCTGGGACTGAGAGTGCCTATCCACCATACATTGTTATGCTGTATTCCTATATTTTTGCTATTATCCTTCTCTTGCATGTGAGTTTTACTAGCTGTCTTTCCTACTGGGCGTAGCTCATTCCTGTATTGTATATTTCAGTGGCTCGGCAGACTTGACGCTACCTGATTAGGTGGGATCGTGGTCAGCAGGCTTGTGGAGGATATCTGATTGTGATTGTCTGAGATATTCTGGTTAGTTAATTGTTGCTGTTGGATGTATTTAATGAGGTTATTATTCTCATATGTCATGTAATATGTGAGGGAAATTCTGACTTATGTTTCTGGTTGGATAATATTGCACATTGTTGGACTTGGTCTTATTCTTGTAATGTAGTTTCCATTTACTACCCTACCTTATTGTCTTGGAGTATGGTGTGTGGAGTGCCATATTTTATCTGAGGATGTTATATATCTTTTTGTTTGATGGTGAGGTCATTACATGACTATGGAACTTAATCATGGGGGTTCAGACTTCTAATAGACCGGTTCTCCTACCCGTAGGGGTTAGGAGTATTGGGTCTAGTAGGAGTAACATTGCGCGAGTCCATCTGTTAATTCAGGAGTCATGAACCTGATTTGACGGTGTACCCGGGAGATGGGATCCACATTGTTAAGGGAAGTAGGTGTGTAATGATGTGTTATATCCTATGTTTTCGTAGGCTACTCAGGTTGGTATGGGACGATCTGAGCTGTCTATAAAAAAAAAAAAAAAAAAAAATTGTATGCCAAAAATCAGCCTAGGAAAAATGGGGTGTAACAAGAGTGGTATCAGAGCCCTAGGTTAAGATAGTGGGGCTAGACATATCAGAGCCCTAGGTGAGATAGCGGGGCTAGACATGTATAGGAGTTCAACCCAAGGTGGGGAGAACTGTTGATTCTTTGTTTACTATAGTAGTCCATATGCCAATTGCCAAATGACGACTCTAATGCCAGATTAGTTGCTTTGACAGTATGGCTGGTACCAGGAGACTTTCCGCTCGTGGAGCAGCTAGAGGCAGACCGGTATCTACTACTCCTACCCCGGTGACGAGCCCAGCATTGCCAGTTGAGCCAGCCGTGGATCGTTGGATCGATGCCTTCATGCGGTTGCGTCCGCGGAGCTTCAGTGGGTCGGCTGACCCAGCGGTGGCTGATGACTGGATGGCTCATATGCTTGAGCTGTTTGATGCCTTGGGATGTCCACTTGGCAGGAGGGTAGTACTTGCTGCTCTAGTATTGGAGGGAGAGGCTGCTACCTGGTGGAGAGGCCAGCGGCGCGCCATGTATGGGGAGGCCCAGAACAGCGAGATAGCATGGGAAGACTTTGTTGAGGCATTCAGGGAGTGCTACATTCCGGCTTCTGCTATGTCTCAGTTCAGGAGGGAACTTATACACCTCAGGCAGGGCCAGATGTCAGTGAACGATTACTTATCGAGGTTCACTTATCTGGCGAGGTACGCCGCAGAGCTGGTACCTTCTGAGGAGCGCAGATGTGAGATGTTCCTGGAGGGACTTCGTCCTATGCTGCAGCGCCAGCTAGTTGTGAGTCGGTTTGCCAGGTTTCGTGACTTGGTGGAGGCTGCGAGATCCGTTGAGCTTATTGACACCCAGATGGAGGCCCAGAGAGAGACTCACAACAAGAGGAAGGAATTCAGAAATGTCCAACAAAACAAAAAGGACAAGAGACACAGAGATCACCGTGGTACTCAGGAGGGCGTGGTCCAGCCACGACCTATCTCTGAGAGACCAGGGCAGCAGACAGGTACCCGGACTGGGGATATTATCTGCTACCATTGTCGACAGCCCGGACACAAGAAGTGCGACTGCCCAGAGTTGAAGAAACAGAGGATCACAGGACCGGTTGGTTCATCTGGGGGACAGCCCAGAGTGTTTGCACTGACTCGGCAGCAGGCTTCAGAGTCACCAGAGGTGATCACAGGTATGCTTTATTTTGGCAACGTGCAGTGCATGACTTTGTTTGATACTGGTGCATCTCATTCTTTTGTCGCTGAGAGGATCTGGAATCAGACATCAGGATCCAAGGGTTACTTGAAGGAACCCTTATTGGTTAGGCTTCCTGATGGGAAAGAGATTCCCACTGTTCAGAAGATTGACGGATCTATTCTGATTAGTGGACACGAGTTCGTGACAGAGTTGATATGTGTGCCACTAGCAGAGTTCGACATCATTTTGGGAATGGATTGGTTGTGCTACCATGCAGTGGTGCTGGATTGTTGGGAGAAGAAGGTCAGGATCAGAGTGCCTGGTTCGGGGGATGTGATATACTTTGGCCTGAACAGGTAGATTCCCCTGATCTCAGTTCTTCAGACGGAGAGGTTAGTAAGTAAGGGTTGTACTGGTTGGTTGGCCTATGTGACCGATAGCCAAGCCACCACTACCCCTATGTCAGATATTCCAGTGGTGAGAGACTTTCCTATGGTCTTTCCAGAGGAGTTGCCTGGACTTCCACCAGCTAGGGAAGTGGAGTTTTCGATTGATTTGGAGGTAGGAGTAGCTCCTATTGCTAGAGCTCCTTACAGGATGGCTCCAGCCGAGCTAGCAGAGTTGAAGACTCAATTACAGGACTTATTAGACAAGGGACTCATACGCCCCAGTTGTTCACCGTGGGGTGCCCCTGTCTTATTCGTCAAGAAGAAAGATGGTAGTATGAGGCTGTGTGTGGATTATAGGGAATTGAATAAGGTTACTATTCGTAACCGGTACCCGTTACCACGCATCGATGATTTGTTGGATCAGCTTCAGGGAGCAACTGTGTTCTCCAAGATTGATTTACGCTCGGGTTATCACCAGATCCGGATTAGAGATTCTGATGTAACCAAAACAGCATTCCGTACTAGATATGGGCATTACGAGTTCACAGTGTTACCTTTTGGATTGACTAATGCTCCAGCAGTATTTATGAACCTGATGCATCGAGTGTTTCGTGCCTTTCTGGATCGGTTTGTGATCATCTTTATAGATGATATATTGATTTATTCCAGAGATAGGGAAACTCATGCAGATCAGTTGAGGACTGTGCTTACAGTGTTGCGGGAGAATGAGCTGTATGCAAAATTCTCCAAGTGTTCCTTTTGGCTGGACTCAGTAGCATTCTTGGGACACATTGTCAGTGCATAGGGCGTGGCTGTTGATCCTAGCAAGATACGAGCTATTGTTGATTGGAAACGGCCATCTTCTGTCACTGAGATCCGGAGTTTCCTTGGTTTGGCTGGATACTATAGGAAATTTGTTCCTCACTTTTCTAGACTGGCCGCTCCACTAACACAGTTGACCCGAAAGGGAAAATCTTTTGAGTGGTCAGAGAGTTGTGAGAACAGTTTCCTAGAGCTGAAGCAGAGGCTTAGCACCGCTCCAGTATTGATGTTACCTACACAGGAGAAGCCGTATCAGATGTATACTGATGCTTCACATATAGGCTTGGGAGCCGTACTGATGCAGGATAGTAGAGTTATAGCATATGCTTCGAGGCAACTGAAGGATCATGAGAAGAATTATCCCACTCATGATTTGGAGTTAGCTGCTGTCATTTTTGCCTTGAAGATATGGAGACATTATTTGTACGGAGTTCCTGTAGATTGTTTCTCCGACCACAAGAGTCTTAAGTATCTGTTCACTCAGAAGGAACTGAACTTGAGGCAGAGGAGGTGGTTGGAACTGATAAAAGATTACGAACTGACAATAAACTACTGCGAGGGAAAGGGCTAATCCAGTGGCTGATGCCTTGAGCAGACACGCAGTTGTGCATACTGTGATAACTTGCGACTCTATAGCAGACTTGGATTGGGATGTTGAGAGATGTCAGGAACAGTTGTCTGTTCAGAGACTGGCTCACAGACTCAGTTCGTTGACTATTCGGGCTGACTGGTTATCTGAGATGCGTGATCTTCAGCTTGGTGATGAAGAGCTGAAGGAGAAGTTAGAGTTGGCATCGCAGGGATTGGGAGGAGACTTTGCTCTCAGAGACGACATTTTGACTTTCAGGGGTCGCTGGTGTGTGCCATCACATCAGGAGTTCAGGGAGAGGATCCTTCGAGAGGCTCATTATGGAACTTTGGCTATGCACCCTGGAGAAGTCAAGATGTACAGGAATTTGAGGAGTGTTTTCTGGTGGAGAGGTTTGAAGGCAGATGTTGCTGCTTTTGTTAAGAAGTGCCTTACATGTCAGCAAGTTAAGGCCGAGCACCAGAGACCTGGAGGATTGTTGCAGAGATTGCCGATTCCGGAGTGGAAATGGGATGACATCACTATGGACTTTGTAACTGGTCTTCCTCGTACCAGACAAGGTTTTGACGCCATTTGGGTCATCGTGGATCGATTGACCAAGTCAGCCCATTTCTTATCAATTAAGAAGACGGATTCAGCGGCACAATTGGCAGAGGTATATATTCAGCAGATTGTCAGATTGCATGGAATTCCCCGATCTATTATTTCTGACAGAGACGCCAAGTTCACATCACAGTTTTGGAGGAGCTTACACGCTGCCATGGGTACACAGTTGAAGTTCAGTACTGCTTATCATCCTCAGACAGATGGACAGTCTGAGCGGACTATTCGGACCTTGGAAGATTTGCTACGCTTGAGCGTACAAACTTACTCAACAGATATGTGCCAGATCCTTCTCATTGTATCAGCAATGATCTTCCTGGTTTGCAAGTGACACCAGATTCCTCTTATGTGGAACTACCAGTTCGCATCCTCGAGGAGAGCAGCAGACAGCTGAGGAACAGGTCATTTCCTATGGTCAAGGTTCTGTGGAATAGACATGACGAAAGGGAGGCAACCTGGGAGCTAGAGCAGGATGTTGCGGAGAAGTGGCCGGAACTTCTTGCTGAATTTTGAGGGCGAAATTCCTGATAAGGTGGGGAGATTGTTATACCCAGTAAAAAGTTTTATGTTAATCTTTAATGAATTAATTTTTGGCTTGGATGATTTCAGATCGACAGTAGGATGAGCCAGGAGCTCAATCAGAGGCTATTGGAATTTCTGAAATTTCTAGGGATTTTTCGGAGCACCGAGGTGAATTTTAAGTAATTTTCCCTGTTTAATTAGATTTATTGGATTTTTAGAAATTCGAAAATCCATTTAAATTAAACCGGAAATTGGTTTACCGCGCGTGAACCGGACCGGAACGGTTCAGCGGAGGCGGAGACGGTTCGCCGAGTGAGTTTGCGCGTGCGTTCTGATAAGCTGATCGGACGGTCGTGATCGACGGTTGGGATTGAACCGGCTGATCGGGTGCTTACCGTGTCGATAGCGTGTCGACAGCGCGTATCGGGTGCTTACCGTGTCGAAAGCGTGTCAACGGCGCGTAATGGGTTTCACCGTGTCGGCTAGAAATATAAAACCCTCGCGAAACGATTAGGGTTCGTTCGGCCGACCGATAGAGAGAGTTTTTCCGTTGTACGGCGCGTGATTCCGGCGGCCTGGCAAGGGGCTTTTTGTGCCTGGAGATTCACGGGAACGAGGAGAGTCAATTCGTACCGGATTCGTTCGGCGAGGAGCTGCGGCGAGCTGCGGACGAAGTTCACCGTCGCCGGCGTCGTTGAGGTAGGAAATTCAGTTTAAATTAGTGATTTAGTAGAAAATTAAAAGCATGAAATACTTTGCTTAATGAAAACAAGCATGTGGATGAAAATCGGATTTAATTGAATGCTAAATTGTGTCTTTTGCAAATTTCGGAATTTCCTGGAAAAATTCCCATTTCGCCGAAAAAAAAATTTATTGATACTTAGGAGCATGTTAGGAAATTGTTCTCCTTGTTCGCAGTCGCCGGAAATCGACGGAAGGATCGTAATGGTCGGCGATGGCGGCGGCTAGGGTTTCGCGGGCTTCGGACCGAGAAAGGAGAAGGGTTTAGATAATATCAAATCTAATTAAGTAATTAATGATATTTACGCCATTTTATTAGTAATTAAAATTAATCCGATTAACGGATTATTAAGAAATTGGTTCGGCGGTGTCGCGGTTCAGCGCGACAGTTCCGAACCGGCAGCGAAAACCGGTTCAGCAGGATTCGGCGCGGACGAACGGCGCGAAAGCCGAACCGGCAGCGAAAACCGGTTCCGCGGGATTCGGCGCGGACGAACGGCGCGAAAGCCGAACCGGCAGCGAAAACCGGTTCAGCGGGAGTCGGCGCGGACGAACGGCGCGGCGCGGAGGAGAGAGAAGCGGAAGGAAAATTCGGAAATTTATTATTAATCCGAATTTTCGGAAATAAAAAGGATAAGCGAAAAATTTAATTCGAAAATTAATCCGAATTTTTGGAAAAAGGATATATGTGGAATTTAAATTCGGAAATTTATTTCGAATTTCGGAAAATGGATAAAGGGCGGAAATTGAAATTGGGATTTAAAAATTTCCTGAAGTGGGGGAAAATGTTATCAGTGATGACAGTACAGCTGGAAACAGTCAGACAGAAGTATGGTACACGGATGTTACCAGAACAGTCAGTAATTGACAGTTGTGTTGCTTGATGGCAACGGCATGGATTGAGTCAGTTTACTCAGTGTTGGCATATTTTATGGATTGGCATACTGGACCGGACTACTATAGAACTTAATCATGGGGTTAGAGATTGGCAATGACTACACCCCTTCCACAGTATACATGTGACTGGTATGCGCCTTGTTGTACCTGGATACATGTTGCCGGATCTTGGAGTTAGAGATTGGCAATGACTGTAGGGGCGTGAGCTTCTATGGAAGTTGTTGGTAGAGGACTCTTTGGGATGGTGGCTGAGTCGATCTCTCCTGGTCCATGTGTGTAGGCCTGCGCGCCTGAGGGTGGCAGGGGTGTCTCGCAGTGGCTAGCCAAGTGTGTAGGCCTGCGCGCCTTAGGGTGGCAGGGGTGTCTCACGTTGGCTAGAGATTTTGTGACTGGATTTGTCTATAGTCTCCAGGAGATTGATTGACGAGAGACGCTGCGGTGTCGGGTGCTTAGGCGCCATGCGTGTTTCGAGATGGGCGTTCCCACTGGCATGCTACCTGGAAGCCCAGAGGAGAGCTACTCTGGTGTGACTAGGGGTGACTGTGGTTGGTCGGAGTCTGGGACTGAGAGTGCCTATCCACCATACATTGTTATGCTGTATTCCTATATTTTTGCTATTATCCTTCTCTTGCATGTGAGTTTTACTAGCTGTCTTTCCTACTGGGCGTAGCTCATTCCTGTATTGTATATTTCAGTGGCTCGGCAGACTTGACGCTACCTGATTAGGTGGGATCGTGGTCAGCAGGCTTGTGGAGGATATCTGATTGTGATTGTCTGAGATATTCTGGTTAGTTGATTGTTGCTGTTGGATGTATTTAATGAGGTTATTATTCTCATATGTCATGTAATATGTGAGGGAAATTCTGACTTATGTTTCTGGTTGGATAATATTGCACTTGTTGGACTTGGTCTTATTCTTGTAATGTAGTTTCCATTTACTACCCTACCTTATTGTCTTGGAGTATGGTGTGTGGAGTGCCATATTTTATCTGAGGATGTTATATATCTTTTTGTTTGATGGTGAGGTCATTACATGACTATGGAACTTAATCATGGGGGTTCAGACTTCTAATAGACCGGTTCTCCTACCCGTAGGGGTTAGGAGTATTGGGTCTAGTAGGAGTAACATTGCGCGAGTCCATCTGTTAATTCAGGAGTCATGAACCTGATTTGACGGTGTACCCGGGAGATGGGATCCACATTGTTAAGGGAAGTAGGTGTGTAATGATGTGTTATATCCTATGTTTTCGTAGGCTACTCAGGTTGGTATGGGACGATCTGAGCTGTCTATAAAAAAAAAAAAAAAAAAAAATTGTATGCCAAAAATCAGCCTAGGAAAAATGGGGTGTAACAAATACTATCGAACACTAATAAAAATTGTTATGACCATCATCTACATATAAATTTGCTATTTATAGATTAATTGTATCTTTAATTTTTTTGCACAAATAAAAAATAAAAGTTAATGTCAACAATTATTATTGTAGTAGTTATGTAATCCTAAAACATTTATTTTAAGAATATTGTTTTCATTTTAAAGGATATAATGATAATCAATCTATTAAAAATATATCTTATAATTTAGTCCAAAATTTTTTAAAATTATTTCTAAAAAGTATTAAGAGTAACATCAAGATAAATGTTTCCAAATTGTTAAACTAAGATAAAAATTAAAAATAATTTTATTGTAAGCATTAATGTAAGCTAGCAAAAAAATATATTTTGTTCATTTTTTGTAAATTTTATAAAGACTATCCTAATAAAAATTAAGAAACAAAGAATAACATCCAATATAAAGCTAAAATAAAAAAATGAAAGGGAGTAACTTTTTATGTTACAATTATCTTATTTTAATCAATCATAAATTAGGACTAATAGTTTTTAAATTAATATAATAAATTATTGCATTATAGTATTATTGCTTAAAATCATTTTTGAAATGAATACTATAAAAAAAATAATAACAATTTTCTTTACCACTTTTTGTTTTCTATGTTCTCTAAAAATTAGTAATGTGATTGTGAAAGAGAAACTATGAATAAGAGTTATTATAGAAAGATTATTGATAAGAAGAACAAGAAAAGGTAGAACATTGAAATGAAAAAGAGTAAAAGATTAATAATTTGAAGAACAAGGAATAAAAAATGAAAATAAGATAAACAAAAACAAGAAAATCATAAAAATTTCATGAATCAGTACAAGAATAAAAGGTATAAGAAGAAACTGATAAAATCAAATAAGAAGAAGAACGACACGAGGAAAAACAAAAGGGATATTACTAACTAAAAAAAGTCCTACAAATTTTTGTTTCAAATATTTAATAATAACATTTATGATTATGTTTTTATATTTTTATTATTCATTATTATTTTTTTCTTCTTAACTTCATTAAATATTCTTCTTTTTTACAACAAATTTATAATGCTAATAAATTAACTTAGTAATTCTAATTAATAATAAAAGAATAAGACTATTAGTATAGTTAAAGCCATTAGAATGAATTAAACATTTTATATTTATTTTTTATTACAAATGGTGTAAAAAGTTTTTTAATAATTTAAAATCAATATTATTTATTAAATCTATAACATAATTATTTTATTCTAAATAACATTCTCATATCTATTTCAATTTAGAAAAAATATTTTTTATAATATTAAATACTTTTTATATGTATTTGTCTTGTTAATTACAAGTGATGTTGATAACTCCTAAAAATTATTGATGGTTTTCCTTGTTTTAATAAAATAATAATTATTATTTTTTCTTTTTTATACTTCTTTTAAAAAAAAAAGAAAGAGACATATAATAAATTTTAAGAAGTATGGGAGTGGCGAGAATTAACATAGGTAGAGAATATATATGGTTAAATAAAATTGGAGAAGCTTGTGAGAAAAGAGAAAAATAATAATGGGAGATAAATAGCAAGAAAGAGAATGCATGATAGGGTGAGAAACGAAATAAGCAAATGAGATTGATATGTGGAGAGAGAGATTAATAAGTCGTAGGGAGGAGGGAGGGAGGTAAATAAAGAGAGAATACTAAAGATATTTACTTAAAGAGATAAGGGGAAATAAGATAAAAAGTATAGAAATAGAAAGATTTAAAAAGGTACAAAAAGGAAAAGAAAGAGAGAACAATGGACACTAATTGTTTTAAAAAGTGACACATGCATCAAATTGTATAGATGTAGAGAAGAGAGAGACAGAAGAAAGAAAAAAGAAAGAATAAGTGAAAAAGATTGAAGATTAAAGAAGAGAATTTTTGGGAAAAGAAGATAAATGCTATAATATATTACATGACAAAAAGAGGCACAAATCGTTCATGAGAGATATAGGCTTGGACAAAGAGAAAAGTGATAGGTACAACGACAGTGATTGGGTGAAAGAGAGAAAAAGAAAGAAAAATAAGAAAAATAAATTAATAATTGTATAAAGCGATATTATCATGCAAAACACATCAAAAATATATTTTTCATAATAATTATTAAAAATTCCTTTTTAGTTATTAATTATTATTATAATAATGATAATAATTTAAATAAGAATAATTTTTATAAAAATTTCTCTTAATATTTGTAATAATTATTACTACCATTAACTTTCATTGGAACCTTTTTTTATTAATTATGAATTACTATTATTTTTCTCCTTCTAACAGTTTTACCTTTCGATTAAATTTTCTTTTAGCAAGAATGATATATTTTATTAAGAATAATCCCTACAATTTAATAATAAGTTAATTAGTTTACTAAATAAAAAATGCAGTATTTGTTCTCATAATTAATATTTTTGTTCAAGTTTTTCTTTATATAGTTATTAATTACTTTTTATAACAAATTATTAATTACTATAATTATGACAAATAATAATGAATTGTTATGAATAATAGTTTAAAAATTTGAGATAAGGACAATTGTTTCCAATGCTATTGACCACAACTAAAAAAAAATTGCTCCAACGAATATTTAAGTAAAAAAATGTTATTCACACATCTACTATAACTCAAATATTCTTGTAGAAATAGCACATAATTATTTACTTCAACAATTATTGTTAATTAAGTTATCGAGATACTAAGCAACTTATTTTAAGAACAATTTATAGTTACTAAGAAAACAAAAGCAATCACAATTTTCATGATCCACCTTTTTATTAAAGTTTATAATTATGAAAATTAATTCTTAAAGATTTTAAGATTAAAATAAAAAAATTGCTATATAATAAATTTTATAAATAGTAATCAATACTTTTATTATGAGGATAATTAAAAAATAACATATTAAAAAAATTTTATCTTTAGTAATTTTTGAAGAAAATATTATTATTAAAATTAACTAATAAAGTAAAACAACTCATTATAAACATAATATTACGATGAAATGGAATAATTTTATATCTTTTTATTACCTTATTATAAAACATTTTTAATTCAAACTAATTTTTATGAATTAAATTAAAAAAAATTAATTAATATCATTTTTTAAAAATATTTTTAAAAAATAACTATACCTTTATGTTGTAATATTTTCATTTCAACAAATTCCTTAAAAGAATAATACGATTAAGAAAGAAAAATTATAATGGAGTAATTATAAGAAGTTGAATAAGAAAAACTAGAACACAAAATTGAACTATAAGAATAAAATAATAATAATAATAATAATAATAATAAAATGAATAAAATAGAAAATAAGATGTAGAGTAAAATGAAATTACAAAAGTTTGATAAATAAGTGCAAGAATAAAAGGAACTATACAAGATAATTATGGTGCAATAAGAAGAAATGTAACTCGATGAGGGTTAGAATTAATAATAATCCTAAATATGAATTAATAAAAATTTTCCTTTAACTTATCGATAATAATCATATTTTTGCTATTGTAATATTTCTTATTATTATTCACTAATATTGTTTTATTAAATCCATAAAATAATAGTTATTTTTATAGTTACCATAATAGTGGTAAATTATCAAAATAATTTTATTAACAATATAAGAGTATTATAACTAAGTATTGTTGTAATTATTATAGCACATTGATTATTATGTTATGATTTCTAAATATTAATGGTATAAATAATTTTATTATTCACTATATTTACAATAAGAAAGAACAATATTTTGACAATATAATTGTATTATTTTATTATAAATATATATTTTTTAATCTTTTTCATTTCTATGACATATAATTGTTCTTCTACCAGAACTACAAGTGATTTTGATAACTATTAACAATTATTAAAACCTTTCTTTTTTTTCGTAGAATAATAAATAATAGATTTTTATGTGCATTTTTCCACTTCTAATTTTTTTGTCAATTTATTTTTTTCTTTTAAATCATGTTTCTTATTCTATTTGTTTATCTTTTTCAAATAAGATGTTGCAGGTAATCAAAAAATGAATGACAAAAAAGAAGTTTGAGAAGAATAACAAAGATAGAGAAAAGTGGTAAAGACTAAAAGTGGAAGTAAGCATGAAATATATATAGATAAAATAAAATAAAGAAGACTAAGAAAATAAAGATAAATAATTGCAAGTGATAAACAACAAGAGAGAATGCACGATAAAGTGAGAGACATAATGAGCAAGAGATAAAGATAAATAAGATTGATACAAAGGGATGAGGACAAAATGAGCAAAAAAAGCGGTAAAAGTGTGCTGAGAGTGAAAGTGTGTGGGAGTGAGGTGAGTCAAAAAGATTTAATCATTGTGCATGAGAGAAAAGGAATAGGGAGAAAAGTAACTTGATTGATATGATAAGAAGGTGGAGTGAAAAGAGGGGATAAAGGAAAAGGATTGGGTTGAGATAGAATAAGTAAAGAAGGGAATTAAGAAAAGAGATATAAAGAATGATAGAGTGTAAGAAAGGCAAAGATAAATGGGACTAACAAGTATAGAATTAGAGAGCAAAAATAAATAGAAAAAACATAAAAAATGAGAAAAACAAAGTGTTCGATATGATTGACATATAAATTGAGGGAGATATAGAGAAAGAGGAAGTGAAAGTGGGGGAAGGAAACAGATAGGAAAGATTTAGCTAAGATAGTAAGGGGAAAAGAGAAAAAGGAGTTTTGAAAGAAGAAAACTTTAATTAGGAACAGAGTAAAGTGATGGGAGAGAGAAGTTAAATTAAAAAATAGCTTATGATAGAGATATTGAAAGGGGAGTGGGAGCATAGTTTAACATAGAATGTCAGAGGGGTTGTGTGATAGAGAAATAGAGAGAAAGTTAGATTGAGTTTTGTAGTGAGATAGAAGGCATTTAGAGATAAAGACATGAGGAGATAGCAATGGTATATGAGAGGCAAGGGGATAAGAAGATCGAGATATATGAAAAATAATAGAAAAGAGATTAAATAAAAAAGGGAAGAAAAGTTTATTAAAATATGGAGTGTGAGATAGAAAACATAGAAAGAAACATGGAACAAAGAGAGAGAAAATATAGAGGAACATAGAGAGAGATGGAAAGTGATAAAAATGTGTAGTATTATGATAGAGGCAATAAAGTTCATAAGAGAGATATAAAAGATGAGATAAAGGAAATAGAAAAAAGTTAAGAGAAAAGAAAGAGGAGACAAGAGTGATAGTAGAAGAAATAAAGAGAAAATAGAGGAAGAGTGAAGGGAATGATAAATTATTAATGGAAATTATGAGGGAGATAAAAGATGATGGTTGGAGGTGATAAAGAGAGACTGAGAATAAGAGGTAATAGAAGTGAGATAGATGTAAATAGAGAGAAGAGAAATAAGGTAGTCAAAATTCAATTAATAATGGGAGCTATAGTGGAATAAGAAAGAATTAGTGAATGAAAATGAGATTGTATCAAGCAAGAAGAGGGAAGAGGTGAGGGGGAGTGAAGCATCATGAAGAAAAGGCATGACAAAGATAAAGAATCGAACCAATATATTGGGAGAAAATTGAAAAAGAGGCAAATAAATACATGAGATGAAGTGTAAGACATAACATGTGTGGTAGAGATTTAGGTAGAATGAGACATTCAATCATAAACAAAAAAGAAGGAAAGGATAATAGATTGAGAGTTTTCAAAATAGAAGGTGGAGGGAAGAGAGATAATAGATGGCGAGAGAAGATAAAGATTATAACAAATTCTACAATATAGAGAGACCACAATAACATAGTGATTTTTTCAGATAAAAGATATTGTGATGCGTTAGAAACAAGATAAAGGAAAAGATGGAGAAAATAGATAAAGGTTGACATGGAAATAAAAAGAAAGAGATATAGTGCAAGAAAAAAGAGGGGAAAATGAGAGAAAAACAACTTGAAGGGTTAATAAAGAAATTAAGAAAAACATAGATAAGGAGATAGATATAGAAAAATAAGAAGAGATAAAAGGAGAAAAAATAAAAATAAGATAAAAAACTTATGGGAGAATGATAAAGAGGAAGGGAAATATAAGGAAAAAGTGGGAGAGGAGTACGAGATATAACGAGTTTAATGAAGGAAAGTGAATGACACAATGGAGAAATATGGTGATAGATGATTAAAAAGTTAAGAGAAAAATTGAATGGCTTTGAGATCTTATGATTAAAGCTATAAAAGAAGGCATGAGGGGGAGAAGAGATAATGGAGGAGAGAGAAGGGAAGAGAGGGTGATTTAGATGTTGAATTATAGAGTGTCAATTAAAAAGTCATGAAAAATTGAAATGAAAATAAGCATACAAAAAACTCTATAGTAAAACAATTACAACTTGAGATTTTTTTCTTGTTGTTCACATCTAACCTACTAACTTTTATAGGTTCAACTATAACTAAGTATTTATGAGCTCAACCTAAACTCAATTTTTAATGAGATCATTTTTAGCTTAAGCTTCCATGAATGTCAAGCCAACAAACTCAAAAGAAAAACAAAAATATAGCATGAAATAAATTTTCAATAAAAATATACAAGTTTTCATATGCTTGATGGATATAATGGCACAAAAAGCTCAAAATATGAAAATAATTGAGAAAATGAATGCTTAAAAAAATATGACTTTGCAAGAAGAATTTGGAATTTCATGTAGTCTATGTTGTAGTCACTTTAAGAAGAAATTTCTACATTTAGAATATTCTATAGTCCTTTTTTGAGAGGTTAAAATCCTACTCATGTTAATTTTTTATTTTATTTAGAAGGTTTACACGTTTATAAAAAACATTTCGTCATAACATTAGAAAGTGTTAAAAATCTATTTCAAAAGTTACTGCAAAAGAGTTTCAAAAGATTTTCAAAATAGCTTATATATTCTTCAAAAACACTGTCCAAAATGGAACATGTAAGGCTTATTAAAATAACTATTAGGTAGGATGAATATGACTGAATTGATTTGCTCAAAAGAGTTCTTCACCATCCAAACAAATGTTGAAAAGGTAAATGTGTTATTGATGGTTAGGTCAATGTGGATTTGATCTACACCATCTAATCACGTAATATGAGATCTAAATCAATCAATAAATCAAAAACAAAATCAAGAATGTTGTTGTAGGAGTTAAAATGCATTATTCAAAGTCATAAGATTTAAGAATAGATATTTCATAAGAAAAGCCATTTGATGAAGCTGGATGAGATTAAAACCATCACATGTCAAGCAAGGATTAATAACTAACAATGGATGAAGCAGTAACCATGTGATTAGCTCATCAAAAGGATGGCTACAATCATTAAGATCACTATTCAAAGGTAGAGGTGATCTCCACTATGCAATCATGAAAATGCACAATAGAATGGCACTGAGACACTTTTGATTGAGAGAGCCAACAAGCACCAAGAGTTTAGTCCAACATTGCTAAGTAGGAAATTGTTTTGCACTTTATAAATTTTTGTGTCAGTGAATTATATGAGCCAAACTAGTGCCCGCTCCCCCTTGTGTGCTCAGAATTTAATCACATAACTCAATATTATAGTTACAGGATTACAAATAATATGTGGTTCTTAGTTTTCCCTTAAAACACAATATGCCTTGTCCAAACTTTGGATTTTACATGGCCAACATCAAGCCTAAATCCATATTGGTTCAAGTCATTGGTCCATAAGCATTATGAATTCCCACTAGAGCTTATCACATGTACAACTTGAGATGTGGCTTAAGTTTTATTTTAATTTTGAAAATTTTAACAAAATTATTTTTAGATTTAATCAAGATTTAGCAATCATCAAAATGTAAAATTTGGAAAAAATACATAAAAATGGTATAATGAAATAAAGAATGAAAATAAGAATCATGTGCTTCTTAAATCAACAAATGATTTAAGATAGAACAAAACCAAGAAACGAATGATTGAAAAAATAGAATCTTATATATTTTCTTAATGAAAGACATGGTTGAATAGTTAAATGCTCTTTTTTAGGATTTAAAATTCAGAGGATTTGAAATGTGCATTGTAATCAACAAACTAAAATTCTATTTCATAACAAAAAGAAAACATTTTGAAATTTGATGCACATGCCTTCAATCCATTGAACTTGTTAAATACTCCAAAGTACTTTAAAGACCACTAGTTCACCATGTTCAAAATTGCATGGCTTATTCTTTAATATAAACTCATTTATTATAAAGAAATACATTAAAAAAAGTGCTAAACATTTAAGGTTTCTCCCATCAAACACAAATTTTTAGAGAAAAATATAACAAGTAAAAATATATATCTAATTAATTATAAGTGGTATTAAAAATGAAATATATATGCTCTCCGTTGCCTTATTCTCTCTTTTACTACATGCTCCTCCTCACTTTATGACTATTCTATATTTTATCTTAACCATTATCATTCTCTCCCGTGAGTCCACCAAAAGGGAGGTCTAATTTCCATAATTTCGATTATTCCATTGAAGGAGTTTAACAAATACATAGTCCAATTCTTACTTTACAAATACATACTCTAATTCTATTAATCCTCCAATGAAAAAATCTTAAATAAAGTGAAATCTTATATTTTTGTTATTTCTTTTCTTATAATAATGAAATTAATTAAATACCCTCTACAACAAGCCTACTCATATCTCGAATAGTTGATTTTTATATAGTTTTTTCTAGAGTACCAATTTAGGTATAATGAATTATTTACCACTATGTCTAAGAATTAAATCTTATACATAGTTTTTCTTAAGTTTATCTTATTATCAATTCTTAACATGATCTATAGCCTTTAGGGCTTCTTCACAAATATACTTTTTTAAGAGAAATAGAAATATAATATTATCAATATCTCTCATCGAAAATTTGTTCAAAGTCCTTGTATAGCATATCATTTATTTTATTTCTATAGATTTTGATACTACCAAACTCATGGTAGTTGTTAATCAATGACTCCATTAAATAATTCCACTTTTTCATTAATTATTTTTGTAACTGACTATATTGAATGTTCAAATCAAATTACCAAGTTTTTAGTTGTCTCTTTCCTAATCACAATAAAATAACTAATGTAAATCAAGAAAAATCATGTTCAATATCAAATTATACTAATTTCTAAACACGTAATAAATTATCCCCAAACATTTAATATTTATTATTTTACCTTTTATAGGCTTGTATGCTTTTCTAAGTAAGAGATATAAATTAATTTGATATTTTCCATTCCTTGTAATAATGACAGATATTTATTTTTATAATTTACTAAATAAAAATTAATTTATCTTATTTTCTAATCAAAGCAACAAAGCCTATGATGGGCACATTTTTATTCTTATAAACTTTAACTCTAGTAAATTTTAAAAAATCAATATCAATCATAAATCTAAGCTTCTTAACATCTAAACTTAAGATTTGTGTGTCAAAAATAAATTATACCAACTGTTTCTTTTGGTCATTTAAAATGAACATCCTACATAACTTACCTTTGTTTTGCCTTTTATTATATTTAATTCTTTAGTAAACTCTAATTTAACTATATGCTCAAACATTTCCATTTTTAATATCAAACCACATGATCATTCAATAATATTTCATCAAAAAATATCATGAAAAAATATGGTATTGATGTGCTTAGAATATTTGATATATCATCACACAACAATTGCACGGATTGACTAGCAAGCCCCAAATGGGTAATATCGATTAATAATAAGTAAATCTAAAAATATTTTTTCTTCTATGCTTAGATAAGTAGGCCAAGGACCACAAATATGTAAGTCAGCTGCACAAAGTTATAAAGCAAGGCTTGCCTCCATACGTCCTAAAATATGGAGACATGCTTATAGATTAACCAAGTATTAAATTTAGGAGTCCAAACCATCATAGGTTCAAAAATTGCAGGGCGTTGATGTTGTGAATTTTTAAAGAAAGTTCCAATGCTTGTCCCTTAAGAATCCACTCATATTTATTATGTTTTTGATTTATGCAGTTTTTAATTAGGCAATCAAATGTAAGATGTCTAAATTTAGAATAATAATTACATCTGGCATTACACTAACTTGATAATTAGACGTACACAAATAAAGAATAGGCAATGTATTCAACACATGGATATATGTTTTATCCAATCTATGATTATCATGAAACATACAATATTTTTTGTCACATGGCTATAAGATTAAACTTGCTTAAGTGCTTATGAAGCATTCAAGTGAACATTACTCTTTTTACATAATTGAAAAAAGGACTACATGAAGGTACATGTGAATGATTACAAGTGGATAAGAAAATAAAGTAGCATACTTTGACTTTAGATCATGTATTTCCTTTTCAAGTGAATCAAATGTTTCTTGTTTTTCTTTAAACAAAAAATTTTCTTCACTAAATTTATCATTATCAAAGTTTAAAGCATCATTGCGTATTATATATTTGGACAAATAATTTTCACATGCATTTTTTTGAGGCATTCAAATATGACATATTACAAATATAGGCTTGAACTTGATAAGGTAAGAAAATATTTTCCTTTTTTAGGGCATCAATTTTTTCAAGCCATTCAACAATTCTAGGTTCATGTTTTGCACTAATTTTCATAAGATTATCATATATATTTATTTTTTTTATGCTCAATAACTAAATTACTAAAAGAAATTGATATTCTATCACAAGATTAAAAAGTAGACTCATGATTAAAATCAGAAGTACTTGAGAAAAGCTTACGTACATGATTCATCTATAAATTTATTTTCTTACACTTACTCTTCTTCTTTTTTCTTTGTTTTTTTTGTTCAACTCCTTATCTTCACCAATATCTTTAGATTCACCATACATCCTATTTAATCCCTACATCATCTCAAAACAAGTTATGCATGTGCACACACTCACACTAATTTGTTGAGGCAGTGTATAAAGGAATTTATTCCATTAACATTTAATTGAATTAAAATTCTTGATTTATTACCTCTATCTTTAGGATGTGCAAAAGGATGAATAAAAAGATCTCACAAATTATCATCAATCTTTTGAATGAAAATTTTTATGGTATTTTTTCATATAAAAAAATTTGTCAGCATTAAATAAATAATGGAGGATTACATGATGAATATCCTTTCCCTAAATGTTTCACAATTATCAACTACAGCTATAATCATCCTTAAATAATTATATAAAATAAGCACATTAACAAAATCAAGCAATTTGATTATAAAGTAAAAAATCAAAATATTACAATTAATATTAATAAAATAATTAAATTAGCAAATAATTATAATCAATGTTATAATTATTTCAACACACAAATAAATGATCAACATAGTGATTTTACAAACTTACTATAGGAAACCTGCTTAGAAACAAATTAAAGTAAAACTATATATAAGTAATACAAGAGAGTAAATTGTGAGTTTCAAAATATTTTTGCAAATTTTTAGATTGCATTTATTTTTAAAAATTTCTTTATAAAAAAATTTTATGTTTGTTGATAATGATTATTTATAAATATACTAATTTTAAATTTTTTATGACTTGAAAAACTAAAATAACAATTAAAATGGTACACTAAAGTTTTTGGTGATTTGGTTCAAACTAGAACCTACATCCACCCAAACTATGGTCAATAAAAAATCTATATGTAAAACACTTATAACTTAAGATTTTTTCTCATGATTCATCTCTAGCCTAGTAAATTTTATGGTTTCAACTATAACTCAATCTTTTAAGAGCTCAACCCCAACTTGAGCTTTTACAAGATCAAACAAAACTCAGGCCTTCACAAACATTTGACTACCGAACATAACACAAAAACTAAAATAAAAAAAAAATAATTTTTTAACAAAAAGGTACAAATTTTTTTATGTTTGTTGATGAATATAGAAAGGTACAATGAGCTAAAAATTATGAAGAGAATTTAAAAAATGAAATCTTTAAGGAATTAGGCTTAATAGATAGAATCTAATATTTCTAGTTGTAAGCTAAAGGTGTTGTTGAGAAAAATTTATATCAATAGAATATGATACAACCCTTCATTGTTAAGTTAAAATCTTATTCATATTTAGTAGTCACTTCATTTATAATGATTAGGCATTTATAAAAAAATTATATTTATAGCTATTAAAAAGTATGGAAAAGTTCTTTTAATGGTTACTACTAAATAGCTTAAAACATTTTTCCAAATAACTAAATATTTCTATCAAAATGGTGGCCAAAATTTCATATGTAATAGCTAGTGAAATAGTTGTTAAGTAGGATGAAGAAGAGCCTTTGTATATACTCAAAAGAGTTCTCCACCATCTGATCAAACATTAAAAAGTAGGATGAGTTTAGGATGGTTGGTCCAAGGTGGATTAGATCTTAGTCATCAGATCATATAGGATGACATTTGGATTGCTCAATTAATCAATGATAAAATTGGCAATGATCTCAACCCTGGTGTCAAAATTGATTATTAAGAGCCATACGATTAAAGAAGAGATATCTCTTAGAGAAAGTGATACAACGAAGTCAAACTAGATCATGATCATCTTATGTTAACTAAGGGTCAATCGCTTAAAGTAGATGAAGTAGTAAATATCCAATGGCTCATTAAATGAATGGTTTGAACGATCACAAAAATGCATGATTGGATGATGTTGAGGCACTTTTGCTTTTAGAATCAAATAAAAGCTAAAAGTTTAATCCCACACCGTTGAGTAGGAAATTGATTTGCACTTTATAAAACTTTGCACAGTAGAATTATGTCAGGCAAGCAAGGGTTGTCTTCTCCTTATGTGCTTTTGACTTAATCACCTAAGTCACTGACATGGTTATAGGTTTATTGGTTAATTGGGGCTATTATGTTACCCTTAAACACAATATGTCGTACCTCCATAGGGTTCAACACTACTATATATTGAGATCAAGCCTCGACTTAACTTTGGTCCTTACACATTACGAATGCTCGTTCAGTAAGCTTGGCCCAAGAACTTTGCATTCAAATATTGCTTAAAATATGGTTTATTTTTTTAAATATGAAAAATTTAACATAACGTTTTTCTAATTTAATCAATATTTTATAACCAACCTAACAAAAACTTTAGCAAAGATACAAAAGTAAGATTTAACTAAGAAAAGAGTGATTTAAAAATAGAATTATCAGTTTCTTAAATGGATGAATGGTTTAAGTAGGATTTGAACCAAGAAAATAATGATTGAAAAAATGTAATCTTATACATTTTCTAAATCAAGGACATGATTCACCCACCAAATGCTTTAAGTTAATATTTGAAAATGTGATGAATAGGGATGTGCCTTGTAATCAACAAGCAAATATTCTATTTCAAAATAAAAAGAAAACCTTTTTAAATGTGATGCACATATCTTCAACCCTTAAAGTTTGTTAAATACTCTAAAATACTTTGAACACCACTAATTCATCCTCCTTAAAAGTGCATGGTCTATTTGTTAATGGTAAACCTATTTCACAATAAATAGGCTCATTAAAATAAATTACAAGACATTTAAAATTTGACTCATTAAACACAAGGATGACCCAACACAAATAATAATTTATAAGAGTAATGTCTTGTAAAAAATTTAATAGGATTACAAGAAAAAAGTGGCCATTAATAATTATTATCATTAAATAGTAAATACTGATTAATAAGGTAGAGAAGGTGAGATTAAATTTGAGGTAGATTCTTTTGGAGAGCAGAGAGTAAGAAAAACAAAATGATAGATAAAGAGATAATGTGGGATTACAAGTAAAAAAGTAAAATGAGATTTGTAGAGATAATGGAAGAGAAATAGATAATAAAGAGAGAATATCATAGAGTGGAAGGAGTGAAGATAGGAGTGAGGAACTAAGAGACAATGAAAGAGAGAGTGAATTATAAAGTGATGAGAGAAAAAGAGAAAAGTGTGGGTATGAGAAATGTCAAAAAATAAATTGGAAGAGAGGTCAAGTGAGATAAAATCAATGATACAAAGAAGAGATAGATAATGAGATTATTGGGGTGATGGAGTGAAAGACACAAATAAAGGGAAAGAAGAAAAATTCCAAAAGGGAGATAAGATTGAAAGTGATAAAGGAAGTTCAAGGAAAAGAGAAGATGGAGAGAGAAATGAGGAAAAAAG
This sequence comes from Vanilla planifolia, assembly GCA_023846275.1. NCBI lineage: Eukaryota > Viridiplantae > Streptophyta > Magnoliopsida > Asparagales > Orchidaceae > Vanilla > Vanilla planifolia. The sequence continues at coordinate 1,718,634 of JAIUJO010000036.1, read as the reverse complement.
GTGGAGTGAACATGGAGATAGTGAGAGAAGAAGAAAGACATAAAGTAAGACAAAGAAAAGTGCTAAAGGAAAGATATCTACAAAGGTAGATAAGAGAAAGACGAATGATTGATTGAAATGAAGAAGTGTGCATGATAGTTTAAGAGAGATGTACTTGAGAGATAGATAGAGAGGGTATAGAGGTCATTAGATAATGATTGGGAGATTGATAAAGAGAGATAAAAAGGCATAATGTGTTAGAGAGGGAAACAAATAAAGAGTGTTAGAAACATAGGCAGACAAGTGAAAGCATGCATGAGATAAAATTGAAAATGATGGAAGTGAGAATGTTAGTAGAGTAATTAGGGAAAAAATAGTGAGAGCTATGATTAATAGAAGAAATTGGGAAAAAGACAACATGACGACAAAGACATGAGAGAAAGTAAAAAAGTTGAACAGAGATAAGTAAAAAAAGAGTATGAGATAGTAAGAAGGAGATAAAAAATGTGGTATGACAAAAGATAGAAGAAATGGATAAAGAAGAGATGGTGATTTAGAGGTGAAAGAGACTAAGCGAATTGTAGCTTGAGCAGAGATATAAATAAATTGGGACATGAAAGAGACTGATGTGTAATAAAGAGAAAGAAATGCATTGATAGAGATTGTTATTTATAATCTCAGAGATAAACAGAAAATGAAAGAGAAAGAGACAAAAAGATGAAGAGAAAGAAGGGCAAATGAAAAGGGTTTGTTAAAAAAGAGACACACATCAAATGATATAGAGTTAAAGAAAAGAGAGGCAAGAAATAAAAAAAGAATATGTGATGAAGGGAGAAGTACAAGAATTGAAGAGTGTTGGTGGAAATAGAAGGTAGAGGCTGTAAAAGAATGTTGGAGAGAGGCACATGTTTTACAAGAGAAAAAAATGTAGGCTTGAGAGAAAAATAATAGATAAGAAGAATATATAGAGGGAATGAAACAATACTTAGTCATATATCTTTGAAATTATTTGTTATTATTATAAAAAATAATACTTTTGACAAGAACAACTTTTACTTAATTTTTCTTAATAATTGTAATAATTATTAATTACCATTACAATTCTTGAGAAAAACTTTTATTAATTATCAATAATTGTTATACTAATACTAATAATTATTATTATTTCACTTTTAAATGTCTCTTGGAAATTAAAGTTAATTAGTTTAAGAATAATTATGATTCATTCTTAATTTTTAATAATAATTTAATTAAATTACTATTAATTATAAACTAATAATTATATATTTATTAGCATAATTATAAATTTAATTTAAGATTCTCACTTATTTGTATAGAAAGTATTGAATTATTATAATTATTTTTAATAATAATTATTTATTATTAATAATTTTCACAGAATTGGTGGTAAGAATAGATATTAGAAATATTATTGGAAGTAATTAACAAAAAATTCTATAATCATCATTTAAATATAAATTTTTTTTTTATGTTAATTTTAATACTAATATTTTTATAAAATAAGTTAACATTAATAGTTACTATTATTATTGTTATTTTTATGCTTATTAAATTATCTTAAGAACAAGTTATAATTACTTATAATATAGTAACGATCATTATATTCATGATCAATATTTTAGTTAAATCTTACAATTATGAAAATTAATTGTTAAGAATAATATGAAGAAAATAAAAATAATTAATTCTTTTAATTATTAAATTGTAATAGAAATAACTAAAATTTTTATTGTAAGGATAATTGTTAAATGACTACAAAAAATATTTCATTCTTCTTCTTTCTTTAAAATTTCAAACTATTATTAGTTCTATATTAAAAAATTTTGTAAATTAATCATTTAATTATTTAATTATTATACATATAATTAGTAATTATTTTCTTATCTTGTTTTATTTTGTTCATATTTTTGAAAATAATAATGTGATTAAGAAAGTAAAACAACAGAAGAGTAATTGTAAAATGTGGATTAATATGAAAATGACTAAGAACAAGCAAAACACAAAGATGAACATGAAGTAGAGAATAATAACAAGAAAAAAAGTAATGGAAGGAAATAAGATAAAGAAAAAATGAAGGAAGATGCATTTCAAAGATAACTACAAGAATGCGAGGAATTATAAGAAATGGGTTTTGTGTAATAAGAAGAAAAACAACATAAAGAAGACAAAAAAAATATTAATAGTTAATTTAACCAAATATAAATGTTTCTTCAAACATAATAATAATAATAATCTTAATCATTAATAAATTGTTTTAATGTTGCTCAATAATATATATATTGATTAAATTTTGAAAATAATAGTTATTTTTAATATTTTTTTAATGCCATTTATAATTGAATATAATAATTAATGTTAATAATTAAATGAAATTGCAATAAATTATTGTTATACATATAATTAAACAATAATTATTTTATTATAATTTTAATTTTAAATAAAGTAATAAAGTTTATTCACCATTATAATTAAAACAAGAAAAATCTATTTTTAATAATAAATTATAAATATACTAGACTAATAAAATTTGTTATATTTAGTTGACTTTATAAAATTTTAACTATAATAGTAAATATAATTTATAATTTATCTTCATTGTATTTACAAGTAATTTGGATCACTATAAATAACTATTAAAATAGTTCTTATTTTTATGAAAATAATAGTTAATTTATAATTTTTTTTAATTTCCTATTTTTAATATTTTAACCACATTATTCTTCTTTTGATTCATTTGATCTTTCATATTCTATTTTTTAATTCCCTTTTTAAATAAGATACTTGATTTAGACAAAAATGATAACTAAAAAGGAATGAGGGAAATAAAGAATAAATAAAAATATCAAAGAGATGAGATATAATGTAAATATATAATATACGTAGTCAAATAGAAATAGATGAACTAAATAAAAGGAGATAAATAATAGCTATTCACAGATAGAAAGAGAGGTGATGCCTGATAATCTTAGAATGTTAATGAGAGATAAAGAAAGATAAAAGATTGATATAAAGAGATAAGAGAGGAAGAGAAAAAAAAAGAAATAAATGAGAATAAAATAAAAAAGAGTTTGGGACTGAGCTAAAGTAAGAAAGAGATAATTATTAAGAGGGAAAGGAAAATGAGGGGGATGAAACTTCAACACATGGAAAAAAAAGGTTAAGTGATAAGTAGGAATAATGAAAGAAGTGTAAGTTGAAATAAAATAATTCAAAAAAAGAGAGCTAGATAAAGAGAGTGCAAGAGAGAGCAACAAAAAAGTGATAATAATAATGGGTGCATTAGAGAGAGAAAGAGATAATAAAGACATGGTATAGAGAGTGATAAAAAAGATAGAAAGAGAAAGTTAGAAAGATGAAAATTAAGTAGGGAATAGAATAAGATAAGTAAGAGAATGGAGAGAAAAGAGTAGTTAGAGATTGGAGAGAGAAAAATAATGACAAAGTGAGAGAGAATGATAAGTAAGAATTCAAACAGCAAAAATAGAGAAAAACATATATAGAAGGTGACAAAGAGCCAAGTGAAATAGCAAAACCAAGAGAGAGAGTTAAAGAAGAAAACCTTAGTAAAAAAAGGAATTTAGTGATCAAGACATGAAAAGATTGTGAAATTATGAAAAAGAAAGGCACAACGATACATGGAGAATAAAAAAATGATAAGGATAGAGAACAGAGAGAACTAAGGAGATTGTGATGTGAGATAATATGACAAAGGAAATTAAGAGAGTGAAAAAAGGATGACTTGGTCATGAAAGGATAATGTATGACACCAAAGAGAAAATGTTAAAGGGGCAAAAAGAAATATAAATAAAGAGGGACATATGGAGAAAGAGAGAATATAAATAAAGAGGTATGAGGAAAAGAAATTGACAATAGAGGAGAGATATAAAAGAAGATGGATGGACAAGAGAAAGAGGGAAGAAAAGATAAGATTGATAAGGGTAATAATAAGAGAAAAAAAGAAATGAGAGAGGAGAGTGATAAATTGTTAAGAGAAGTTAGAAGGAAGGTAGAACAATGGTTACAGATGATAAAGAGAGTTGGAGAGCAAGAGATGATAGAAATGAGATAGATGCAAATAGAGGGAAGAGAAAAGGGAGTATAAATTATTAGAAAGTAGAGGGACATATAATAGAAGAAATAATATGAATTTAGAGATTTAGTTTAGAGTTAAATAGGGTAAGTAGTTGAGGGAGAGTGAAGAGTCTTCAAGGGAAAGAAAGACAAAGTTAACAAATTAAACAAATACATATTGATACAAGAGGCAAAGTGACAAATAGTTACATAGGGAAAGGAAAACTATTGTATGTAGCATAAAAGATAAAGATAAATGTAAAATGAGATATACAAATATAAGCAATGTGATTTGTAAAGAAGAATAAGAGAAGAGATAGAAAGATATAAATGAAGGCAAAAAAAGAGAAGAGTAAAATAGAAGGATGATAATAAAGTGAGAGAGGAGATGGAGACTGGTAATGAATGCCATAGAGAGAGGCCTTATACATGTGGCATGAAACAAAAAAGAGCAAAAGTTTAACAAGAATAAAGTTATATAAAGTGAAGGGACTTTGTTAGAGAGAGAAAGAGATAATGAATTAGATATTGATATAAGGTGATAATGATATGGTAAAGAGAGAAGATAGATGAAGCAAAAGGAGTGAAAAGAGATTATAAGAGAGATAAGAGCACAAAGAGAGATATAAATTGCAAAACATGAAATGAAGTGAATATTGATGGAAAGAACTTAAAGAGATAAAGATGAAATAGGAAAAATATAAATACTAATAAAGGATGAGAACAATAACTTTTTAAAAAATATCATTAATATAAGGTTTCAAAAAATATGCTAAAATAAGCAATAATAATTTCTTTTTCTACGTTTTAGTTTCTACATATTCTTTAAAAGAGTAATCTTATTAAGAAAGAGAAATCTTAAAAGTTTAATTATATAAAGATGATTGACGAGAAAACGATTAAAAAAATGTAGAACACAAAAATAAATGAGAACAGAACAATAAAAATAAAAATATATTAGAATAAAATATTAAATAATAAAAGATCAAAATAGAATATCAACTTTTTAAAAGTGTAAATAAGGCAATAAAAAGAGTTAGAAGAAGAAAATGTTGTAGAGGAAGACCAAAAATAATAAAAGCAAGATGAATAAGAACATTTATAATTAATAAAACTAGGTATAATTTTTTAAAATTATTGATGACACAATTGATGATTATCATATTAATTATTATTATTATTCCTTTATTATTTTTTTAAAAATAATAAAAATTTTTTTTTTTATATTTGTAATATTAATAATTTAAAATAGTAATTATTATTAATAATGTATAATTAATTAATATAAATGTTGATCCATTTATTGTGTAACATTAATTATTTTATAAAAATTATTAAAAAAAGATTATGTAATATTGTTTATTATTCATTAAATTACAATAAAATAAATCAAATTTTTATTATAATTTGATTATTTTATACTGAATAAATTATTATATAAATTTTGATTTATATATAATAATTTTTATATTACAAAAACTAATTTATAGTTCCTCTTCTTGTTAATTACAAGTGATTTTGATAATATTAAGAGTTATTTCATATTTTGGAAATCTTAATACGATAATAATTACTAATTTTTGTACTTAATTTTACTACCTTTATTTATTTACCTTTATTATTCATTTTTTTATTCATATTATGTTTCTAATTCTATTTCAAATGTTTTTTGTGGAAAAAGATATTGAAGATAAGCAAAGAATGAATGCTTAAAAAAGTGATAAAGAGAGAAAGAGATAACAAAAAGGAAGAAAGGCAAGAGAGGTGAGAAACAAAGTAAAAATAAAGTATATCTTGACAAATATAAATGGAGAAGACTAAGAGAAAAGAGAAAAATAATAACAATAATAGATAAATAGAAAGAGAGAGAATGCATGATAGAGTGAGAGAGCGAGAAAAAACAAATGAAAGAGTAAAAAGAGAGAAAGTGAGTGAGGGAGTAACATAGAACAAGAAAGGGATAATAACTAAGAGTAAGACTGCAAGAAAAGCTTAGTAAGGAGCATCAATTTGTAGAATAAGGACATCGATTAATACGAAGCAAACTGAAAAGAGATAAAGATAAGATATAATAGGTTTAAAGAGAGCAAGAAGAAGAGATAGAGAGATCGAGTGGGTGTGAGAGTGAGCAAGATAAAGAGAAAGTAGTAGGTAGTGTTTTAGAGAGAGAAATTATTGAGAGATGGAAATGATTGAGAGAAATATGAACAAAAGCTTTGATATAGACAAGATAAAAATTAAGAGACATATCGAGAAGAGAAACAAAGAGGGGCCTAGAAAGTGGTTAAATAGATTTAATGGAGAGAGTGAGTGAGAAAAGAAAGGGAAAAGCATCAGAACGAAGAAAAATTATATAGAATACAATGGAGTAAGGAATAAAGTGTAGAGAGAAATCAATAAGGCAGGGATCGAGGAGAGCAAAATAATGAGAGGAAACATGATTAGAGAGAAATGAACTGGGAAAAGAGATAAGTGTGATATAGAGGGATTAAGAAAGTAAACTGAAATAGATAAGGTAAGAGAGAGGTTTATTAATAAAGAAATAATTAAAACAATTCGACATGAAATATTTATAATTAATCATAAATAAAAAATGCTGAGAGAAAAGTGATAAATATTAATAAGAGATAACTTACATTAGAGAAAGTGCTTGATGGAGTGAGAGAGGGAATTAATAAGAGAGAAAAATAGAGTAGATTATACAAGGAGGTGGGAGAGTTAGATAGAGAAAATGAAATGAAAGGGCAAAGATAAAGAAAAAGAGAGTATGGGATAGAGTAAGAAAGAGAGAATAAATTTATAGAATTGGATGGTGTGGTGATAATGTAGAGATAAGGGAAGGTAGAGTGAGCTGAGAAAGAATTTGTTGAGAGATCTAAACAAAGAGAAATCGAGGAGTGAATATCATAGAGAGTAAGATGAAAGAGAGAACAGTAAGGAGAGTATTATAAAGAGGAAATAAAGAGGGATAAAAATGTCCAAAAGTTGAGATAGATGAAGAGTTTCATATAAATGAAATAAAAATTGAGAAAGTAAAAGAGAGTTTGAGTGATAGTGAAATAGAGGAAAATTAGGAAAAGATTCCTCATGAGAGAAGAAATTTAAAGGTGGAGACATGAAGAGACTATGAAGGTAAAAGAAAGAGAGTGAACCTATAGATTAGTGATAGGAAAAAAAAAGAGCAATATACAGAAGAGAGAAGATAAGGAGATAGCGATGTAAGATGCATAATAAAAAGTAAATAGAAAAGTGAATAAGAAAGATCAAATGGTGAAAAGAGGGAGTGTAAGAGATAGAAGAAATTGTGAGATAGTTGGAAAAAAGAGAAATAAAAAAAAGAATATAGAAAGAGATAGAGAGGCAACATATGAAGAGGTATGGAGATAGAAGAAATGGATAGTATATAAGAGATGTATGACAAGAGATGAGGTTGGAGAGAAGTTTGGCACAAAAGATAGAAAATAAAAGAGTAGTAGTCGAAGAAATAGAGAGAAGAGAGTGATAAATGGTTGATAGAAATTATTAGAGAGTTAAAAGAATGATTGATATAGAAGATGAAGAGAGATTAAGAGCAAAAGATAGTAGGAAAAGAATTGATGATATTAAAGAGAAAAGAGACAATAGCATAAACTAATATGGAATATAGGGAGACAATAGAATGAGAATGGATGAGTGAATGAGAAGGAGGTCAAGATGTTATAGATAGTGTTGAGATCATAGAGAATGAAAAGTCATCAAGTGAAAGAAAGTCAAAGATGAAGAATTAGACTAATACATAGAGATTAAAAAAGTAAAGAAGTAAATAAATACAAAGAGAGAAGCATTGTGTAGAATATATAACAAATGATAAAGATTGAGATTAAATAGACATCAAAACATAAACAATTTGGTTAGTAAAGAAGTACAAGTACAGAGATGGAATGAAAATGAAGAATAAGAAAATGAGAGAGAAGAGTGATAATAAAGAGAAGATAAAGTCTACGACAAAAAGAATACAATATAAAGAGACGACATACATTGAGATAAAAATAAAAGAAACAAAAATGATGGATCAATAAAGAGATATTATGTGAAACGATCATAAAGTGTGAAAAGGAGTGTAAAAGGAGAGATAAGAAATAGAAGAAGTGGAAAATAAAATAGGAAACAAATTAGTTAAAAAGTAAATTGAACAATGATAAAAAAAAAGGTGACAAAAAAGATTTTTATGAAGATAGATATAAAAACAGAGGTACACAAAGTGTAAGAAAAAATAAAGACATGGGAGAGATAAAGAATATTGAAAGATCAAAAAGAAATAAAAAAATATAGATTGGAAGAAAGATTAAGGAGGAATAAAGAGATAAATGTAAAAAAGAAGGACAAAATCTTAGAGGAATAATGATATGGAAGAGGGAAAAAAGGGAATATGTAGAAGTGAATAATGTGAGAGAGATTTTATTCAAATTAAATGGTAGCAAAAATGGATGACTTTCGTGATTGAGGATAAAGAAAGCAAGAGAAAATTAGAATTAGAAAGTGCCTTAGAGAGGAATAAATTTTGGTAACAAGGAAAGAAGATTCATAAGAGATAGATAGAGGCATGAAATAAAAGATAAAGTGAGAGAAAAAAGGGAAAAGAGGGAGATTAAGAGGCTAAGATTAAGAGTGACAAACATAGATTATGAGATAGATTCTTAGAGGGAAAAGGGAAAGAAAAAGAGATAGAAATGATTTATGAAGAGACAAAGATAGAATACAAGCGAAAGAATAGAAGTGAAATTTATAGAGACAAATGGGGAGAAATACATTATAAAGAGTGAACAGTTCAAAGTGAAAGGAAAGAATGGAAGAGTGGGAGAGCAAGAAAAAAAGTGAGGAGCTTGAATTTTAGAGTGAAGAGAGATGAAAATGGTGACAAAAAGTTTGAAAAGAAAAAAATACAAAGAGGAATAGTTGGAGATGAAATAGGTCATAGAGAGTGGAGATAGAAAAAGAGAGTAAGCCATCAACAAAGTGAATGTCACAAATAATAGAAAGAAGAAGAAAGTTTCTAAAATGAAAGAAAAAGGTGCAAAGAGAAAGCATAAGTTGTATGAAGATAGAAGAGTTAAAGGAAAATGAGGCATCAAGAAAGAGAACAAAATAAAGAAGTGAAAGATAACAAAAGACATAGAGGAAGATATAGAAAAATGAGAATAGAAAGACATGGTAGTGATTGATAAGTATGAAGAATGATAGAGTGAAAACAAAAATAACGAGTGAGAGCAAAAGAAAGATTGACTAGAGAGAGTGTTCGAAAGGGTAGAAGGATAATGGGACAATGGTGGAGTGATCAATTAAAAGTGGCAATAATGTCATCTAATAAAGACAAAAAAATAGAGAGTGTGAGACAAAAATAAAGAAACAAGTGAGACAATGCTCAAGGTAATAGAGGAAAGTCAGGGAACTTAGAATGTGAGAAGAGAGATGAGAGTGAAAATTCTTAGAGAGAGAGATAGAGGGATAAGGTTAAGGAAGAGAGGAAAATCATAGATATGTAAGAGAATCTTATAGGAGATACTACAAAGTTACATAGAGAAAATACAACCCAAAAAGAACTATAAATTATGAAAGTGAGGTAAAAAGGAGAGATATAAGATGGGAGCAAAAACATTGTGTAGAAGAGAAGGTGATATAGAGAAGAGTGACTGAGTGAATGACATGCACATTAAGAAGAGACAAAAAGAGAAAGGAAGGTGAGAGAGTTTGATAAGTCATAGAGAGAAAGTGACAAACATATTGATAGATATTTTTATTTGTGAGAAAATGAGAAGAAGGATAAGAAAGGGAGAAAAAAATTAAGATTGAGATAAATGAAGAAGAGAGAGTAATGGAAAGAAATAGTTTCAAAAAAATGCACTAATCGTATGACAAAAAAGAAGAAATAAAGAAAGAGATGCAATAAAAAAAGAACAATGGGAAGATCATGAAAGAAAGGAAGACAATTTAGGGAAAAGAGATGATAGACACTATGATAATGAATGAGATGGTGTCACACAATCATTTTGTGAGAGAGAAGGTATGGATAAAGAAACATAAATAGAGAGAGAAAATGAGAATAATCTTGAAGAGAGATAAAGGAAGAATAGGAAGAATTCATTATTAATCCTATAAGCTAATATTATTTTGAGAAGAAAATATAAAAAATATTATCAACAAATGTTATTTTTCAAAAATATTTGAAATGATTAATTAAGGTATATCCAAAAAAAATTAGTTAATAAGAATAACTATTATATCAACTTGTCTTGATAAATTAGCAATTAGTAATTATCATTATAGTATTTAAAGTAATGGTTATTAATTTTAATTTTTTAAGAATAATTTTATAGTTGTTAGAATTAATTATAATTAATTTTTATTGTTATTTAAAAATATGTTAATGAATTGCAATTTTAAACTCATAATGGAATATTTATTATCTTATCTAATTTTTAAATTTAATACTTCTTTGGTTCTAAAATAAGTTTTACTTATTTAAATAGCTAATTCTTAATAATTATAGATCTCATCAATAATAATTAATTATTTTGTATATGTTCTTTAAGAATTTTAGAAAATAACAACTTTTACTAATACTATTGACCACAATTAAAAAAAGATTGATGTATTAAGTCTAAAATTTTATTATCATGTCAATCATAACTCTAATATTCTTACATAAATAACTAATATTACAAGTATGAGTATTTACTGTTATTGTTGTTATTATTATCCGTAAAACTATCTTGAGAAAACATTTATAACAACTAAGATAAAATAATAACCAATTTATTTGTCGTTTCAAAATAAAATTTTAGATTATAATTTGTAATAAAATTTTAAAAAATAATTTTTTATTGTTAAATTATAATAAGAATAATAAATAAATTCACTATATAGATCCCCAAATGAATAGCTAAATAATTTTTTTTGCTCTTTTTTCCTAGTTTTTGAAAGCAATATTATAATGAAATTGGGAAAACAACGAATCAGAACTAATTATACAATTATAACAAAACAAAAGTGTAAATATATAACTCTTAGAAATTACAAAATAAGACTATTTTTAATTAATAAAATTCATTAAAAAATTAAAGTTATATTTATAATTATTAGTATCATTTTTAAAAAACTATGGTAAAAACAACTAATAATATTTTCGATAACTAGAAGAATAAGAAAGAGAATTCTTGAAGGAAAACTTATTAAAATAATATTGATAACTGGAAGAATAAGAAATTGTTGAACACAAAAATATACTGGGAGAGGTGAATGATAGAAAACAATTTGGAATAAAATAAGAAAACATGAAAAAGAATAAAACTAAATATCCAAAATTTTAATTGTAAATAAAACAATAAAAGGAGTTAAAAGAAACAATTGAAGATAAAAAAATAAATAAATAGGCAAAGTAAGAGAAAATGTGTGAGGGAGTGAGGTAGAGCAAAAAAGAGATAATAATTAGGATTCAATAAGGGAAAAGTATTTTGGGGGTAGCATCAATTAATATAATAAGGTGGATTGTTAAAGTGGAGATAATTGAATTGAGAGTGAGATGAGAGAGAATAGGTTCAAAGAGAGCAACAGAACAAGATATTGAGGAGAGAGAGTTTGGAATTCTCAAGATAAAAGAATAAAATAAGTACTACATTAGAGAGAGAAATTAAAGAGAAATAAAAATGATGGAGAGAAAAGATGGCTAAAACTTGTATATACATGAGAGAAATTAAGACAGATATATTGAGAAGAGAGAGAGAGGGACGAGACAGTGATTTGAAAGATTTAGTGGTGAGAGTGAGAGAGAAGAAGGAAAGAAAGAGTTGGAAGGAAAAGAAATTATGGAGAATAGAATAGATTAAGAAAGAAAGTGCAGAGAGAACAATGTATGGTAGAGATTTTGAAGAGGAAAATAATAAGGGAGTGCATGATAAGGGAAAAGAGAAACAAAGAAAAAAGGGAATGAGTGTGATACAAAATGGTAATGATAGTAAGGTGAAATAAAAAAGATAAGAGAGAGGTTCAATAATAAAGATACAAAGAAAGCTAGATATTCCTCACTTGAGGGAATTTAGAGATAATGATATCATGAGATAATGAATATATAAGAAAGCTAGCAAAGAGAAAGGTGAGAGAAAAAAATTAAATAGATATAGCAAGATAGAGAAGAGAGAATATAAGGAGAAAGAGACGAGAGATAAATATGTTAAAAGTGATATAGTGCTAAGAGGCAAAAGAGAGTGGTAAAAGTATAGTGCATGAGGGAAGAGACATAGAGAGAGGGACAATAAGAGAGAGATAAATAAAGATGAAGATGAAGACAAAGAGTCAAAATAAAGACATATGGTGTGAGACAAAATAAAGATCATATGAGAGATATAATATAGGAGATAGTGGAAAGAAACAAGGTGAGGGAAAAAGATAGGATTGATAAGAGTGACAGAAGTCATAAGGAGAATAGAGAGGAAATGAGATGGGAGTGATTAAGTGTTGAGAAAAATTAAGATTAGAAGAATGATGGTTAGAGATGATAAAAAGATATGGAGAGCAAGAGATAATAGGAATAAGATAGATATAATTAGATACAAGAGAAAAACAGAGGATAAACCTAAAGAGAGTAAATAAAGAAATAATATGATATGAAATAATGTGTGAATAAGGAGGTTGCAATAAGAGAAAAGTGGTAAAGAGATGTAGGAGAGTGAAGGCTCATCAAGAGAAAAAAAGATAAAGACAAAGAAATAGGCTAATACAAAAAGATTGTAGAGGTAAATAGGCAAATAAATTCATAAGGAGAAGCAAAATTTAGGTTATAACATAATAAGCAGAGACAAAAAAAGACATTCAAACATAAATAATGTGTCGTAGCACAGAGTTGGAGGAGTGATAAAAAATTAGAAAGGGAGAATGGAATTAATGAACCAAGGAGCAAAAGTGTGAGAACAATAAAGTGATATAAAGTGAAAGGAAAAAACAAAGAAAAAGGTGTAAAAGGAGAGTGAGAGAACAAAAAAAATTTAGGAAATAAGAGATAGAATGAATAAGATAGAAATATGGATAGAATGAAGATAGAGTGAAGATAGAAATGAGAGATGATTGAAATTTTAGAGTTAAAAAAGTGTTAGAAAGAAAAAAATTGAGGTAGAAGAAAAAGAAAAATATATAAATAAAAAGATAAATTGAGAATGAAAATGAGAGATGCAAAGAGAAAAAGAAAGAGAAGAGAAACAACAAATAGAGAGGAAAAGAAATAGAGGGAACAAATGGAAACAGATTGTAAAAGAGAGAGTTCAATGAAGATGACAATGATAGGCTATGGTGATAGAGGATTGAGAAAAGAATAGGGAAATAGGAGGAGAAAAAGCCTTTGAGATATTAAGAAAGTTATTGTAGAAGTAGATGAGAGAGTGAACTGCTAAGGTAGGTGAGAGAAAAGAGATATGGAGGTAAGAGATAAAAGGGAATAGTGAAAGATTAAGATGTTTAGCTGGAGAGAAATAATGAAAAAATTATAAGAAGTAATAAATTATAACTATAAGATCATGTAATAAATATAATTTAAATTATTATAAAATAAGATTGTTAATAAAAATTGCTGTTTTGTAATAAATATTGAATTTTAAATTAGAGAGAAAGAGATAAATTTTGGGATTGATTTAGATGGATAAGATCGAGATAAAGAAGCAATTCATAAGGAAATAGACAAGAAGAGAATACAAGTTAAAGGAAGAAGTGGGATTTGTAGAGATAAAGAGGGAAAATAGAATAAAGAAAGAAAGAAGTAGAATGAAAGAAATGTATGGAAGAGTTAGAAATCAATTGATCAAAAAGTGAGGAGTGTGAATTAGAGTGAAGAAAGTGGAGAGAAAAGAGGGGTAAGAGAAGAGATAGAAGATAAAATAGAAAGTGAGACAATGTAAGAAATAGTGGTTGCAATAGAAAGAGAAAAGAGATAAATTGAGTAACAGAATTACAATGTGAAACTCACAGATAAATGGAGAGGGAGATTGGAATGGAGTGAAGGTTGATAGATAGATATAGGAAGTTGTAGTGATGCAGAAGAGCTAGAGGGAAACAAGGTGGAGGGAAGTAATGAATAAGGGAGCAATAATAGCAAAAGAAAGGCATATGCCAAGATAAAGAAGGGTGAGAAGAGAAATACATAATTGTTATGATTAATAAGTGAGAGCCATGATATATTGAAAAAAAGAACAGTGAGTGATAATAAAGTAAAGATATGTTAGAGTGAGTGTTAGGAAGGGAAATTACAGAGTTGGACAATACTAAAGAGAGAGAGAGATTAAAAAATTCATTGTACGATAGAGTGTGCATCAAATAAAGAGTGTGAAAAACATAAAGAGATAACTCATACAAAAAATAAGGAAAGAAATGAAAATAAGGGAACTCAAAAAGTGATGACTGTCATGATAGAGAAAATAATGAGACAAGTAGAGATTAGGAGATAGTAAGAATTAGATAATAAAAGAGATATGAGAAGAGAGAAAATTGTCACAAATAAGAGAAGTTGAGACAAGTGAGAGAGAGAGAGAGAGAGATTGAGTTTATTATTTGTAGCTTGAGAGGAGATGCAAAGAGATAAGAAGGTGAGAGAGATTGATGAATAGTAAAAAGAAAGAGTCATTAATAGAGCTTGTTATTTTGAGAGGAGGGAGAAACAAGATAAAGATGGAGATAATTTGAAACATTAAAATATAAAAACATAGGAAGATTGAGAGAAAGAAACTAAAAGAGAGTTTTAAAAAGAGGCACACAACAAATGATAAAAAGGCAAAAAGAACTAAGAGATGAATAGAGAAAGTACTAACAAGTAGATGAAGAATAGGAAGAAGAGAGAAAATTTCCAAAAAAACAAGAATGGACAACAAAAATGAATGCGAGAGAGACAGGCACAAATGTTTTTTGAGAGACAAAAGTTAATAATGAGTGAAAAATTGTTGGATAAAGGACATAAATAAAGAGAGAAATAGAGAATAAAGTCAAATAAAGACTATGAAAGAAAAATAGAAAGAATAAATTACTAATCCAATAAGTCAATTGTTTTGTGACAAGAAAATATAAAAAATATATTTTTAATAATAATTAATCAAAATTCTTCGAAATTATCATTTATTGTTATACAAACAAATATTAATTTTTCAATAAGAATAACCAATATATAAATTTTTCTAAATATTTGTAATAATTATAGTTACCATTAAACTTCTTTAAAATGTTTTTACTAATAATGAATTACTACAAAGTTTACTCTTATAATTTTTTTTCTTCTCCTTTTATTCTTCCTCCTAGAAATTATGGTTAATTTTTTTAGTAAAAATTCTAATTAAATACTCAGTTAACAAAATTATCATTAATTTATAACTAATAATGCAATATTTCTTAGCAAAATTAAGATTTAAATTTAATACTTTTTTCATTCTTAAATTATCATTCCATATATATTTATAACTAATTCAAAATTATTGTTGTTATTATCAATAATAAGTAATTGTAGTGAATAATAGTTTAAGAATTAGAGGCAAGAATAATCTTTTCTAATACTATTGAACACAAATAAAAATTTCATGACCATCAACTATATATAAATATGTTATTCATAGGCTAATCATATCTGTAATCATTTTACATGAACTATTAATAATATTTAATATCAATAATTACTATTATTATAGTTATGTTATGCCAAAAAATTTAATTTAAGAATTTTTATTTTAATTTCGAAGATATAACAATAATTAATATATTCATGGTATATCTTGTACTTTAGTCTTTCATTTTTTATTTAAATTATTTCCTAAAAATAATGCGACTAACAAAAAAAAAGGTTTGTTGATTATTAAATTGTGGTGATAGTGATAAATAATTTTTTTGTAAGCATAATCATAAGATATCTAAAAACATACTTTGTTCATTTTTTTTGTAAATTTAAAAAAAACTGTTCTAATAAAAATTAAGAAACGAAGAATAAGATTGCATTATAAACATAAAATAAAAACATAAAGGTGGTATTAGAAAAAAATACAATCCAAAAAACAATAAGAATTCTCTTTTCTATCTTTTATTTTTTATGTATTCCAAAAAGTAGTAATGTGATTCTTAAAGAGGTATTATGGAGAAAGTGATTATAAAAAGACGAATTATAAGAAGTAGAACATTGAAATGAGCCAAAATAAGAAAATGATTACATGAATAAAAAGAAATAAAAGAAGAAAATATGATAAAAAACAAAATTGAAAAAAAAATAAAAGTTTCATGCATAAGTACAAGAATAAAAGAAATAAAAACAAATATATAACGTGCAATAACAAGAAAAACAACTCGAGGAAAACAAAAACCAATAATAGTAATTTAAAAAATTACTAAAATTTTTTTCTTTAAAATATTTAAAATAATATTTATTATTATCATTTTATTTTTTTTACTATTCTTTATTATTAGTTCTTTATTAACTTCAATAAATATTCTTCATATTTACTACAATTTTAAAATTCTAATAATTTTACTTAATAGTGCTAATTAATACATAAGAATAAGACTATTGATATTAATATAGCCATTATAATGAATTAATTACATAATATTAATTTTTGGTTATAAATTGTTTAAAAAATTTTATTGTTAACATAATTTAAAGAATAATATTCTTTTTTAAAAAATATAATTTAATTATTCTACTTTAAATAAATTTGTTATACCTATTTGAATTTATAAATAACATTTATGATAATTAAATACTATTTATAGTGGTTCTTCCTCTTATTTGTAATTTATTTTCATATCTCCTAAAAATTATTAAAGATTTTCTTAGTTTTAATAGAATAATAAATAATATTTTATTCTTTATTATACTTCTTTTAATTTATTGATCATATTATCATTCATTTGATTCATATCATATTTGTAGTTCCATTAATTGACTTTCCTTTGAAATAAGATACTAAAGATAGACATGCAAAGATTGATTAAAAAAGAGAAAGGGAGAGAGAGAGAGTAAGGTATACATATATATATATATATATTAAATATTATGAAATGTGGGAGAGGCAAGAATCAATGTAGATCAAGTATATATATAATCAAATAAAAATGGAGAAGACAAAGGGAATAGAGAATAATAATAATAATGGGAAATAAATAGCAAGATAGAGAATGCTTGAAAAAGAAAAAGATGAAATGAGTAAAAAAGAATCACAAAAAGATTGATATAAGAAGATGGGAGAGGAAGAGAGAAAAAAGAAATAAAAGAGCAATAGAGAGAAATTGAATAAGGGATTAAGGTAGATCAAGAAAGAGATAATCCTTGATAATGAGAGAAAAGGGAGGGATATTGCTTTAATTGAGAGAATAAATGGTGGATTGATAAGGAGATAAGGGAAGAGTTGATTAGATGAGATAAAATATGTTATGAAAAAAATAGATATAGGGATGGAGAGAATGTGGAAGTGAGTAAGACAAAACATGGAGTAGTAAGGGGAGTATTTGATAGAGAAAATAAATGGAGATAAAAATAATGGAGGGAAATGATGAAGACTTCAATATAAATGAGACAAAAATTATGGGTTACATACTAAGAGGAGATAGTAAGAAAAGGAAAAGAAATGTGATAGCTGAAATTTAATAGAGTGTTAGACAAATAGGAAAATGGAGTGCTATAAAGAAAAAAAAATTATGAAAGATAGAATAAAGGAAGAGAGAGGAGAGAGAAAATAATAGGTTAAGATCAAAGATAAAAGAGAATGATAAACAATGATAAGAAATAAGTCAAATAAAAAAGAGATAGAGAGTTAAAGTAGGGGAGAAATAGTTGAGTGAAGTAGAGAGGTCGAGTGATAGAGATACAAAAAAAGTTTGAGATTATGAGAAGACATTTGGAGATAAAGAAATGGAGAGATAATGAAGGTAATAGAAATAGAAGCAAAAATATAAGTGAGAGAAAAACAAAGAGATTGAATGAGATGGAGAAAAGAGAGAAGATAAGGAGACAAAGATGCAAGATAAATAAGGGAAAGGAAATAGAGATAATAAAAAAGACCAAATAGAGTGGAGAAAAGATAACGTGCTAGAGATAACTGATAAAAAGATAAGGTGATAATAAGAGATAAATAATGAGGGGCATATATAATGGTAAAAATTTAAAACTATAAAGGAAAGGAGATAGACAATAAAGGGCATATGAGAAAAATAAGAGAGGAGATACATGGAAGAGAGAAAGTGTCACGAAATGATAGGATAAATATGAATAATTGTTGATGAAATAGATAGAAGGGAGAGGAAGAGTAACTTAAGTGTTAAAGTATTAAAAGAAATTATGAGAGCTAGAAGAATGATGAATAAATTAAATAAAGAGTGAAGGAGTGTAAAAGATTATAGAAATAAGATATAAGAAATTAGAGACGAGAAAAAGGATGATAAATTTAAAGGGAATGTAAAGAGATCTATAAGGAAGAGAAAGAATGCATGAATAATGACGTTGACATGTGAGAGGAAGATGTAAGGACATGAGGGAGAGTCAAGAGGTGATAAGAGAAACCAAGGAGAAGACAAAGAATTAGACTAATTCAAAGATTACAATAAGGTAAAAAGGTAAATAAATAAATAGAGCAAGGCTAAGTGAAGGATATAACATAAGAGACAGGGATAGACATAGAAAGTGACATGGTAGTATAAATAATGTTAAAGGTAGAGAATGTGATAGGAGCGATAAAAAGATGTAAAAGAAGAAAAGAAAGAGAGCGAAGAGTAGAAAAAAGAGAGATAATAGGAGGAGAGAGAAAATAGAGGGTATGATAAAGAATGTCATAAATAAAGACCATATAGATTTAGAAATAAAAAGATAATGATAAATAGAAAAAATGATATAAATTAAATTGCTCTTAGATAGAGAGAGAAAGTGAGTGATATAGGTGAGTAAGAAAATAAAGAGATATTAAGCAGAAGAGAGAATAAAGGATAGAGATTATGGGAGCAGCAAAGTGAAAGGCACAATTAATGGGAAAGAAGGAAAGGGAAATGTAACAAAGAGAAGGAGAATAGAACAATGAGATAGTGAAAGAAAAAGGACCTTTCAAGGAGCTTTATAAATACATAGTCCAATTCTTACTTGAAAGTTGCATACTATAATTTTATTAATCCTCTAACGACATTATGTCTAATAAAGTGAAATCTTATATTTTTATGATTTCTTTTGTTATATTGTTGAAATTAATTATATACCTTAGCAACAAGCCTAATCATATCTCCAATAATTCATTTTTTACATATTTATACTACAGTACCAATTTAACTCTAATGAATTATTTTTCACTAGGCCTAAAAGTTAAATCTTGTACTTAATGTTTCTTAAGTTTATTTAACTATGAATTTTGGCCATGACCTATACCCTTTAGGGCTTCTTCACTAAATATAATTTTTTAATGAGAAATACAAATATACAATGATCAATTTCACTTTTAGAAACTCATGTTCTAACTCCTTCATTAGCATATCATTTATTTGATTTCTATGGATTTTGATACTACAAAACTCAAGGAGTTGTTGATTAGCATCTTCTCCATATTTTTTCTTTTCTAATTTACTTTTTATATTTTTTAATAAATCATTCATCAATGACTCCATCAAATCATTCAATGTTTTCAATAATTATTTTAGTAATTAACCCATCAAACACAACATGCATATAGACTCTATCTAACGTTCAAATCAAATTAATCAAATGTTTTCATTCTCTTTTCTAATTGAAAGAAAATAACTAATGTAAATATAAATGTCATGATCAATATCAAATTATTTTAAGTTTTGAAAATAAATTAAATTATTTCCAAACATGTAATATTTATTTTCTCCTCATGTACATGTTTGCACATTTTTTGAATTGAGAGATATAAATTGGTCTCATATTTTCCATTCCTTGTGATTGTCATATAGATATATTTTTTATAATTTATTAAATTAAAAATACTTTTATCTTTCAAATTTTTTAATCAATTCAAATTTAAAAAAATCAATGTCAACCACAAATCCAAGCTTCTTTACGTCTAAACTTAAATTATGGTTTTTTAAATAAAATTATCTCTAAAATTCTTCTGATTCTTAGGTCATTTAATCAAAGTTCTACATAACCTACATTTGCTTTGCCCATTTTTATATTTAATTCATAAGTCAACTATGATTTATATATATGCTCATACATTTCAATTTTTAATAACAAATCATATGATCATTCAATCATAGGTCATCATAAAACATGAAACAAATATGGTATTTTCTTGCTTGCAATATTTGAAGTCATCTTACAACAATTGTATTCACTAACTAACAAACTCCAAGTGATTAATATTGATAAATAATAAGTAAAGCTAAAAATTTTTGGTCATCTAATCTCAGCTAACTAAGGCATAAATTTGCAAGTGAGTTACACCAACTCACAAAGCAAGCACTATCTTTATAGGCCCAAAAATATGGAGATACAGCTCTAAATTAACTAACCATTAAATTTAAGAACCCAAACCATCTTGGGTTCAATAATGGTAGGGTTTGAATGTTACGATTTTCCAAAGACATTTTTGAAGTTTGTTCCTTGAGGATTCCATTCATATCAATTATGCTTAGATTTATGGATTTTTTAATCAAGCAATTAAATGTAAGATGTATAAATTTTGAACAATAGTTGCATAAAATATTCGACTTAACCTGATAATTAAATGTACACAAACAAGGAATTGGCATTAAGTTGAACACGTGGATATATGTTTTTTCAATCTATAATTAGTATGTAAACATATATTGTTTTTTGTCCATTGGTTGTAATATGAAGCATTCAAGTGAACATTACTATTTTTCACATAATTGAATGAAGTACCACACACATGTAAATGATAATAAGTAGATACATGAAAAAATAAAGTTGGTACATTATTTTGTCATGTATCTACTTGTAATCATTTACATGTGTAGCATAATTTTATTTTAGATCATGTATTTCCTTTTTAAGTGAATCAAATTTGTCTTGTTTTTCTTTAAACAAAGAATTTTCTACAGTTAACTTATCATTCTCTAACATTAAAGCATTATTTCATGCAAAGTATTTGCACAATTCATTTTCACATTCTTTTCTCGAAGCATTAAAATACGAAATATTAGAAATACATGCCTGAACTTGATAATTTAAAGAAATATTTTCCTCTTTATGTGCATCACATTGTTCATCCCATTAACTATTCTAAATTCATGCTTTGTACAGCTTTTCTTAAGATCATCATATATATTAATTTATCTTTTATTCTTAACAACTAAATTACTATAATAACTTGATATTTCATCACAAAATAAAAAAGTGGACTCATGGGTAGAATTAGTAGTACTTGATAAAAGTTTACATTCATGATTCGTCATTAAATTCAGTTTCTTCTTCCTCCTCTTTTTCTTCCTCTTCTTGTTCCTCTTTTTCTTAGCTTCTTTCTTTTTATGGTTCACCTCCTTCTTATCATCATCAATATCTCGACATTCATTCTAACTATACAACCAATCTAATTCTTAAATCACCTCAAAATAAGGTATACCCATACACACGTTCATAGCAATTTCTTTAGACAATGTACAAACTACGTAATTATTCCTGTAACCTTTAATTGAATAAAATTATTGATTTTTTTTTACTTTTATCATTACGAAGTACAAAGAAAGTGAATAAAAAGATCTCACAAATTATCAGCAATCTTTTGAATAAAAGTCTTAAAGGCATTTTTCGAAATAAAAAATTTTTCACCCTTAAATAAATAATGGAGGACGACATAATTAATATCCTTCGCACAATGTTTCATAATTATCAATTATGGGTTTAATTATCCCTAAACAATAATATAAAACATGCACATTAACAAAAGAAAGCTATTTGACTATAAAGTAAAAATAAAAATATTAAAATTTATATTAATAAAATAAAAAAATTAGAAAATAATTAGAATTAATGTTGTAATTAATTTGCATAAAAAAATAAATGATCAACCTAGTGATTTTACTCACTACGTGTAGGGAACCCACTTTTATTCAAAAAGATGTAAAAAGGTGATGTGAATCCCACAAAAGTGGTAAATTATAGGTTTTAAAATATCTTTGCTAATTTTTAGATTGTATTTATTTTTAATAATTTATTATTAAAGGCAATTTTTTGTTTGTAGAGAACTTTAATTTATAAATATAATAATTTATTCTTTTTATGATGACGAAAACTAAAGATATTAATTCAAATGGTACACTAAAGTTTTAGGTGATTCAACTCAAACAAGAACCCATGTCCAACCGAACTAAGGTTTAGAATAACTCTACCTGTAAAACTGCTATAACTTAGGATTTTTTTTGATGGTTCAACTTTACTTGGGCTTTTATGAGCTCAACCTCAACTTGATTTTTTATAAGATCAAAGAAAACTTTGGCTTTCATAAATACTAGGCTACTAAGCCCAAAAGAAAAACATAACTACAATAAGAAATAATTTTTTACAAAATGTGCATAATATTGTTTATGCTTATTGATCAATATAAAAAGTTACAAAAAAGCTAAAAATTATGGAGAAAATTGAGAAAATGAAAGCTTACAGTAATTAGGTTTAACTAGAAGAATTTAGACTTTTGAAATTGTCATAAGTTACAGGTGTTTTATAAGAAATTTATGCCAATAGAATATGATGTAGCCCTTCTTTAATATGTTAAAATCTTACTCATATTTTGTAGTCATTTTATTTATAATTATTAAGTAATTATAAAAAATTTAATTATTGTTATTAGAATGTATAGAAAAGTTATTTTAAAAGTTGATACTAAACTACATATAAAGCTTTTCCAAAAAACTTCAATATTCTATTAAAATTCAGACCTAAAATGGTACATATGATAGCTACTGAAATAATTGTTAGGTAGGATGAATAGAAGCTATTGGATATACCTAGAAGAATTCTCCACCATCCGATCAAACGTT
Source organism: Vanilla planifolia (assembly GCA_023846275.1). NCBI lineage: Eukaryota > Viridiplantae > Streptophyta > Magnoliopsida > Asparagales > Orchidaceae > Vanilla > Vanilla planifolia. The sequence continues at coordinate 1,695,573 of JAIUJO010000036.1, read as the reverse complement.
GACAAGGTCGATGAGTTTAGGACTATTGGATCAATGTGGATTAAATCTAGATCATTCTATCACATAAGATGTTATTTGGATCCCTTAATTAGTCAGTGATAAAATTGAGAACAATCTCAACTAAAGTAATAAAATTAGATAATTCAGAGCCATATGATTCGAGAATAAATTTTTCATAAGTGGTCTGACAATGTTGAAGAAGGTCATAGTCATTAGATGTTAAGCAAGGTTCAATCACTTGTAGTGGATGATGTAGTATTATTTGATTGGCTCATCAAATGGATGGTCTCATTGATTAAGATTACTATTTAAAGGCTATAGCAATCATTACCTTGTCATCACAAAATTGCATGAAAGGATGATGCTTATTTACTTTTGATTTTGGAAGCAAACAAGCACCTAACGTTTAGTCCCATATTATTAAGTAGGAAATTGTTTTGCAGTTTTTAAAGATTTGCATAGGAGAATTATGTGAGTTGAACTACGGCTTGCACTCCCTTGTGTGCTCTAAATTTAATCACCTAATTCACTCATATGGTCATAAGCTTATTGCTTAATTTTTCTTATTATGTTACCCTTGAAACACAATATGCCTTACCCCAATAGGATTTAGGACTACACCAAACAAAGATCAAGGCTCGTCCAGACTTTCTTCAAATCATTAGTCCTTACACTTTACGAAAGGCCATTAGGCTTGCTCAACCAAAGCACTTAGCATTTGAGTACAGCTTGGGATGTGGCTTAATTTTTTAATTATGGAAAATTTAACACAATTATCTTTTTAATTTAATCAAGGTTTAATAATCAACCTAACAAAAAATTTGGTAAAGATACTTAAGTAAGATTTAACCAAGAAAGGAATGGTTTAAAAATAAAATTATATGTTTCTTAAATCAAATGAATGATTTTAGGATTTGAACCAAGAAAAGATTGATTGAAAAAATGGAATCCCATACACTTTCTAAAACAAGAACATTATTAAACCATCAGATAGTCTCAGCTGGGATTTCAAAGTGAGATGAATTAAGATGTGCCTTATAATCAACAAAGTAACATTTTTTTTCATAAAAAAGAAAACCTTCTCAAATATGATGTGCATGTATTTAATCCTTAAATCTTGTTAAACATTCTAAAATACATTGAAGACTACTAGTTCATCTTTAAAAGTGCATGGTTGTTTTGTTAAATGTAAACCTATTTCACACTTTACAAGCCTTAAAAAAAGTTAAATATTCAAGGTTTAACTCATTAAACGCAAGGATGACCCAAAAAATAATACTTTATATGAGTAAAAACTTGTAAAAAATAGTTTTAACAAGATTACAAGAAACAAATGGCGACTATCAATAATTTTTATGATTAAATAATAAATATTGATTAGTAAAAAAGAGAATGGGAGATAGATTATGTGGTAGATTCTAATGGAGATAGGAGAGTAAAGAAAAAATCATAAATAAAGAGTAACAGAGGAAATACAAGTGAAAGGAAGAAAGTTAGATTTGTAGAGAAAGTGCAAGATAAATAGATAATAAAGAGAAAATAATATAGAGCAGAAGTGAATGGAAGAGTGAGAAGGGAAAGATATCCTTATGAAAGTTAAATAAGGGATAGAATAATGATAAATTGAAATGAGGAAGTGTGCATGAGAGTATAAGAAAGATTGACCTGAGCAACAAGTAAAGAGGTTAGATAGATGATGGGACAGTGACTGGTAGATAGATAAAGAGAGACAAAAAAAGTGTAACAAATAAAGACTATGCAAAACATAGAGAGGCAAGTGAAAGCATGCATGAGATAAATAAAGAAATTGAGTGAAGTGAGAAAGTGAAGTGAGAAATTTGTAAGAGCTATGATTGAGAGAAGAAATTAAGAAAAAGATAAGACGAGGGCAAAGTCGTGAAGGAATGTACAAAGTTCAATATGGAAGACAAGCCAAAAAAGAGTATGAGATGGCAAGAATGAGTCAAAAAAGTGGTTTGAGAAAAGAGAGAGCAAATGGATAAGGAAAAGATGGTGATATAAAGGAGAATGTGACTGATTGATTTGTAGATTGAGAGGAGATAAAAATAAATTAAGATGTGAAGGAGATTAATGAGTAATAGAGAAAAAGAAAGGCATTATCAAAGATTTTTGTTTAGAAATTTAGAGACAAATAGAATGATTAAGAGAGAGATAGACACATAAACGAAGATAAAGAAGAGCAAATGAATTGTGATAACATTAAGAATAGAGTCAAAGAAGAGAGAGATAAGAAATAAACGAAGAATAAGTGATGGAGTGAGAAGAGCAACAATGAAAAACAATTAATAGAAATAGAAGATAGAGGCTACAAAGAAATTTTGGAGAGAGGCACAAATGTTTTGTAAGAGAAAAAAATGTTTGAGTAAGAGAACTAATGGGTAAAAGGAATATGTAAACAGAATGATAGAATACTTATTCATAAATCTCTGAAAATATTAGTTATTGTAACAATTATTAATTACATTAATAGTTCTTAAGAATAACTTCTATTAATTATGAATAATTCTTATAAAAATATTTATAATTAATATTCTTTCACTCTCAAACACCTCATAGAAATTAAAGTTAATTAGTTAAAGAATAATTCTTATTAATTGTTCTTAATATTTCATAATAATTTAAATAAATTACTACAAATTTTCTAAACAATAATTAAATATTTATTGCCATAACTATGAATTTAATTTAAAAGGAATTTTTCTTAAACAATTAACACTTACTTATATTGAAAATATTTAATTAATATAATTAATTGGAATACTAATTAATTAGTTATAATAATATTTGAAGAATTAGTGATAAGATCAAATATTAGAAAAACTATTGGACGTAACTATTAAAAATTGCTCTAATGATAATTTAATTATAAAAATATTATTTTCATTTTAATTATAATGCTAATACTCTTGGAACATAAGTTAATGTCAATGATTACTAGTATTCCTATTATTTCGATTACTATTAGTTATTTTAATAAAAATTTATAATTACTTATACTATAATAATAATCATTGTATTCATGATGAATGTTGTTCTTGATTCTTTTAATTATGAAAATTATTATAAAGAATAATATGAATAAAATAAAAAGAAATAACTATGATGGAGTAATTATAAAAAATAGGATTAATAAGAAAAAGACTCAGAACAAGTAGAGCACAAAAATGAACATGAAGAAGACAATAATAATCAGAAAAAAAACAATAAAACAAGGTAATAAGATAAAGAAAAAATGAATGCAGAACTCCTCAAAGATAATAAGAAGAATGCGAGGAATTAGAAGAAGAAATATACCAAGAAGAGCAAACAAAAATTAATAGTTAATAAAAAAAAAATATAAATGTTTCTCCAAACTTAATAATAACAACAATAAATGATTCATAATTTTTTCAATGTTTCTCAATAATATATATTTTTATTAAATTTTTGTAATAGTAGTTGTTTTTAATGTTTTGTTGACACTATTAATAATTTAAAATAATAATTCATACTAATAATTTAAGAAAATTGTAATAAAGTGCTGTCATAAGTATTATTATACATTAATTATTTTATTGTAATTTTTAATTATAAATAGTTTAATTAAGTATATTATTCATTATGTCTATTTCAATTTATAATTATATTTTATTATAACATAAAATATAATTTGTAATTGATCATCATCATAATTGCAAGTAATTTTGATAACTATTAATAATTACTAAAACTTTTTTATTTTTAAAAGAATAATAATTAATAATTATTATTTTTATTTTGGTAATTTTAATAATTTAATCACATTATTTTTCTTTTGATTTATCTCATGTTTTATATTCCTTTTTTAAATTCTCTTTTTAAATAAGACATTGAAGATAGAAATTAAAAATAACTAAAAAGGAACGAGAAAAATAAAGAACAAATAAAAATATCAAAGGGATAAGGTAAAAAGTAAATTTAGAATGTGTCGATAAATACAGATTGATAGATGTAGAGAAAAGAGATATGTATTAGTGGTTGATGAATAGCAAGAGGGATGATGCATGATAATGTCAAAGTGCTAATGAGAGAGAGCGAACGATCTAAGAGATTTATATAATGAGGTAGGAGAGCAAGAGACAAAAAAAATGAGAGAAAAAAGAGAATGACAAAGAGTTAGGTACTGAGCTAAAGCAAGAATGTGGTAATTATTAAGAGAGAAATGGGAAAAGAGAGGGTATAAACATCAAGCCATGGAAATAGATGGTGGAGTGATAAGTAGGAGATGACATAAAATAATTTAAGAAGGATGCTAATTAAAGAGAGTTCAAGAGAGAGTAATAATATGGACAATAACAATGAGTGTATTAGAGATCGAAAGAGATAGCAAAGATTTGGTGTGGAGAGTGATAGAGGAAAAATAAAAAGGGAGAGTTAGAAAGAGGAATCATTAAAAGGAGAATAGAAATAGATAAAAGAGTGGTGGGAAGAGAATAGGTTAAGGATTGAAGAGATAAAGAATGAGAGAGAGAATGATAAGTAAGATGTAAAACAAAAAATATAGACAAAGAGAGATATAGAGGGGGATAATGAGCAAAGTGAAATAGAAAAAATAAAAAAGAGAGAAAGAAAGAAAGAGAAATAGAAAGAGAGAGAAAGTTAAAAATTAGAGATTCTTAATAAAAAGGGAATTTAGCCATTAAGACATGATCAGATTGTGATGGTAAAAAAAGAGAGGCATAGAGATAGATGAGCAAAAAAGGATAAGAAAGGATACAGAAGAGAGAGAATTAAAGAGATCATGATGTGTGATAACTTATTGAAACGAAATAAAAAGTGTGAAAAAAGGAAGACATGTTGATGAAAAAGTAATGTGTGAAAGAGAAAAGGCATAATTACATGGACAACAAGAAAGATAAACAATGAGGTACTTAGAGAAAAAGGTAGAACATAAATAAATACTCATGAAGAATGGAAATAGAGAGCAGAGGAGAAATATAATAGAAGATAGAGGCAAGAAAGAAAGAGGGAAGAAAAAAAGGGTTGATAAGAGCAACAGTAAGAGAAATAAAAAAAAGAGATAGGAGGAGAAACGTTGGTGATTAAATGTTGAAATAAATTATAAATGAGATAGAATAGTGATGGTTAGAAATGATAAAGGGATAGGGACAACAAATGATAAGAATGAGATAGATGTAATTAGAGAGGAGAAAAAGGAGGATAGATTGATAAAAAATAAAGGGAGACATAAAAGAATGAGAAATAGTGAGCGAAAGAGGTGATTTAGATTAGAGCTAAAGAAGTACACAGATAAGAGGGTGTGAAGAGTCATCAAGGGAAAGATAGACAAAAATAACAAATTAGACTAATACAAATAGACAGAAGAGGTAAAGTGAAAAATGAATATATAAGGAAAGGCAAAGTGTAGTATATAGCATAAGCGATAGAGATAAATGTTTAATGAGACATACGAAGGAAAGAAATGTGATTGATCGAGAAGAATAGGAGAAGACAAAGAAAGATATAGATGAAAGGAAAAATGAAGAAGAGTAAGAAAGAAGGGTGGTAATAAAGGGAGAGAGAAGATGGAGACTATGACAATGAATGTCATAGAGAGTGACCTCATAGATGGAAACATAAACAGGCAAAGAGCAAATGCATAAGAGGAAAAAACTTATATAAATTGAAAGGAACTTTGATAGAGAGATAAAGAGAAGAAGTGAATGGCATAAAGATACGAGAGATAAAGCTATAATAAAGAGAGAGAAAATAGATGAAGCAAAAGGGTGTGAAAAGAGATAATAAGAGAGATAAGTATACAAACAAAGAGATATAAGTTGCAAAGAATGAAAAGGGAGTGGACATTGATAGAAAGAACATAAATAGATAAAGATGAAATAAAAAAATATAAATACTAATACAGATAGAGAAAGTTAAAGAGGATAAAAACTACAAATAAAATAAATGACAAAATAACTAAATGGTGAATTATAGAAAGGAAGGGAAGTTGAGGGAAATAGAGGGAGAGGGGTGCAAGAGAGAGAATTCAACAAAAGAAAATGAATGAGACAAAAGAAGACCATCTTAATAGACAATTGGCAAAGAAAAAGTGAAATAAAATGAGAAAGTGGTTACAATCATTAAGAAGATAGAGAAAAAGGAGAGAAGAAATAAAAGGGAAAAGAGAAAAGTGATAGAGAAGTTTGAGAGAAAAATGAAGAGATTGAGATTGAGAGGGTATGTTGGAGAGACGCAAATGACAAATCATGAAATAATAATTTATAAGACTAAGATCTTGTTATAAATATAGTTAATATTATTATAAGAAATAATTATGATGATTAATAATTTCTATCATTAAATAATAAATATTATTTATTAAATAAGAGAGGGAGAGGTAAGTTATGAAGGTGTAGAGAGGGATATAGAGAAACAAATGATAGATAAAGAGACAAAGAGAGAATACAACTTAAAGAAATAAAGTGAGATTTGTAGAGGTAAAGGGAGAGAATGGAAGACTGAGAAATTAAAAGACAAAAAAATTAAGTTTAATGAATTAGAGACGGAAGAGTAAAAGAGAGGAATGTGGAGATAAGAGAATAGAGAAGAGATAAAATAGAAAGATTATTAAAGCATGAGATACAATAAGTTACAAAGAGAGGAGATAAATAAAGAATGTAAGGGAATGACAAATTGAAGGACACAATCAAAGGGAAATATAAGAGATATTAAAAAAGAGAGAAGTTGGAGTGCTATCAAGGAAGTTGCAAGAAGGTGGAAATTGGGATATGTCCATGGAGCCAAAAGAAGTAGAATCAAACAAGGAGATAGTAAGTGAAAAAGAAAGACAAAGGAAGATAAAGAAGAGCAAGAAATGAAAAATATAGCTATAATAGATGGATAAAAGAGAGATGAGTGATAGATTAAAAATAAGATGTTAATGTCATAGAAAAGAGATGGACTAGAGAAACAGTTAAAAAGGATAGAGGGATATTGGTAGAATGTTAAAGAAATCGACAAAGAGCAACAAAAAGTTCATATGTGGTACATATGGAAACAAATAGAGGGAATGAGAATGATAGAGAGGCGAGTAAGAGTGTATACAATGTATCAAAGGAAAGTGACAAAAGTGAGAAATTAGGGAGAGAAATAAAGGAAAAAATAATGAAAGAAGAGGAGATAAAGACAAAAGATTAAAGAATAGAGAATAAAATAACAATGATGTGAGAAAAATAGAAAGAGATCGAGTGCAAAGTTGTAAACAAAACTCACAGCTCAAAAAAGAGCTAGAGATATCAAAAATGAGATAAAAAAGAGATGTGAAAAGAGAGAAAAGGCGACAAAGAAGAGAAGGAGAGAGAGAGAGGCGTATTGACTAATATGTAGTTTAGGTGGAGGCAAAAAGTTAGACATATGAGAGAGATTGATGTGTCATAGAGAAACAGAGCTTAGTAGAGATTATAATTAATAGAGAGAAGGAGAAACATGATAAAGTGGGAGAAAAATAGAAAGAAAATGGTGGTGGCAAAGATAAAAGGAAAGAGATGGTATTAGAAAGGGACACACATCAATGATTGAGAGGCAAAAGAGAGAAAAAAAATCAAGAAAAAAAGTGGAAAATTGGGAGTAGAGCAAGAAAGAAAGAAAGAAAATTGTGGGGAAAATGAGAGAACTTACGATAATGGCTGGGATATAATGAGGCAAAAAATTTGTGTGAGAAAAAAGTTAGTTGCAAGAGAAACTGTCATGGATAAAAGAACATAATTGGAGACAGAACAAAGTCGGAGAGAGAAAAAGAGAGGACGAGAAAAAAGAATAAATTAAAAATTTGAAATGCTGATATTAGTGTGAGAAGAAAAATATAAATTATTTATTTCTTTTCATTGTAATTATTCAAAATTCTTTAAAATTATTAATTTTTTTTCGATAGTATAGAAAAAATTATAAATGAGAATCTCTATCGTATCAAAGTTTTACTAGTAATTATAATAATTATTAATTGCCATTATAGAAATTTAGAATAACTTCTATTAATGAACAATAATTATGATTTTAAATCATATAAATTGTATCCTTTCAATTTAAATTTCCAATTAGGAATTTTAGTTAATTATGTAAAGAATAAGTCTAGTTAATGTTTCCTTTTAATTTATAATAGCATTACCAAATTTTAATTAATTATTAACTAACATTTAAATATTGAACATAATAATTAATTTTCAAATTTAATAAATATTTTGATCTTAAATAAATCTTTCTTATTTCTTTATCTATTTATAAAATATTTTAGTTTTTGTCAATAATAGTTAATTATTGTCTATAATAGTTCAAAAATTAGAGCGAAGAATAATCATTACTAACAATATTAACAAAAACTAATGAAAATTGCCATAATTATCATTTAGCTATTAAAATATTTTTCCCAATGTCAACTATAATTCTAAGTTTCATAGCTAAATAATTACTGAGTATTTATATCTACAATTACTCTTATGATTATATTTATGTTAAAAAAAATGCTTTTTAAGATGAATAATTCATAACTACTAAATATATAAAAATCATTATACTCTTGATAAATCTTATTGTGGAATCTTATAATCATGAAAATTAATTCCTAATAATGAAAAGTGCAATATCAAAATAAAAAACTATAATATTTATTAAATTGTAATACAACGATAAATAATCTTAGTCTATGACTAATTATAACATAATTCATTACAAATTTTGCTTCTCTTTTTATCAATTTTTTCAAGGTATTATCATTATTAAAATAAAAAACAACGAAAAATAATTTTGCAATAATCAGAAGATTTATAAGACCATTAATACTTTTATATCTTAATGTTATCTTATTCTTTGAAATAATTGATTGTTCTAAATAGTTTATAAATATTTCTAATTAATTATGAAATAAAACTAATAATTTATATCAATTAAAAAATTGATATAATAATTAATAATATTTTTTTAACATTTTACTATTTATACGTTCTTGGAAAAACCAATGTGGTAAATAAAAATAAAAAAAATCAATAAATAATAAATATAAAATGATGATTAACAAGAAGAAAAATAAGAAAATGTACAATAGTGAAGTAAACTATAGGAATAACATAATAGCACAAAAAATAGGAATAAAAGAATAAAATAAATTTATAGTATAAAAAGAATACAAAAAGTTTCAAAAATCAATACAAGAGTAAAATAACTAGATGAAATAAATGAAGTGAACTAGGAAGAAAAGTAATACAAGATGGACTAATAAGAATATTGCTAATTAAAATAAGCAAATATGAGATATTATTTAAAGTTATTATAATAATATTCATTAATATAATTATATATTTTATTACAGTTCTTTCAAGCTATTAACAAGAAAAAATATGAAATATTCGTTAAAGTTATTAGTAGTTATAATATTTATGAATATGATAATATTTTTTTTCTTAATTTAGTAATATTATTTTTTTAATAATTCATGTAATTATAGTTACATTCACCATTTTAATTCTAAAATTAACAATTAAGAATAATAATTCTTATTAATAATATAATAGAACTTCAAATAAGTAATGTTATAATTTTCTTAAAAAATTAATTATTTAAAATACTTTCACATTATAAACACCACAATAAAGTTTTTCTTAATTAGATTTAAAACAAACATATAAATTTATAAAAATATATAGTTATTATTTAAAAAATTGTTACATTTATTCCAATTTTCAACAAAAATTTATTTTATTGGTAAATGTAATTTATAACTACACTTCTAAATTACTTGTAATTTTGGTATCTAATAAGAGTTATTAAAATTTTCCTTATTAAAATAAAATAATAAGAAATCATTCTTATTTTTTATTTTTTTACTTTTAATTATTTTGATCATATTATTTTTCTTTTTCTTGATAGCTTGTTTCTTATTCTATTCATAGATTATCTTTTCAAATAACATATTCAAAATAAAGTTAAAAAGAATGACTAAAAAGGAGAGAGAGAGAGAGTGAGAGAGAGAGAGAAAGAAAGAGAGAGAAAGGGAGAGAAAGATAGTGAGAGGGAGGGAGAGAGAAAGTGCTAAAGAAATAAGAAGGAGAAAAGAGGGGGAGAAATGTTGAAGAAAGTTGACTTGGAATTAATATAGATAAATAAAAAAAGAGAAGACTAAGAGAAAAGAGAAATAATAATGGGAGGTAGGAAATAAGTAAGAATGATTAAAGTGAGAGAGAGATAGAAGATAATTATATAAGGAGATTGGAGGAGAATAGAGAGAAAAAGGAAAAAAAAGCAAAGGTAGAGAAAGGAGCAAAGTTGAGAAAAAAAGAGATAATAGCTAAGACTAAGAAAATTGTAAAAAAAGGTAGTAGGAATCACAATGTTTTAGAATAAGAAGGTGATGTGATACTAAGGAGATAAGGGAAGACAGTGACGCGAGAGAATAACTTAAGAAGAGAGCTAAGCATAGAGAAAGAAAGGAGAGAGTATGGTAAAATTAAAGACAAAAGAGAAACTTGGAAGGAGAGTATAAGAGAAAGAAAATTAAGAGAGATAAAAGTGATGGAGAGAGTAGAGAGATAAAGAGTATGATATAGATAATATAGAAATCAAAGGAAATATAAATAGAAGAGAATGTGTGACAATAGAAATGAAATAGATAGGAAATATTTAATGGAGAGTGGGAGGGAGAAGTGTGAAAGAGAATTAGAAAAAAAAGATAATGGAGAATAGAATAGAGTAAGTAAGAGAGTGTAGAGAAAAGTCAAAAGGCCAAAAATCAAAAAGAAAAAAATGTGAGTTAGCATGATAAGAGAGAAGTGAAAGTAGAAAGGAGATGAAGAGGGACATTCAAAGAGAGAGAGAAAGTAGGGTGAAATATAGAAAGTATGAGAGAGGTTAAATGGTAAAGTAAAAAAAATGAGTTAAAACTAGATTCTTAATAGGAGAGCAGGCACTTAGAGATGGAGGCAAGAAGTGATAATAATGGTATAAGAAATTTAGGCATAGAGATAAGTGAAAGAAAAAATAATTGATGAAGCAAGATAGATAAGAGCGAGAAGATAATGAGACAGAGATGTAAGATAAATAAAAGAAAGGGTATAGAGTGAAAAAATGCAAGATAATGTGATGAAAATTTAGTCAAAGAGAGAAGAGACAAAGAGGAATAGAGGAACAACAAGAAAGAGAAAAATAAAAAGGGGCATAAAGATAGATAGAGTGAGACAAAAAGGTATAGACAAGAAGAAAGAGAGGCAAAAGAGAGCATAAGAGATATAAGAGTTGAGATTGAGGAAATAGAGTAAGTGAGAAGAAATAGTAGGACAAAAAAGAATGATAAGAAAAGAAATAACTAAGAGGGAGTGATAGGGTTTTGAGAGAAATTATGAAGGAGATAGAACAATCGTGGATAAGAAAGACGAAGAGAGATGAATAGCAACAAAAAGTTGGAATGAGATTGATGTTATCAAAGAGAAAAGAAAAGGGAGGATAAACTTAGAGAGAATGCACAAAGATATAGCAAAATAAGATAGAATTAATGAATGAAATGAGATTAAGATAAGGGAGAAAGAGATGAGGAGGTGAGGGAGAGTGGAGTCATCAAGAGAAAGGAAGACAATGATGAAAAATAAGACTAACATAAGGGAAAAAGGATGAAAAGTTGGCAATAAATAAATAAGATAAGGGAAAGTATAGAACATAACATAAGAGATAGAGATAAAGATAGAAAGAGCTACGCAAACATAAATAATAAGAGTTGAAAAATTTAATAGGAGAGATAAAAATATGTAGAAGAAAATGGGAATGAGAGATAATAGCAAAAAAGGAGAGATAATTAATGGTAAAAGGAGATAGAGACAATGACAGAATGCAATAAAGGGCAACCATATTGATTGATACATAAAAATCCCTAGAGAAATAGTGAGAGTAGGATAAATTGATATGAAGTTAAAATAACTTAAAAAGAGAAAGAAAGAGTGTGTAAAAAGAAAGTGAGAAAATTGAGAGAGGTCATAAATAGTAAAGAAAATGAATGAGAAATGAGAGATAGGTGATGGAGAGAAAAAAGAGAAGAGAGATAAAAGAAAAGATACAAAAATGAGATAATCAAAGTGATTGATACACAATTAAGAAATATGAGTGTAAGAAAGATAAATAGAAAAAAGGAGAGAAAGGTAGAGAGACTGATAAAACATATAAAGATAAAAGAAGAGATAAAATATAGAAAAAGAGATAGATGGAGAAGAATAAGGAGATAAAAAATAAAAAGGAAAAAAAACTCAAAGGGAAAGTGATTGAGAAGAGGAGAAATAGAGGTAACAAAATGGAGAGAAGAGTGAGAATTTTTATTAATAGTAAATGAAAGATACAATAGAAGACTATGGTGACCTAGGATTGATAAAGGAAGAGAGAATTAGGATGAGAAAGATCCTTGATTGGTTCATAAAAGTGATAGAGAAGGAGAGTACCTAAAAAAGAGAAAGAAAGAGGATAAGGATGCAATAGAGAAAGGTGAAGAATAAGAGATTAAGATGCTGAGGTTGGTGGTGACAAAGGAAATGTTAAGAAATAATTAATTATGAGAATAAGATCTACTTGTATAATAAATTAACAATACTATAAGAAAAAAATAATAATTAATAATAATTATTATCTTGAAGTAAATACTTTTTATTATTAAATAAAAAATATAGAGATATATTACGACTACGATTCTACGTGAGAAGCTAGATAAAGAAACAAATCATAGTTATAGAAACAATTAGGGAATATAAGTGAAAAAAAGAAATGAGATTTATAGAAATAAGGGTGGAAAATAAATAATGAAGTGAGAAGATTATAGACTCAAAAGATAGAACTGAATAGTGAGAATGCAAGATACAAAAACTTGACAACAAAGAATTAGAGTGTGATGAGAGGATAAGAGAAAGAGGGGTAAGGCAAGAGAGAACAAAAAAATAGAAAGAAAGATAATATGAAAGTTAAAATGGTTGGTAAAGAGAGTAATGAGATAAAAAAGTATGGGATTAACTAATTGAAAGACACAAGTAAAGGGAAAGATTGAAAGTGATTTACGAAGCATAGGAAGGGAGAAGAGGGAGGGGAAATGAAGCAATGAGGAGGAGAGAATACATAGACAAAACAAACAAATGAAGGTCACAAAGAAAGTTAAAAAAGGGTGAGATGAGAAAGTCATAGCTATGATAAAAAAATAACATAGACACGATGATAGAGTTAAAAAAAAGAACTTTGAGTAAGAGTAAAAGAAAGAAATGTAATAAGACTATCAGAGAAGGTAGAGGGATAGTGAGATAATGATGGAGAGATAAATAAGGAGACACAAAAAATTTATGGTATGCTTAGAGTGAAAAAAAAGAGAGATAGATAGATTTTGAGGCAATAAGAGCATGCATGATGCATAAAAAGGAAAGTGAGTGAAGTGAGAAAGAGGGTAGAGATGGGTTAGAAATTAGTAAGAGAAGGTGAGATAAAGATTACAGACTAAACAAGAGAGAATAAAAGGATAGAAATGTGAGAGATATTACAAGAGAGATAGTATAATGTTGTGAAGAGAGTCACAACCTGGAAAACATCAAGACTTAATGTGAATGAAATTAAAAAAAAAGATGTAAGAAGAGAGATAAAATTAATAAAGAAGCAAAGGTGGTGTAGAGGTGAGGAAGACTTACTAGATGATATGTAGTTTGAAATTAAACAAAAAAATATAGTGATGTGAGAAAGATTAATGAGTCATAGAGACAAAGTAAGACATTGATAGAGATTACTTGTGAGAGAGGGAAGGAGAAAACAAATAAAGAGGGAGGCAAATAGAAAATTAAGGAAGAAAAAGAGGAAGAGGGAGAGAACAATAGGAAGGGATACATTTAAAAAGAGATATACACATTGAATGATAGAGAGGAAACGAAGAGAGAGAAGAAATAGAAAAAATAAACAAGTGAATAACAGAGAAGTGATAAAGAAAGAAAGAACTATATGAAATAGAAGATAGAGACTACTATAAAAATGAGATAGAGAAAGATACCACTATTCTTGGAGAGTCAAATAGTAAGAATGAGAAAAAAAAAGTGTTAAATGAAGTGATGTAGATATAAAGAAAGAGAAAATAATGTTGGAGAGATAAAAATAATGGATGAATAAGAAGAATCATTTAATTGTCTTATAAGGCAATTTTATTATGAGAAGAAAAAGTAAAAAAATTTTTTAATAACAATTATTTAATGTTTTCTAATTTTTAATTATTCTTTAAAAAGATAATAATTTTTAATAAGAATATCAATTATATGAATTTTACTTAATAAGGTTAATAACTATTAATAACAATTATAATTTCAATTCTCATAATTATTATTCTTACCCTTTCAAGTCCTTATTTGGAAATAAAGCTAATCATGTTAATAATAATTCTAATTAATTAATCAAACTATTTAACAGTAAGTTAATTCAATTACTATTAATTATTGACTCATAACGTAATATTTGTTAGCATAATTAATATTTAAATTCAAAATATTTTTGTACTGAAAAAATTATTACCTATTTATGTAAATAATTCTTAGTTATTACATATTGTCAGTAATAATTATTTCTAGTCAATAATACTTTATGAATTAGAGTTAGGAGCAACTGTTAATGATATTATTGACCATAACAGATAACAAATGCTCTAACCATCATTTATGTGTGAAGTTGTTAGTCTGATGTTAGTTCTAACTCTAATATTCTTACACATACAACTAATTATTTTTAATATAACAATTGCTATTATTATTATCTTTTTTTGTTGTGATAAAAAAATTATTTTAAGATGAAAATTATTTTAATTTCTGAGAATATAATGAAAATTATTTTATACATGAAAACTCTTCTAACTAAATATTGTAAATATGAAAATGTATTCTTAAAAATAATATGAAGAACAAAAAGATATAAATTATTAAATTAGAATAACTAGAATAAATAAGTTTATAGTAAGGATAACAAGAAAAGAACAAATACAAACCTTTAGTTCATCACTCTTTCATTTTTAAAATGAATTATTTAACAAAAATGAAGAAATAATGAATTGAAAAGTAATAATTTTATATCTTACTATTATGATATTCTTAGCAATTACTAGTTGAGTCTAAAATTTTAAAAATCAATATTATTAATTGTTAAACAAAAAACAATATTTATAATCTATGTCATTTTAAAAATGGTTAAAATAATTAGTAGGAATCTTTTTCCCTGTTTTATATTACATATTCTTATTAATGCTAATTTGATTGAGAAATATGAAGTTAAGTAATTACAAAAAAATGTTTGACAAGAAAAATAAGAAAATCTAATCACAAAGATAAACTAAAACTAGAGAACAATAAAAAGAAATATAGCAATAAATGAAAGAATAATATAAAATTTTGAAAAAAACATTTGAAAATAAGTACAAGAACAAAGGGACCTTGAAGAAAGGGATTATGAATAAGAAAAAAAATGCAAAAAAGAAAAAAATAACATCACCATTTAAAAAAAATTAATATAAACTTTCCTTAAATTAATAGTATTGTTACTATTATTATAACTATTATTATTATTGTTATTGTTATAATTATCATCATTATTTATGATTCTCATAATTATTTTTACTAATTTCGTTAATGGCCTTTTTTTCATATATTCATTATATAATAATTATTTTTATTATTATATTTTTTTGTTAAGAAATTAACAAAATCATTCTTATTAATAAAATACATTAATTAAGCAAATAATATATTTTAATTATGAATGTGTGATAGAATTAATTATTCATATTATTAAAAAGATGAGAAATCTAATTTTAATAATATATTTTAATTATTGTATTCTAAAAAAATTTGTTATATCTATTTCAATTTATATCTAACATTTATTACAATAGTATATATAATTTTTATTTTATTTTTTTGTTTTCCATAATTTTAAATGTATTTTAAAAAAATCAAAAGTAATTAAGGATTTTTAAACTTAAATATAGTAATAACTAAAAATTTTTATTCTTTGTTTTAATAGTTTTAATTTATTAATCAAATTATTCTTCTTCCTCTTTATATCATGTTTTGTATTCTATTCCTTCATTCTCTATCAAATATGATATTGAAGATTAAGAAATAATGAATGTCTAAAAAGGAGGGAGAGAGAGAGGGAGATGGAGAGAGAAAGAGGGAGAGAAAAAAAGAAGAAATAGAAAATTGGAATTGTTGTGAAATAAAGTGAATGTAGAATATATATATATATATATATATATATATATATATATATATATATATATATATATATATATATATATTTATATATATATATATAGTTGTGTGTATATAAGTAAATTAAAAAAAAGAAAAATTTGAGGGAAAAATGATAAAATTGTGGGAGATAAATAATCAGAGAGAGAATGCATGATAAAGTGGGAGAGGAAATCAGTGAGAGGGAAAGATAGAATAAAATGAGATAAAGAAATAGAAAAGAAATAGGGATAATAAAATAACAAAAGAGTGAAGATAAGGAAAGTGAGTGAGATAGTGAGGAAGATTTATAGTAGGATAACTGTTAAAACTAATAGAAATGGAAAAGAGGGGATGTTTCATCAATTGATCAAAATAAACGATTGGAGTGATTAGGTTGGAAAAGAGAAGGGGTTGTGAGATTAAATAGAATGGGCAAAGAAGATAGCAATATAAATAGATATAGAGAAGGAGAAAGTGTTAGAGAGAACAAGATAAAAGAGAGAAAGTAAAGGTAAATAAAAATGGAGGAAAGAAATAAATAAAGGGTTTGATATATATGAAATGGAATATAAGGATATAGATATAAGAGAACATAGAAGACGGGAAAGTAAATCGATCGAGATTAGCAAAGAATGAAATAAATAAACATAAATGTGACAAAGTGTACGAAATAAAATAAGAGGTAAATATAAAGATAAAAATAGACATGTAAACATAAGTTATGTTTGAGGTAGAGATCACAAGAAGAGAGATATAAATACATTATAGTAAAAGGTAGAAGTAGAGAAGAATAAGAAAAAAGAGAGAAAATAAGAGGAAAGGAAAGATAAAGGCTATGTCAAAGAATATAGGAAAGAAAGAGAGACAATATAAATTGAGACATAAAAACATAGGGAAATAACAAAAGAAGGATAAATAAATAAAAATAAGGAGAAATAAATAAACAAATAAGAAAGTATTCAGGGGGAGTGTGAAAATAAAAACATTTTAGAAATAAGTTTGAGAATGAATATGATTGAGATATGAAGAGATAGACGCAGAGTGAAGTATGTGAATAAAGATAAAGAGAAAGGGAGATTAAATAGATAATGTGTAAGATTGATACATAAAGAAATAGATAAAAAGTACAAAAATGTAGAAGAGAAGAGAGGGAAAGAACACAAAGAGATAAAGAAGAAATAAAAAAAATATACATTGTGAAATGGATGAGAAAAGATAAAGATATAAAAATAGAAATATAAAGAAAAGAAAACATGGAGAGGGAGAATGATATAATGTGGAAGAGATAGAAGGGACAAGGAGAGAAGTGTGGGATAGATAGTTTATGAAAGAAAATTGAAGTTATAATATAGCTTTTTTTAATAAAAGATAGAGAAAAAAAGTGAGAATTAGAAAGATAAAGTTCATTAAAGATATTAAGGAGAAAGATAAGAAGGAAAGAAGATAGAGAGAGAAGATATAGAGAAGTGAGAGAGAATAAGAAAGAAAAAAGGACTATGAAGCTATGTTGCAGAGAGGCATCAAAAAATTATAAGAAATGATAATTTATAAGTGTAAGATCTTGTAATAAATAAAATAAACAATATTATAAGAAAAAAAACAACTATTAAAATTATTATCTATAACATCACCTTTATATTTAATGAGTCAAACTTTAAATGTTTAGCATGCTATTCTAATGGACTTATTTCGTGTGAATCAAGTTGTAGTTTTTAATGAACAAGCCATGCACCTTAAAAGATGGTAAATTAGTAGTCTTCAAAGTACCTTTTAGTGTTCAGTAAGTTTCAAGGATGGAAGAGATGTGCACCAAGCTTTGATAAGCTTTTCTTAGGTCATGCTTGCCTAATTAAGCAAGCACTCACAAATATCAAGTTAGGAAAATTAGATCAAGCTCGTTCAAGCTGACAATGAATCTTGAATTTGATTGAAGTTAAGGCATTGGATCAAGCCAAGAAGCACTAAAAATAATATGTATTTGTCAACCAATATAAACCTATATATTTTGACTAGGCCTAGAGGATGAATTATTGAATACACAAAGGGGATGTAACCCTATTTTAGCTCTAATTAATACCATTATATGTGTTATTATAAAGTTAAAATTCTTAACTTTTCCTATAATTTGGGATTAAAAGCTTGTGCCTATCTGCATCTAAAATTGAGAGTGCTCAGTGTCGTCTGATCATACATTTTTGCAATTGCATGGTGGAGATGGCATCCACCTTTAAATAGTGATCTTAGTAGATCCAACCATCTATTTGTTGAGCTAGTCGAATGGTTAGTACTTTATCCACTATGGTCGTTTCATCTATTCAATGATTGTGTTATTGTCTAACTTCATCTGATGGTTATCTTTATTTCTACCATAAATAATCTATCCCTAATTAGATGGCCTAGATCTATTATGTATGAATCATACAAATCTAGATCTAATCTTGATTATACAATTGAATAATCAAATGATCCAAATCTCATCTTATTTTATCGCATAACTAAGATCCAATCAAACTTCATCTAATATCTCAAGTCAATAAATGACTCCAATAAATCAAATCTAATAGCTCTAACAAAATGAGCCTAATAGATAATAAACTATTTGTTATTATGCCATTGCAAAAACAATTTTTTAAGAATATTTTAAGATCTTTTTATGTAGTTTAGAAATATCTTTTGAAATAGCCTTTCGCTCTCTTTCTTATAACTATGAAAAATAATTTTCTAAAAATACCTTACCTTTGTAAATGACACAACTAGTGAATGTGAAATAATCTTCGAGATCTCAACAAAAGACTTCTTCATATTCTGCTAGCATAAATTCTACTAGTTGCAATTACGACTTCTTTTTCTCAAATCGTCAAAGTTTTCCTATTAAGCCTTACATATTTAATCTTTAAATTCTGATTTCTCTTCTTGAATTTACAATCATATTGACTTGTTCCATTAGTCAACAAGTGTAAGAAATTGTACAAATTTATCAAAATTTTTCCATCATGCTTTATTTTCTTTTTCCTTTTTTTAGGTGGCCTGAAATTTGCAAAAGCCCATGTTCTATTTTATGTCATAAAAAAATCAAGTTGGGGTTGAGCTTGCAAAAGTTTTTTTAGTTGAACCCATAAAAGCTAGTAAGATGGAGGTGAACCTTAAGGAAAAACCTCAATTTGTGCCTTTTGATAGTGGTGATTTTCATGACCTCGAGTGTGGGTGGACGTAGGTTATAATTTGAAATAAACCGCCTAAAAATTTTTGTAACTCATTTCAACTTTTATCTTTATTTCTTTTTAACATATTAAAAAATATATACCTATTATAAAGGTTTTCTACAAATAAAAAATTATTTTTAAAAAAAAGATATATTCAAAAAAAAAATACTTTTAAGAACATAATTCATCCCTCTTTTATGAGTTTTGCACAATAATTTTCACTTCAATTTGTATCAGAATGGCTTCCTTACATAAAGTGAGTCAAATAACTTTGGTGATCCATCATGTGCATTGTAAAAAAAAATTTTTAGTTTATTAATTGCCAATTTGGTTACCCACTAATTTAAATGTCTTCTTTTATCATTTTTGCATACTTTCCAAGATACATGTTTATTAGTTTAATTCTTAAGTTTTTCAATATTTTTGCATCAATGATTGATATTCTTGCAACACTTGATAAAGGATCTTGTTTAATCTGTCCACCATTACTTAAGGGTGAATTTTATTTATATTTGAAAAATAGATTTATAATATTAATTCAATCAATTGATTTAGAACTTTGGGAAATATTTACTAACCATGTGATTTACCTAGAGATTCATGCACAAATTAAATCAAATCTTTTAGTGATCTTTGTAGTAACCAAAGGAGAATGGCATAACTCCACACAAGAGCGCACAATTACCTTCATTGTGACATATCTCTAAGTAAATTTAATCATGTTATGAATTTGCATGCTACACATGATGTTTGGAAAAAAATTAGAAGTTACTTCTAAAGGTACTTCACTAGTAAAAGAAACTAAAATACATCTTGTTACACTTGATTACGAGTTATATAGAATGGATTTGAGAGAAAATATGAAGATGTTTATGTGATTTACTAATATTTCTAATTGATTATTAGAACTTGGAAAAGTACTTTCTAATGTATATCTTGTAAAAAAGTGCTAAGGATTCTACCAAAAGAGTATGATCCTCATGTCATAGTAATAAGGACAACAAAAGACATTAATAAGCTCACACTGGATGACCAAATTGGAGAATTATTGAAAGCTAAAATTGAGATGACTAGAAGGGTTGAAGAGGAGGCCTCCACGTGTAAGCCAAAGAATGGAGCAAGAAAATACAAGCCTTGTGCATTTAAAGCAAACAAAGAAGATTTAGATGAGGTATCCATGTCTTGTATGTATTTAAAGGAAGAGGTAAATTTTTATGTTAAAGCTTTAGCAAAAAAATTTGGCAAAACGTTTTGTAAATACAAATTAGCAAAAGAAGAAAAAAAGGGAGAAGATGAAGGCATTGAGATATTATGATTATGATTAAACTAGCCATATTAGATCCGATAGTCCATAACTAAAAAAACTAAATGAAAAGATCAGAAAAAGATGTGAATGAAAAAGTTGAAAATCTTTCAAGCTAATTGGAGTGCTTCAGAATATTCTAAATCCACAACTTTAAATAGCTAGGAAAATGTGTTGTGCTTCATGGCAAATGATGATTCAAGCACATCTAATGAAGCAGAAGAAGAAGTGAATGAGGTCAACAGTTAGTCTCGTGATGTTCTTAAAAATTATTACATTTAAATTATTTGTGCTTTAAGTTCCTTAATGTGTGCACATAAAAACATCAAAAATTTTTACAAAGAAAAGATTGATCTTATAGAATTTTTTCATGAAAGAAGATGAGAAAAGGAAATAAAAATGCTTCAAATTTGTGATGAAACAATTTCATCATTATTGAGAATACTTCCTTGAAAAAGAAAATTACTAATTTAAAAACAAAATTCACATTCTTGAACATGCAAAATTTTCTATTGCTTCACGTGGTGTTCATTTTTCCAACCAAAATAATGTCTTTTTTCAATACATGCAAAAACATTTCAAATATTACATGCTTTCATCGTTGTTGAAAAAGACATACCATCAAAGATTTTAAAATTAAAAAAACATTTCTAGTTCAAAAACTTGTTTTAGATGGGCAATTAAAAATAATTATGTCAATGCTCCTTTAATGAATATTGATGCTCAATAAAAGCTGGCTTTTGTTCCTTAGGTTAGAATATAAAAAAATAATCTAATATATCTCCACAATTGTAGTGTTCAGATAAGATATTTTAGAAATATTCTTGAGGTAGAAATAATATAATTAGAAATTTTATATATACGAAAACATACAAATTAAGCAAATAAAAGTTATATTTTATGATTACTATGATACAATTTTATAATTTACGTTGCCATACATAAAGAAGAAAATGAAGATCTAACTCTTATGTGTTGGATAGTGGATGCTCAAAACATATGATTAGAGATCAATCAAAGTTTATATCAAAAGAATGTGGACCAAAAACATATGTAATATTAAGATGCAACTCTAAGAAGAAGAAAATTGGAATTGGTAATATGGGTATACCTAATTTTCCACTTTCAAATATTTTCTTAGATGATATATTAGAATTTAATTTAATTAGTATTATTCAATTATGTGAAAATGATTACTTTGTTAATTTTGATACCCAGTGTTGTAAAATATTAAAAAAATGATCATGTATTACTCTTTGGTAGAAGAAAAAGTGATAATTATGTGATTAGGTTTTATCAACTTAAAGCTAGTGCAATAGAATGCCTTGCTACACATTCAAATGAGAATAATTTATGGCATTAAAGACTAGCTCATTTAGGTTATTCAATCTTAAAGAATATAAGTAAGTTAATTATAGTTAGAGGTCTTCCTAAACCAAACAAAACTAGCTTGAAAATCTATGAATCATGCCAAAAAAGAAAAAAAAGTTAAATCTTCTTCTAAAACAAAAAATAACTTAACTAATAGTAGACCTTTAAAGATAGTTTATTTAGACCTTTCTAGACCTACACAATCCTTGAGTTTATGTGCAAAGAAATAAATAATTGTGATTATTAATAATTTTTTAAAATATATCTGAGTTCTATTTTTTAAGCAAAAAGTGCAACATTTGAAAATTTATTTAATTTCATAAAGGCATTAGAAATACAACCTAATCTCAAATTAATTTGTATTCAAAGTGATAACGATAGTTAATTTAAGAATGGGGATTTCTATGATTATTGCAAGGGCAAGGGAATACGGCATCAACTTACATGTCCTTATATCCCTTAGCAAAATTGGATTATAGAAACAAAGATTAAAGCCTTGGTAGAAATGGATAAAACGATGTTAGTCGAATGCAATCTACCAAAGTACTTTTTGTTTGAGGCAATTAATAGGATTTCTTCTATATTAAATAGAATTAACAATGCTAATACTTAAGAGAACTCCTTATAACTTATTTAAAAATAAGAGACCAAAGTTTTGTTTGTTTTCATATTTTTAGGTATAAGTGTACCATTCTTAGAAATGAAAGATCAAACTTAAACAGTTTGATGAAAAGGTAAGTGCAGGAATTTTCTTACTATACTCTTCTCTCACAAAAGCATATAGAGTTTATAACATAAATGCTCAAAAGTAGAGGAATCAATGGATGTGATTTGAGATAAGTATATTCAAGGCAAACAATAAAAACTTAGATGAAGAGATAAAGTCCTCAAAAAACTTAGATTTGAAAATGGATGAAACCAAATCACAAAAAAAAACAAAGAAGAGATTAGTCATCAATTACCTAAAAATTGGTGATATCAATATTCAAATCCAAAGGAATTAATAATAAGAGATGCTCCAGGAGTTAGGAGTAGAGCTTCTATGAAAGAAATTGATCATAGTGGATTTATATCTTTCACAGAACCAATATCTATAGAAGATGTACTTAAGGATGACTATTAGGTTCAATTAATAAATGAAGAATTAGATTAATTTGTAAGAATCAAATTGTTGGATTTATTTTTTAGAACTAGTGATCAAAAAGCAATTAAAACCAAATGGGTATTCAAAAATAAATTAGATGAAAAAGGAGTGCTGATTAAAAAAAAGCTAAACTTGTTGTTGAGGGTTATAACCAAGTTGAAGGTATAGAGTTTGATGAGTTAATTGCATAAATAGTAAGATTGGATACCATTAGACTTTTTTAAATATATTCATGTCATCAAAATTATAAATTATTTCAAATGGATGTAAGAAGTATATTCTTACTTAAGATAAAAGAAGAAGATGTATATATAGAACAATCCCTTGGTTTTGAGACCCATGCAATTGTTGTATATAAGCTTAAGAAGGCACTCTATGGCCTTAAGTAAGCTCCCCAAACATGATATCATAGATTGAGTGATAATCTAGTTGAAGTTGGTTTTAAGAAAGGAAAAGTAGATACCATATAGTTCTTAAAATCTATAAATGATAATTTGTTTCTTGTACATGTTTATGTTGATGACATAATTTTTGAAAGCACAAATGAAAATATGTGTAAGGTGGTGACTTGATAGCAAGAGAGTTTGAGATGACTATGATGGATGAGATAAATATTTTCTTAGGATTACAAATTAAATAATTAAAACATGGAATTTTTATTACTCAAACTAAATACTTAGAAGAATTATTCAAGAAATTTTGTTATGAAAATATCAAAAATAGAAAGATTCCAATGAATCAATCAATCCATTTAGACTTAGTTGAAATTGGGAAACCCATTCATCAAAAAGTTTATAGACGTCTTATTGGATCATTACTATATCTCACAGTAATAGATGGGACATATTATTTAGTGTTGTCTTATGTGGAAGACTCCAATCAAATCCCAAGGAAAAGTCATCTAAAAGTGATTAAATCAACCTTCAAATATTTAAAAGGTCCAATGAACTTTGGTTTATGCTACTCTAGGAATACTCTTTCATGTGAGCTTATTGGTTACATTAATTAAGACTTTGTAGGTTTTATGATAGATAGGAAAAGTACCTCTAAAATAGGTCAATTCCTCAGAAATTATCTAATTTCATGGTCAAGAGAGAAGCAAAGATGCATAGCCCTATCAATCAAGGAACCCGAGTATGTAATGATCAGAAGTTGTGTTTCCTAAGTATTATGGTTAAGACAACAATTCATAAAAACAGGCAAACCAATTGATAAACATGCACACACACATGTATACACACTTACACAAGCAAAAACTCATAAACACACTTATTCACAAAATCATATACCCATGTGCACATGCATGTATATGCACATGCACACACTTCCAAATATATATACACAATCATACAAAAGAATGCACACTTGTGGAAATAGACATGTATACTCACAAATGAATGCACACAGACACATGTACCCATATATGCACAAACACACACACACAGACCCATGCATTTGCACACACACATGTACTCACACAAGCACTCGCACATGCATACACACTCTTGCACATGCACAAACCTATTTGCTCAAATTCACATGCATGTAGACACACAAGCACACTCACACACTTCCACATGCATACACATGTGCACACATGCACACACTCCCACACACATTTAAGCCCATGCACACAAAAGCATAATTGCGCACACATATAGCCACACACAGATGCAGGCGCACATGTGTACATGCACAAACACAAACACAAATGAACACACACACACAAGCACACACATATGCATGTGCATGCACACACACATACATGTACGCATGCACTCTCTAACACTCACATGCATGCACACACACACAAACATATGCACGTGCACACACACACACAAATACATACACATGCATGAATCACACATGCAACATGTACACACACACACATACATGCATAGATGTATGTGCACATCCACAACACTTTTAGACATGAATGCACACACAAGCATGCAGACATACAAGTGCACACAAACACATGCACAACCACACACTTGCACACACATACACAACATATGCTGATAGCACACACTCTGATAAGAAAAAGCATAAACATGGTCACAAACATACAAATATAATCATACAAGCACATATGCAAACATGGACACACACACATGATCATGTACGCACAAGCACACACATGAAAAAAATGCATACACACATGCACACACAAACACACATGCATGCGTACACACACACATGCACAAACATGCCAAAATTCATACAAATGCACATACAAATACAGATGTGTGCAAACATGACACACAGAAACACGACATACATGTAGGAACAAATGCATAATCAAAGGCACTCACATAAGCAGACAAGCACGGACACATACATGCACAAACACAAGCATACACACACATGCACACATATATGTACACACATGTACTTACACATGCACACACACATGCTGACATGTGCACGCACAGGCACAAACATACCTACACACATGCACGTATACATGCCAAAAAACATATAAAAACAATCATGAAACCAAATGCACACGTATATGCAAACAAGCATGTACACACATGTATCCATGAACACACACATATACATGTGCACACACAAAAAACACATGCATACATACATGTACACACATGCAAGTAAAGACACACATGTAAAAGTAAAGACTTGCACGTACATTCATAAACAAACATGCGAATACAAACACATAAAGACACATACGTACGCACATGTGAATGCACATAGACATGCAAACACAATAATATGCACATACATACACACAAACACTAACACACATACAAACACACACACACACACACATGACTCTCACTCATACACATGTATGCACAGAAGATGTACACACACACATATAGATGTGCACACACATAGAAACACTCACAAAAGCACATGCCTATAGACATGCACACATTACCACATTAAAACACCTACACACACCTACACATATGCAAATAAACACACATACACAAATGCATGAACAAACATGACCACACATACACATAATCACACATGCACAAACCATGCAGCCATGCAACCCATATGCATGAATGCACACAACCATGCACACATATGCCCACATGCATAAGTACATGAGCACACGCATCCACATGCACACAAGCATACTCAACCGCACATGTGCACATAAATATGCATGCACACCTACACATATGCACACATACATACATGCGTAGATACACATAGACATTCATAAATGCATGCATGCACCTCCACACTCACACATGCACGTGCACACGAACACATGCATGCATCAGCATGCTCATGTACCCTCACACATATACACATAATCCAACCCATGCAAACTCACATATGCACTTGCACACACACAGTCATACGAATGCACACAAAATAACACACACACACACATGCACAAACATATTCACACATATGCAAACCCCCATGCATGGAGGCATACACACATCCAAAAACACATACACAAACACATTAACAAACATATACAAAAAACAGCACAACCACAAGTGACCATGTAAGTACATAAACAAGCACACACGTGTGCACAAATATATGTACAAACAGATGCATAATCACATTCATGCACACACATATATACAAACACAAATATGTGCCTTATGCATACACTAAAGCTCACATTTGCACTCATGCACACAAACACACAAACACCAATGCACATGAATATGCACACGCACTCCTGCCCCACACACATACACTCATACACACACACACATATTTACACATGTACACACATAAACCAATACACCATGTGCATATGCACACACATACATATGTATGCATAGATGCACTTGCTTGTAGACATAGATGCACACACATAGACACATACACATGCACAACTAGACACAGACCTAAACACACATGCACACAAATCCATCAATACATAATACAAACACATGCACAAGCATAAACACACATCCATGCATGCATGTATGCATGCACTCATGCACATAGTCCGAAAAATGAACATACATACATAGACACACACATACAAACGTACACACAAGTGCATACATCACACATAAGCATGCAAACACACAGTTGTGCGCACACATACACACAAGTGCATGCACATGCACGTGCATGCAAAAAATGAACATGCACACACATATATATATATGCCTACACACACATGAACATACACACCCACACATGTACACACATGCATGCAATCACAAACATGCACACAAATAGATTTTCATACACACATGAACTCATGCAAGCACCTATGTTAAAAAAAGCACACATACTCACATATGCACATGCACACCCATCCACACATTTACATACACACACACACACATGCACATACATACATGTATACAAACA
Organism: Vanilla planifolia; assembly: GCA_023846275.1. NCBI lineage: Eukaryota > Viridiplantae > Streptophyta > Magnoliopsida > Asparagales > Orchidaceae > Vanilla > Vanilla planifolia. The sequence continues at coordinate 1,667,982 of JAIUJO010000036.1, read as the reverse complement.
CACATACACACACACACACATAAAATGCAACAACACATAAAGACAGATATAAAAACATATGCACATGTACATTTAAACATGCATTTGCCTACACATACTAACACACATGCACATCCACACACATGCATGCATTAGCACATAATGCACATGTAGACATATGGATATACAAATATGCATAGGCACACAAGCACTCACATGCACACACACATGCCAATGTGCATGCATGAACACATACATAAGTGCACATGCACTCATACACATGTATAGATGCACACATGCTCACAAAAACATATACGTAAATGCCTGCACAAACGCAAACTTGCACACACAAGCATATGCATACACATACACGTGCTTGCATGCACATATGTACATCACACCACCACACACATACACACACACATATACATAGATGCATAACTACTCCCAATACATGCATACATGTAGACATGCTCACACATAACACATAATGCACACAACACGCACATGTAACCATGCACCATTGCACGCACACAAACACACACAAACATACACATACAAACAATCATAAACACACATACATGCACATGCATATGCATGCTTGCTCACACATACCAAATGCATGCTTGCATGCACTCACACATGCACACAAAAGAAAACACCCACATACATGTGTACATACACACATTCACAGACATGCACACACTAACACACACACACATACACATCCATAAAAACACACACATACATGTACACACATATGTACTCGTAGAAGCACAAGCTCACACATATGCACAAGTACACACATATGGACATATGCAAACACATAGACACACATGCACGTAAACATTTATGTAAACACTGTTCTACATGCTCACATGCACACATGCACACACACACCAGCTCTCATAACCATACATGCACACCAACACAAATGCATATACACACACATGTATGCACGAATGAACAAACAAACACATGCATGCATGTGCACATAGAACATATACACACACATGGTGACACACACACATTCACAGACCTATTTGTGCACACACACAAACATGCAAAGGCACACAAACACATGCACATACATGTGCACACACAAGCACACATGCAAGCATGTAAACATGCTCATGCACACGCACTCACACATGAAGACATGCTCACACACGTGTACTTCTACACACACACGCACATGCACACATATGCCAAAATACACTCGCACACACTCATTTACATAAATGCACATACACATGCATGCACATATGTGCACACCCACACCTGCATGTATAAGAACAAATACATGCACACATATACATACACATATGTCCATGCACACACACATATGCATGTGTATAAGCACATGCACACACACACAAATACATGTGCACTTGCATATGCACACATGCAAGCACAAACAAGCACCCACGCATACATGCATGTGTGTGAATGCATACACACACATAAAACATGCTTGTAGACATATACATGCACACTCAAACAAACACAAACCTATACACACCCACACACATTAACACTAACATGCACCCACATAAACAAACATATGTGCCTGTGCACATAGGTACATGCACTTATGCATACATGTGTAGACACACACAAAAATATACATACAAACTCACTGTAGCACACCTCCCCACCGTCCCCACACACACATGCACTCACACATGAATGCATAAGATCACACACACATAACCAAACACATAAGAAAACACACACACACATTCTCAAGCATGTAAACACATAAAAATGTACATGTAAACACATGCATGTGCACAACCATACAAACAAACTTGCACAAATACACTTGCATGTACATGCACACATAGAAACATGTATGCACACACACATATGCACTCTGGAACATGCACACATACAAACTCAAAAAGCACACATGAAGACATGCAAACACACATAATCATGCAAACACACACATGCAAAAATAGGAAAATACATACATGCACTCCTATTCTCATGCAAACACACATATATGCTTGCACATAGTACGGACACACATGGACCCACATTAGCACACTTATGCACACTCACACACACTCATAAGCATGCACACAAACACACATATATAAAAACACACACACCTACACATGCATGACTATACCCATAAAGACACAAATGCATGCACACACACAAGAATGAACTCATACAAATTTGCATTAAGACATGCACCAACATAGATACAAAGACACACACATGTGCATACACACATGCACATGCCTACACCCACACACACCTACAGCAACACACATGTGTGTGTATGCACATACATACACATGCACATACATGCATAAAAACAAAAAGATACATGCTCAAATATGCACATGCATAGGCAAACACATGCTTATATAAACACAATCATAGTTACCTCAAACACATGCACATACGTGCATGTGTACATGCATCTACAAACACATGCACACTCACACCCACACATATGTACACATGTATACACAAACACACCCACACATTCATACACTTGCATGCTTGCATGCACACATATACATGCACACATGCATGCACATGCTCACAAAGGTACACGCACACACAAATTAACACTCACATAACACACAAATGTACACACCCATGACATGCATATTCAAACACAGACATATACAAGCTCACAAATATACACACACACACACTAACCCATACTTACACATGTGTGCACACAAATATGCATGCATCTACACATGAAAGCATGTGATTGCACATGCTCAAAATGCATGTACATAGTTGAAATAATGTATAACAACTCACACCAACACATATAAACATAAATGCACACACACACACACATGCACACATAAACACATGCACACACAGACTCATGCTCATGCATGCACACTAATATACATGCACACTCACACACATGCTAATGCACAAAACAATCAAAATAAATGTACATACATGCACGTGCACACACATGCGTGCACAGATGCACATGCACCCACATACATATATGAATACTCACATACACATGCATTGGCACATGTACAGACACACATGAACACAAACATACATGCACGAGCACTTACACTTAGGAACTCATATATGTACACACATATGCACTCACACACACCTAGAAATACACCCACTTGCACACACATGCATACTCATCCACAAACCCATATGCATGGACATGCACATAGATATATACATAAGCACATGCATGCACACATGAACATGCATGTAAAAGTACAAACAAACACATTCACATACACACAAATGTAATTACACATATGCACATACATACATACACACACATGTGCATGAACACAAATGCATGCACACAAAGCACACACATATGCACTCACAGATATACACACGTGCTTGCAGGCACAAACACACACTCACAGAGACATATTGACACACACATGCACACAAGTGCAAATAAAAGCACACACATATGTACACACACAAAAGTGCACATGCTAAAATGCTTACAAGCACACATAAACACCTACATACACATGCACAAATACATGTAAATACACCCACACACACACATACATATGCATAAATATATGCAAAGAATTGAACACACACAAGCACTCACAAGAATAATTACACACACTTATTGACACACGTATACACCCTCACAAAGACATGCACATGTACACAGGAGCACATGCACATACACATGCACGCAAACCCCCACACATAGACTTACACACGCACATGTACAAACATGCATTTGGCCACACATGCACACATGCATGCACACATAGTCTTCGCACATGCATATGTTGATACACATGATAGGGCAACACAAACACATGCCCAAACCATGCACACATGTAAATACACACACAAATTCACACATTTTTATAAGCACGTAAAGAAATGTAAACACTCACATGCATTCATGCATCTATTCACATGCATATGTGCATGCTTACATACTCATATACAAACTCACAAACACACGCACACACATAGACACTCAAGTAGGTACATATAGATGCATACTTATATGCTCACATGCACACATAAAACCACAGATATAGTTACATGTACACACACACACATATGAATGCAGACATTCACATAGACACACATGCACAACTACACAGACATGCATCTGCATACACACATGTATGAATGTAGATGCACATAAAATCCACATGCATACCCACATGTACACACACTCACACTTGAACATACACACACATGTGCATGGATGCACTTACACAAAGAAGTTTCTACACAGATGCACAAAAGTGCACATGCACATGTAGATAATGTGCACATATTTGCCCACACAAGCACATACAACAATCCACACAAATACAAAGACTTACACACACTCATATGCACACAAGTAGACATGCACTAACATGTAAGCACAAATGCATAGACACACATGCATGCATGCAATTGCATTCAAACACATCCATGCACACATAAGCACTTCTATGCACACATATCCACAGACATCCACACCACATGAATGCACACAAATATGCACACTATCACACAAACACACACTCACACATAGCCTATCACACATGCACACAAACACATGCATGTGCATGCACACACACATAACGACACAGACACACAACTACCACATGCACACATAAACACACATACACATAGATAGATAGACACATGCACATACACACATGAATAAATACAAGCACACATGTGCACACATGAACAAATATAGGCACATACACACACATGTGAATAGACATATTTTGACACATGCTTGAAAACACATGCTCATGCACACATAGACAGGCACACAAACACATGCACGAGCACACACACACACATATGAACACACATATGGACACACAACTACAAATACACTTACACATAGGTGCACACAAATGCACGATCATGCATACACTCACACAAGTGTAAATACATGAATATGCACACACACCAACACACATGCACATGAACAAAACATAGACATACACACACATAGGAACTCAAAAACACACATACAGCATGAACACTCACAAGCATGCGTAAGGACATGCACAAATACTCAAGCACACAAACACATGTGCACATGAACACACATACATGCATACAAATGCACAAACATAACTATACACACATGGACAAACAAATGCAAGTGAATGTTCACAAGCACACTCACTCAAAGGCACACACATATACATACATGCATGCATGCACATGGAGATACATACATCCACAAACATGCATATACACCCACACATAAAACCCCATACACACATATGCACACAAAACATATCCAAAGCTATACACACACAAACACGCACACACGCACACCCATGAACATGCTCGTACACATGTAAAGAAAGGAAGACACACACATATAGCTTCACACTCACACATGTAGCACCACACATGCACATACAAGCACCCCATAATACAACACACGTATAGACACACACACACACATGAGCACATACATGCAAACACAAGCACACATGCACACACCCTCACAACTCACAACACACATGCACATAGACATGTGCACACTTATAGGCACATGCACACACATACACAAGCATAAACATGCACATATGCATAAAACTGCATGTAAAACACATACACACACAGTCCTTGGCATATGCATGTATGCACACACATGCACACAAGCACATAGAAGGGCATACACACACACACACAAATACACACACATATATGTAGGCATGCACACAAGCCCATATGCGTACACAAATAACATATATTTAAACATGCACACACACACATGCATACACACATGCCCACATGCACATATGCACACACACAAACACACACACACAAAAACATACACACACACATGTACACACATATACAAAAACATACACACACACATGTACACACAAACTTGCACACACACCCACACATATAAGCATTGATGCACACACAAACACATACAAGCATGCATTGATGCAAACAAACACAATGCCATATACAAAACATGCACATATACAAATGCATGCACATACACACATAAGGATGTACACATACACACACATGCACATACAAATGCACACACACAGCACCATGCATAACCATGCACAATAACACAGCCACATGCATATAAACACAGACACTAGTATACATACACATACATTATTGTATGCACTCACTCACAATTGCACACACACACACATAGATGCATTTACACACATTTGCACAAATGTGTTCACACACAAACCCACATGCATGCACATTGCCCACATGCACTAACACACAAAAGAAACAAGCTTCCACACATATATGTATGCATACACATGCACTCACACGCATGCACACACACACACATACATATGCACACATCCATGCACACACATGTAAATGCAAAAGCAGATGCACACATACACATACCCACTCACTTGCACATATACATGCACACTTACATGCACACACACTTGCATGCACATGCATGCACGCATGGACACAATTTTATACCCATAAACCCACCCATATACACACGCACACATGCACATGCACACACAAATACACATGCACAAGTATGTGCAAATACACACACACATACACACCCACACACACACACCAACACACATATGCACAGAAACACACACACATGCACTAACTCACACACACACATATGCATAAACACACACACATGCATAAACACAAACATATACATGGTCACTTGCACACACAAATGATAAACACACACAAACACATAGATACAAATATATATATAGACATGCACACACATGTACTGCATACGTGCACACACACACACACACACACTTGCAAGCACATAAGCATGTGCATGCATATATATAAGCACAAATGCAAAAACACATGCACAAATAAAGACACGTTCACACACAAAAATACGTTCACACACACATTGACAAACACAAAGTTGCACAAACATGCACTCGTACACACATGAACATCCATGTGCAAATGCATACATCCACATTCGTACACATATGCACACATAGATGCACACATACACAGTAGCACATACAAAAGTTTGCACACACACATGCACATTCACATGCATACACACAAGCACACAAATGCACACACACACAAGCACACAAATGCACACACACACAAGCACACAAATGCACATACATAGGCATACAGACATGTGCACTTTCCTACATATACAAGTATGCATACCAACGCACTTGCACACAAACACACATGCACATATGCACGCACAAACATGCACGATGTATACAAACATCTACATGCATGGACACATATAGACATGCACATGTACACGAGAACACACATGCACCCCTTCGCACACCCCTACACACACATACACAAAGACACCTGCACACATGTATGCACACACACACATACATACACAGTAACACATCAATACTACTTACACATGCATGCACACATAGATGGATGCACATGCTGGCACACACAAACCCGCACACTTGCATGTGCACATACACATAAACCTACACACATGCAGATAGCAATTGCATAACCATAGATACACGTGCACACACATGCACGCACTTGCAAACATGTGCCCAAATACACTCAAAGACACACATGCACATAGATACACACACATATGCACTGAAAAACACACAGTTATGCACATATGCATAAGCACACACACACAAGCATATACACAGGTGCATGTGCACAGACATGTGCAAACATCCACACACACACCCATGTTCATGCACACATGCATGCATGCATGTGCATAGCACTAACAAACATGGACCCACATTAGCACACACATGAATGCTTACATTCATACACTAACATGCACACATATGCACACGCACACACACCTACAAATGCATGCACCTATAAACACACACACACACACCAATGCAAGCACTCACACACACATGAATGCATTGACATATGCAAACATGCATGAATCCAAAAACACATAAGTACACACACACACATGCACACACAATCATGTACACACCAACACACATATACTCACCCACACACATATATCCATAGGAAGACACACACACACACACACACACCAACTTTTAAATGAACACGTAAATACACAAAAAAATAATAATCATGCACAGACACACAATTAACACACACATGCACATACATGATGTACTCATACATGCATATGCACACACACCTACACACATGTGAACACATACACTCACACATAAGCACACACAAGCACACACGCACATGTGCATATAGACATACAAACATGCAAGCACTTACATGCACACACGTGCATGCACATGCCTACAAAGATGCCCACCCCCACATACATCCATACCCACATAAATACACACTATCAAAGTGCACATGCACTACCAACGAACATGCATATACACACATAGATACATGCATGCAAACAGATACACAAATACCTACCCACACTCACACATACTTGCATGCACGCACATGCATGCAAGTGCACATGCATGAATGTGTAGACTTTTTTGAAAGTATTTACATGCTCGAATGACTGTACAACTACAAACACACACATGCAAACCAATGCACACATGAACACAAACTCAAGAACGAGAACACACACACACGCATACATATAAATACATAATCACATGCATAAACACGTGCATATGCTCACACACATACACAAATGCAAATGTACATGCACACGCATGCAGATGCATAATCAAACAAAAGAAAATACACATTTATGTACACACAAACACATGCGCACACATACATGCATTATCACACAAATATGCATACACAAACACACATGCACTTGTGCATGCATGCACATACATTCATGCATGCATGTACACCCACATGAACACACACGCACATGCATGTGCACATGCACACACAAAAATTAACAAACACTCGCACACACGCACAAACAAATATGCTTACACACATATGCACATATTTACACATGTAGCCATGTGTACACATTTATAGACATACACAACACACATGCATAAGCACACACATGTAACAACATATATACACACATAGATACACACTTGCACATATATAGGTGCAAACTCCTAAACACACACACAAACAAGAAGTTTCAAAAATGCATACACACATGTGTGAGTGAACACACACATGCACATGAAAGCACTCACACAATCATACCCACCCCCACTCAGACGAAATGATGTGCATGCAAAGGACACACAAACATGTACACACACATGCATGCATAAATCACATGTGTGCATGCTAAGACAAATGTGCACACAAAAATGTAAGGATAAACATGCACACCTACACATGCATCTATTTACATTCACATGTACACATACACAAATACACATAGTCACACATACACATAAACATGCACACGCATGTACAAACAAATGCAAAAGCACACACACAAAGACATGCATTCACAAACACATCCATACAAACACATGCTTACATGCACACACACAATCACACACACTCATATGCACACGTACCAAAGAACACATATCCACACACATGCACACACACACACATCTAAATACAAGCACACACACACACACATGCATAAACACAAGTAGATACACACGAACACTTACACGCACACATAGACTTGCACAAGTACACACAGATAGACTCACACACACGTGCTCACACATGCACACACACACATGCACACAAATGCACACACAAACACACATGCACCTACATGCATAAACTTTCTTGTAGACACACATGATCTCACATGACATGCTCACACATGAACAAACACCAAAACATATATAAATGCACACACACACTCAAATACACACACACGTGTGTGCATACACATACATGGACATGCACACCTACACACTTATAGAGCACATAGATGTACACTCCTACATATGCACACAAACTTAAACACAGATAAGCACATACACAAAAACACACTTACACACATGCACAAATATGCTCTCTTATATTCACTCGCAAACACATCCATCCATGCACACACACAGTCACACATGCACAAGCACTTCTTATGAATTATGTAAGGAAAATCTTGCAAATGAGGAGGGGTTAATTATGTATTGAATAATTTTTTAATTTTTTAAAAGTTATGAATTAAAGGAAAATTTTTACACTTTAAAAAATTATTTTTAAGAATATTATCAACAAAATAAACGTGCTCAATAATAAAAAAAATATAGTATGACTTTTTAGGTTGTTTGGCAAAAACTTATGCTTATCCACCTTGGTCACTTATCAAGATCCCATTAAGCACACACTTTTGCTAATGATTGAAGGGGTAACTAATTACAAATTCTTACTTCAATAAGACACTAAAATTGACAAATTTTAACTACACAACAAAAACAAGAGCTTTACAAAAAATTTTGTATATAAATTTCCTACACTTTTAAATCTTTCAAGCAAGATTGACAGAAACTAATTAATGATATAGATGTCATTGTGATGATGTGAAATAGTTATTGAAGAGAGTAGAATAAATAATAATTGAAAGACTCATAAGTCCAATAAACACGTTGAAATTTGATGCTTCTAGTTTTGGACTTTTTGGTAGCACTTATGAAATTTTTATGTTGATTCAAATGATAAACCCAAAATAATTCAACCAATGACTAAAATTAGAATTTTTAAAAGATAGCCATTATAGGAGATGCATGAGGAAGAAAAAACAAAGTAGTCATTCACTTCTACTAGATGGTGTTGGAATCGTCTGATCAAAATAATAGTTAAATGGTCCCATTCTAATCATAGTGAAATATGATTTAGATAATTAAATTGAAATGTTGGAATGATGGTGACAATGATTGGGATACCATTGATGAAGGTGGAGGGGTTCTCCATCATTCGATTAAGTATTCTAAATGAATGACAAAATGAAAAAAATTATTCTTAAATACAGAGAAAAATATGACCACTCAATCACAGAAATGCATGATCGATTAGTACAATTGTGCTAAATTTTGGAATGAAAAAACATTCATTTATTTAGTTCCATATTACAAAGTAATCCATGAGTTTTTTTCCTTATATTACTTTTTTTACTTGCAGTATATGGCCTACTGGGTTGGCTACATCATGGTACCCTTAGGATGTCATTACCTAAGGCACCTATGAAAAGTATTAAAATAGGTCCAACCTAACCTAAGCCAATTACTTATCGTTAACAAGTCTACTTGACTTCTTATACGTAATCTATTTCATGAGTCATGTCTTGACTTAATTAACCCAAGAAATTATGGAATTCGTACCTTAACTGATACTTTGGCCTGACCCTGACTTAGTTTCAGTCGGGCTCCAGACTTGTGCTATTTAACACCCAATGCTTAACATTACAGGAATCCTACAGGCCTTTGGGCATGTGCAAGGGTTCGGTGTGCAGTCCAAACTTCATTTTAAAATTATGAAGTTTTAGAACTTGAAAAGACTTACTTTTAAACACTAATTGAAACATAATGCATCACTAAGAAAACTAACTCAAGTATACCTGAGTCATGATAATCATATGTGCCATAATTATAAAGAAAATAAAGGTTTAACATATTAACCATATAGATATTTAGAAATATAGTTCTTTATGGATTAGCCACTCCATAAAGAGCATGGTTCTTAGCCCCAAAATTAGTAAGTTGATCCTTCAATTTTCATTAACTACATATGTTAAAATCTTTACTCCAACAAATAAAAACTACTATAGTACGCATTAAGATTTTTTTGAAACAACACTAAACTCGTTATGATACTCGTAATATTTTTTTCATTTTGTGATCATCAAATCAAAGGATAGAACAATCTCTCCCTTGAGGATTATAAAACCAATGCTAAAATTGAACATATATTAGTCAAGAAAATGTAACAATAATTAAAAAACTAAGTAATATAATACTTAACATTTTAGCTTACGTTGTTTGATAGCCTATATTCTTCCTAAATTCTAGCATTAATTTTTTCCTCCTTTTTTGTAACTATTCAAAAGGGTTAATTACACTTAAGATCAATCTAAGTCTATAAAGGACTTTACTAGCTAATGACTTAGCAAAAATATCAACTAATTGGGTAAAAGATGGAATAAATAACAATTGAATCACTTTCTCTTATACACACTCTTTAATAAAGTGAAGTTTTAAATCTAATTGCTTTATTCTTGAGAGTTGAATAGGAACTACAGTTAAATAAATTATACCTAAATTATCACAAAAAATTAGACTTTGTATAAATTTTAAGCCATAATCTAAAAGTTCCTATTTAATTTATTGAACGTGAGTAACACAACTATACAAAACAATGTACCCGATCTCTATTATTAATAGTTTCAAATAATTTTCTTTTCTATTAGCCTAAGAAATTAGTAAACCATCATTCAATTAGCACATACTAAAGCTGCTATTTATATCAATGTTATTACAAAAAAGTTAGCATCTATGTGGCTTATTAGATCCAAACTCATATACATGGTAGCCTAAGCCTAATGTCTTAGTTCCATAAGATATTTAAATTTTTTTTATTATATATAAATGTGAATTCTTACGACTAGTGTGAAATCTCATGCACAAACTTACACTATATATATGTATGTATGTATGTTTCTAACCTATATTAATTAGTAACAAAGAAAGAGTTAAAATCTTATTATTTAATAATAAATTAAAATTAATGTAAGTTTGTAAAGCTAACCAAGCTTTGAACAACGTTAATATCTCCCCTTTTTTACTTGTCACTCACCTTCCTTGGACACCTTAAAAATCACACCATCAAATAATTTGCACAAAAATTCCTCATATAAAATAACATTAGAAGTAGCACTTTCTTACCTCTATAAAATGTTACCTTATGTACAATATGCTGAGTATCATTTTTTATAGAGAACTCAAGGTTGTCATAGTAATTTCATAACATAGGAATAGAAAAAGACACTCAGGAACATAATGTCATGTATTTTGGAATTCAAAAGGATATTTTGGAATTTCAAAAGTTATCATAAATTATAAATGAAATACTTTGAAGCTCTTCCAGACAGTGTGCTTCAATAGTTACAAAATGTTTCATTCAATTGTCTGACAATTACTAAGATAATTAGAAACATCATCAATATGGCATGGGTGAGAGGTGTGTGATGGGTCAATGCATTTTTATTAGTAAAGCATTTTCATAAATAAGGACTACCCATGTTGATAGGTGGCATAGGACGATGGGTCAACATAAGTTAAGAGGATCAACTAATTTTACGGGTTAGCATGGGTTGAGTAAGGCATGAGAGTTAATACTATTGGTGGTAAGGCTATTAATGAAGGTTATAATGATGACATGTAGTTTTAGATGCTACACCACAAAAACAAGGTCCAAAACTCAATTTAATGCCTTTTAGAAACATTTTAAACTACATTTTACACTAAAGGAATTATGTAAGTACTGTATGGATGTCATGTACCAAATTTCAAAATCAAAACATTTGAATAATGTCAATTGATCTAAAAAAGATTAAACAGTTATGTTGATACAAAGAACTCGATGAACTAACAATAAATAACTAAAGTATTTATTAAACAAGCATTGGCTATATTTTACCTTTGTAATGGTAAATATTATAAAAACTAATGAGAAGTGAATGACTCCACACTAGCATGATCTAGAGTCTAAGTTGGATTACTATGCCTCAAAATAGAAGGTTTGTGTATTGTATAGGACGTTGTCATGTTAATGTTATTTTACTTCACTATTTTTGGTATTCCATCAACCTTCTCAATTTCAATGCTAATTCTTTTATACTAGAATGGTTTGTTAAAAATGCAAAATGACTCCTAACCACTCTATAAAATGTTGATTACATAGACCACTTTTTTGCTACATGAACTCTTTAGGTCTTGATTCATGATGTTTTGGACATTAAAGTAGTAAAGGAGAGTGATTTGGACCCATTTTCTCATTTCCATGGGATTTGTTTTCATCTAACACTTATTTACTAGAATTGTGTCATGTTATTTCAAGGCCCGCTTTCTTTCCTATTTCCAACCTAGTTAAAGGTTAAGCCAAAGTAAGGGGGTCCTTCATGCGACATTTGTTTGTGTCTTCCTTAAACCCCTTCATTACAACCAAGGGAGGAATGGAAGAACCTTTATAAGCATTCACGGTAGCAATAAAATTAAAGTCTCTCACAACAATTAATGGGCTTGTGTGATCTATTGCAATTAAGGTTAAATTGTTCGACATTGTGTTAATTTGTACCCTCATACACTTAGCTTATACTAATGTATACTAAATGAGTATTTGGCCTCTAGATTTATTATTGAGCAAATGAATGAATTGTTCATTATCATATAATTTATAACATTGTATGCTTCCTTTCTAAAGCACCTTAAACTTGTTAGAAAAATTCCCTATAAAATGTTCAAATCCAAATCTCATATCTAGGTTTGGTAACTTCTATTCCTATGATGTTTGTTGTAATATTTAATCACTTGTGTTATATTATTGAAAATAATTAGATGCTTGAGGAGAGAGATTGACCTGATGTTTATGACTACTTTTATGTTTCAAAAAAAGGTATTATCCATTTATGTTTATTTTATCTACAATCTTTGAGGATTTTTAGCTTCTTTGTGTCTCTTTTAAACATGTCTCATATACCAAACCTCTCTTTGTACTTCTATTAGATCTATGAGTCTATAATAGTGTAAAATCATCTTGATCATGTTGTATTAATCAAGAATTTATTTTTCATTTCTACAATTCATTATTTATTTTTTTTTGCTTTTCAAGGTCAAGGATTCTTTGATAGTACTACTACAATTCTTCAATGTAAGACTTGTAGCATGTTTTTCTTACTCATGCCTTCTTAAATACAACAATCATTTGAGATTTTGTTTAATGTTATATTTCTCTCAGTTTTTAACAAACTATGCTAACCCATATCTATGTTCACACATTTCTTGAAGCTTCATTTGATACATCATAACTATTGCAGCTGTCAGCCTTATTAGGACTTTATGCAATATGAGTTGCCCTCCTTAACTTTATAATGCAGAGAGCTTGCATATTTTGTTAATAGAAGCATCTGATCCCACTTAGGTTCCTCTTTGTTACTCTCCCACTAATTCTACTTAAATTAGAGTTTACTCTATTACAATGGGGCCTTAGGTGTGTTTGAATTCCTAATGTGCACATATGTAATGAATAGAATTGTGATCCTACTTACAACATTCCAAGTAGTGGTTAAGTTGATTGCCATACAAAATCCTTTGCTAGAATCCTTTTGTAGTACTTCCTTTTTGTATAATTCAGATCAAATGTTGTTGTTCTTTTTCTAAATCTACTTAAAAAACTCTATCCACCATTGGATGGGTTTGATTTGGAGTTGTAGCATCCACCTTAACTTGGCTTCCTTTTGCCATAGCTATGGAACATAGAGCATCCTTGTTTAGTAATTGAACAGGAAAGTGTTAATTGAGACTTGTTGTACATCTAGGAATAGTTTAGAAATTAGATTGAAGTTTTGGTACAACGTGAAGATTCTCATTTGAAAATCTTCCATATTACACAAATTGTAATGCCAAGAAAGTAGAAAATTCTCCTCTTTTTAAAACGTAACCAAGACAAGTTTTTTATTTAGTAATCAAACAATAAGTTCACATCAAAACCCATGTTTATTAAAATAATTGATTAGCACTTTCATGGTAAGAAACCCATAGAAAAATTTCATAATGAATGTTAGCTTGAATGAGCAGCCATTTTTCCCAATTTTCTCTTATTCAAGATAATTTCTTATTCTCCTTTGAATTTTATTGTTTATTTGATTCAGATTATGGATAAATTGTTAAGTTTTCCAAATACCTTACCAAAGGAGAGCTTAAGGCAAGGAAGGCCCAATTTAACTAGTAATTTATTTTAATAGCCCAAATGTTCAATTAAGAATTGAAATTAGGGTGAGGCTAAACTATTACTTTTAGACTCAATCTATTAATTGGTAAGCTACAACTAAAACCTCCACAAGAACATATATCAATTTACCTATCACTTGTAACCTAACACCCATTTCCTATAGCTTATCACTTATCACTTGTCACCATTTTAATAACGCTAAAATTTTTTGCCTCATAAACTCTTGTTTTAGCGTGGCATAGTTGTTTGAGATACAAAAAATAAGATTTTATATCTAATGTTAATTAGACTTTGCAACTATTAAATTGGAATATAGGTAATTATGCCCCACAGCTTTCTCTCACCTTATATTTTTGAAGGTTTAGAAAATTTGTAGTCATTTCAAAGCCAAATTTGGGATCATTAGACTTAGTAGATCAATTGGATGATATTGTTGTTGCATTTATGATTATTGATAGTAGAGTTATTTATTTTTTTTGGTTCATGATTATAAGTTGCACTTTTTGATGTCTTTAACAGTATAGCAAATTCTTATTGGTAGACTTGAGGATGTGCATTTTTATATTCACTTCAACTTGAACTTGGCTTATAATATCATTTCAAAATTTGTTAGTCATAAATTTTATATCTTGGATTGTAGTTCTAGAAGTATTTGACCCACCACATGTGCCCGTCTCCGCAACCTGCAGCGATCTACGTCCAAGCACATAGTCAAAATGAGCCACAGCAGATTTTGTTGTCGCCTCATCATGCTTCCCCGCTTCCTTCCCACTACTTGTCATCCCAGGAGTGCACGCAGGCACGCCTCCTGAGTCGTGTGCATGCTGCACTACCCCGCAAGGTGACCCACATACCCATAGCTGAAGCATACCCGAGGCAGCCCCTCATACTCGAATGTTTGGTAGACTCTGCCAAACTCCCCTCTTAACAACATGCAAGGTTTTAAGGGCTTCGAGATATCCATTCAAACACACACCCTAGCAAATGCGGATCTTTGCATGTCGGCGATCCACCCATCCAACAAGTTTGGCTCCTCAATCGCCTTAGCAATTCTCAAGATATTTTCCACATCCTAGTATATAAAGGGAGGCAAGGGAAAAGCACCCACACTGATGCAACATCGCTGTCATGGCATTTGGTTGAAATTCATGCATCCACAAGTCTGGCACCATCGCTTGGCTAGCAATTTGCCACGTGCCGCCCAGGCAAACTTCATTTCTATCACGCATTGAGTCAAAGTGTAGGCAAAACCATCCAGAAGACAAATCCAGAATCCTGAAGTTTCTGTAATGACCCCATTGCTTCTATAGTACCCATGCGATAACGAAGAATGGGAGGGTATTCCCGAACACGTGCCCGACCAGATCGAACTTGTGGAATTCAATGCATCTATAGCATGCTTCAAAGGGCATAACTACATCTTTGTTTTTAACATGGTCTGGCATGCCTACTACTCTATCCGTAACATCGATGGTAGTCAGACGCACAAAGGATGCTACATGTCCGCTTGAAATGTTATTCTTGGAAATCAAGGCCTCCCTGAAGCTAACTCTATTCGATTGGGCTTCCATTTTTGTATCCTGCAGTGGAGTGCTGCACACCACCCCCCCCAACAGCACCCTGATCAGGACACTGAGTCCCCTCCGACCGCATGCATCCTATACGCTCCTCAGCCTTATTCTCTTCCTCCCCTAGCATAGTCAGTTCAGCCATAACGGCATGAGCAGCCGCATGTTACACCCCATTTTTTCCTAGGCTGATTTTTGGTATACATTTTTTTTTTTTTCTTTTACATATAGACAGCTCAGATCGTCCCATACCAACTTGAGTAGCCTATGAAAAACATAGGATATAACACATCATTACACACCTACTTTCCTTAACAATGTGGATCCCATCTCCCGGGTACACCGTCAAATCAGGTTCATGACTCCTGAATTAACTGATGAACTCGTGCAATGTTACTCCTACTAGACCCAATACTCCTAACCCATACTAGTAGGAGAATCGGTCTAATAGAAGTCTGAACCCCCACGGTTAAGTTCCATAGTCATGTAATGACCTCACCATCAAAAATAAAATACATAACATCCTCAGATAAAATATGGCACTCCACACACTATACCACCAAGACAATAAAGTAAAACAGTGAATGGAAACTACATCACATCACAAGAATAAGATCCAAGTCCAACAAATACAATATCATTCAACTAGATACATAAGTCAGAATCACCCTCACATAATACAAGACATAAGAATAACAGTCTCACTGAATACATCCAACAGCAACAATCAACTAACCAGAATGTCTCAGAAAATCACAGATCAGATCTCCTCCACTAGCCTACTGATCACGATCCCACCTAAAGCTGGGTGGCGTCAAGTCTGCCGAGCCACTGGAAAAATATAGATAAAAAAGGAATGAGATACGCCCAGTAGGAAAGACAGCTAGTAAAAACTCACATGCAAGAGAAGGATAATAGCAAGAGTATAGGAATACAGCATAACAATGTAGGGTGGAAAGGCACTCTCAGTCCCAGACTCTGACCATCCGCAGTCACCCCAGTCACACCAGAGTAGCTCTCCTCTGGGCTTCCAGGTAGCATGCCAGTGGGATCGCCCATCTCGAAACATGCATAGTGCTTAGGCAAAGCATGCCAGTGGGATTGCCCATCTCGAAACACGCATCATAACGCCTAGCACCCGACACCTCAGCGTCTATATAGCATGCCAGTGGGATTGCCCATCTCGAAACACGCATGGCGCCTAGGCAAAGCATGCCAGTGGGATAGCCCATCTCGAAACACGCATCACAACCTAGCCTGGGGTTCCAGGTAGCATGCCAGATGGATACGCCCATCTCGAAACACGCATGGCGCCTACCAGTCACATGTACACTGTGGAAGCTAAGTTTGAACCGCACAGTTACCTACCACAACTACCCTAAAACATCATATAGGGTCTATAGTAGTCCGGTCCAATATGCCAATCCGTGAAATATGCCAACACTGAGTAAACTGACTCAAACCATGCCATTGCCATCCAAGCAACACAAACTGTACCAAAATTCTGACTATTCTGGTAGCACTTACCCAAGTGTCACACTTCCTTCCAACTAATCCAGCTGCACTGAATTTATGGATAATTTCCAACAGTCAATTTCAACTTGGCTATGTGATTTCCTAAAATCACCTTTTTCTCACTTCAGGAAATTTTTAAATTCCAAAATCAATTTCCGCCCTTTATCCATTCTCCGAAATTCGGAATAAATTTCCGAATAAAATTTAAATTCCACATATATCCTTTTTCCAAAAATTCGGATTAATTTCCGAAATTAAATTTTCCTCCGCGCCGTGCCGTTCGTCCGCGCCGAATCTCCTGAACCGGATCTCGCCACCGGTTCGGGTCTTCGCGCTGAATCGAGAACCCACCGGCCGAATATTTAATGCAAATTTCCAGCCGACGTTTAGCATTTAATTATTAATAAATATTGAATAATTACAATTACTTAATTAACTAGACCGTAATTATCTAATCCATCTCCTTCCTCCGCCCGGCGCTCGCGAAACCCTAGCCGACGATTCCTCCAGGAAAATTTCGTTTTCCCCGTCGATTTCCGGCGACCGAGATCAAGGAGAAACAAAATCCGATGTTCGTACTATCTTAATGTTTCAATAATGCCACTAATTTCTAAGGTTCAATCAAAATTTCCGCCGAAGTTTCATCCGATCCCCATTTTAACAATCTATGAAATTAAAAAAATTTCAGCATTTGATACTATCTTAACATGATTAAAGCACATAATCGAATCAACACATGCTCGGTAAAATTTCCGAATTCAGCGGGTATAATTTTTCGAAAACCCTAAAATACTAAAATCAATAATTTGCATTAATCAATTTCAAAAAAAGCACAATCCGCATGCTCCGGTAGCTATTTGCAAAATAATCCATATTTTTAATTTGCTAAATAACTAATTTAAATTCTGAATTTCCTACCTTTCTTCTCCGGCGACGGTGAAGCTCGCACGTGACAAACCGCTGCTCCTCGCCGAACGAAACCGGTACCAATCGATTCTCCTCGGTCCCGCGAACCTCCAGGTACAAAAAGCCCCTTGAAAGGCTGCCGGATAGTATCGCCGTTCGCCGCGAACACTTCGTCTCCGGCAAACGCTCGAAACCCTAACAGCCGAACAGTTTCAGTTAAATACCCCTCTTAAACCGGTAATAACCCTTTAAGAACCCATTAAGCGCCGGTTGACCTTCTAATAACGCCGCTTAACCCCGATCAGCCGGTTAATCTCCACCGCTGTTCTCGTCCGTCCGATCCGCTTATCCGCGGCTTATCCAACCGCACGTGCAAACGCACTCGGCGAACCGCCCCCGCCTTCGCTGAACCGCTCCGGTCCGGTTCACGCGCGGTAAAAACCAAATTCCGGTTTAAAAATCTAATGGACCGATTTAAATAGATTTTCGAATTTCCAAAAATCTAATTAAACAGGGAAAATTACTTAAAAATTTTCTCGGTGCTCCGAAAAATCCCCAGAAAATTTCAGAAATTCCAATAGCCTCCAATTGAGCTCCTGGCTCATCCTACTATCGATCTAAAATCACCTAAGCCACAATTGAATTATTGAAGATTAAACCTATAATATTTTACCGGGTATAACACCGCATGCCTCAGAGCTTCAGCTCCCCGCATCCGATGTTCAGATACCTCAACCAACACATCTTTACCTTTCGCCAAGGTCACCAGACCCACCTTAAAAGCCATCGAGTACACAAGGCTGCACGATAAATTAGTGTCACATAATTGTCTAATGCTATGAAGATTGTACTTAAAACCTCATAATAATTGTATTACTTCAACACCATCATATTAAGCACAACTTGAACATCATCATATTACTTCAAATGGATGAATAAATAAGAGTAATTAATCATGTTCCTTAAGCAATAACTATCAAAATTCCATATAACCTCTCCAGTCTTGGATGGAAGGAAGGGTTGCAAATGTTAACTACTTATTAGATTTTAGAACGTAAATCCTTTAGATTGAGTTGGTATAATTGAAATTGTATCTAAGAAATCTCTTCTTGCCCAGATATATCTTTAAATTTTAAGTGAATATTGCTTTAATCTTGCATTGAGATTTCAAAATATAGTTACATTTGATATTGGTACCATGTGATATACATGAATTGATGAAGAGTTTTAAACTCATTCAATTAATGGACTGGCATATTTTTTATTTGTCACATTTGCAACTGCATTGTAATAGTTTTTCTATAATTAAATAATTAACAATGATGTGATTTAAATGATCACATAAAACCTAGGGATTTGCTTTATCTTCTTTCAACTTATTACACTAAAGACATTTTTTTATATTTATGAAAAATTTCTATGTATTACTTCTTAGAATAAACATTAGAAGAAGATTATATTTCATTATCATTAGAAGTATACACAATGTCTCTATGTATTACCATAAGTCAAATACAACTTTCTTCTCTTCTTCCTTTGAGGAGGATCCATTAGAGTTAATCCAAGTTATCGACATATACTTCTTTTTTCGCTAATTTTTTAAATTTTCAATGCTCACTTTATACATAAGGTAACCAAGATGAATGTGTGTAGTCATTCTATAATCTATGAAGCCTACTTCATCATTTTGCATCATCTTCTGCTTTAGTTTCCTAACAATATAGGATCTCCTAATTGTAACACAGTTTTGAAATAACAAATATAATCCTTTCTTGATTAAGGCTACCATATTAGTAGAAGATGAATATAAGTCTATTGGCTCTTACTTCTTTTCTGATTTCTCTGTCTTTATAGACAATACTTCTTTTTTTCTTCTCGCATGAACAATTTCATTTGTAAGTAGCAAACCCATGGATTCTTCAAGTGAAACGGTAGATACATCAATGGTAGCTTAATAGTAGTGGCGAAAGGGTTATACTACTTTTGGACCAAATATCTTGCATAGATGTTTTATATTAGAAAGCATTTTACACATGCTTTCTAAGATGTTAATATTGTTAGTAAATCTAGTTAACACAAATCTGATATATTTATTAAATTCTATAAGAAATTGCTCATAATCATGAATCCAAAAATTGACTTTGTTCTCTTATACCTATAAAGTATACTAATATGAGGCCTTCAAATTTATTGCAATTTTCTTGAGCTATTTTAAGGAAAAAATTAAAATTATTTTTAGATGGAAAGAACATAATGCAATATATTGATTTATATTGACAACTCCTGAATCTAGTTAAACCTTATGTTTGCCCTCAAGAATTAGTTAACTAACTCATTTCCTTATGCATTCACCATTCACAAGTTTAATAGAAAATGGAAATGGTTGTTCAATTTTGTCACCAATGCCCGAATCTATTGCATAGACCTTGTAGCAAACATAAACCTTCTAGCTATGCATGATATGGTGTACATAGATATTCTCATTCATAGCTACAAGTACTATTTTCAATGTCAATTGTTTTCAACTTTTGGCAAACTACTTTATGAAACTAGCATCACAAGTTTCTTAATGCACAATCAAAGAGGCTACAAAAATTGCTTGATGTCTTAATTATATTCACCATTCAATCCTTTCTACATTTGTATTGGGATGAGAATTTTATGAAATGTATTAGAGGAAAATATAAAAATTACAAATTGGCCTCTCACCTTCTAATAAGAACATTGACTTTATACATATGCATAAGAAGGAAAGTAGAAAATTCCAAAGAATTGACATTGTATTACTATTAGCTTGGTGAGTGGATGCTAGAAATAATCTCCATAGGTGAGTGTTTTGCAGGACTTGAAGAGGTAGATGAGATTTTCTCAATGATCATAAAAAAGACATTTAGAATTTAATTGGAATCCAAATATCATAATTTTAGAGCAAAAAGATGGAATTTGATTAAATATGTTTTATAAAAGAATAGAAATTTTGGATTCACATTTGCCCATTCTAATAATTATTTGAATAGAAATCTATTTGATTATCCCCACATAACTTATAATAAGCCTTAGTTGAGCTGATGTTTCATATATATTAGAGGGATCAAACAAATTCTTGCATATTAGTATCACCCAACAATTCTTTTTCCTGAGTGAAAGAATGTAGCTTAAACTTTCGACACAATGTAAAGAAATTACCCACCAACTGATATTTCTTGCCAATTTTTTAGGTTATCCTCATACTTGATTCTCAAAATTTTTTCTTACATTGTGGTTCAATTAAAGAACAACCACCATAGTTTGCATGCAAGCACTTTGATTTTTGTTGCTTATTCTTTATTCCTAGACCATTTTCAAAAGGTAGTTTGCTTATTGTCTTCTAAGTAGTTCAATTAAAGTGAAAGAGGATGTTAAGACTTTTTTAGAAATTTTAATGGCCATTTCAAACCACATAATGGGGTTGTTAGGTCTCATTTGATGAGTTTTTCACTCGCCATTTCGGATCTTTTATGATTCATTTAGGTAAATCTAACACCATTAAGAAGTGAGTCACTACAGAATTTAGTACACTATTAATGAGTTTGAGTTTGCTACGTTTTGCTAACCATTAGTTATTTCAACCATTTATGGTTTGTTAATTCTTGTCAAAGTGGCATGATAACTCTTCAAAATCTTGAATAGCCACAATACTTGACTGAACTCCTTCATTAATCTAGTATCTTCTCCTTTTTTTTCTTTTTGATAGAAAGCTTAGGTATTTTGCCCATGATGGATAAGTGAAAGTATTTGGAGTTCAAATCCAATTTCCTATACGCTTTAAAATCTTCTTTTTGTTTCTAATATATTTCATCCTAAGCATGGTAGCAAATTAAATTTCTTGTCACTTAGAACACTTTATTTTTTTCAACAACAATGAATTTTTCGTACTGCTCTTTTGATGTCCTCATAACTTATTCTACTACTTTGCCCCACATTATCCATTGATCAACCATCTTGTCTCCATTCACTACATCTTTAACAAAAGATTAATAGACTTTTTGCTTAGTTTTTATTAACTTGAGAACTAATATCCAACACTTGGTTTTTTAGAAATTTTTTTGAACTACTTAGTGCAACCAAATTCACATATCAATTAATAAACTTACAAATGTTTCCATACATGTTGAAATACCAACATAATCATATAACTCTCAAATATCAATATCTATTAACAAGAATGTGAAAATCAATAAATTAATTGTTGGAATTGCATTATAAGTCAAGTCCAATCTAAAATGAATGTAAACTTTTAGATATAAAAGTCAATAAATAATATTCTAATAGAATCCAAAGTACATCAATAAGTATAACAAATAATCAAGAATATAAACAATAGCTCAACTACTATTATTTAAAAATAATTCAAGAGAAATGTCATCCATTTGTTCTACTAACTCTCATGATCCCAATACTAGCGCAAAATGACTCCTATCTCCTTCAACCTATAATAATATAAGAGAGGATGAGCTAGAAAGCTCAGTAGAGAATCGTTGGACTATATTGTAAAATTAACGTGCAATAAAAAGGGGATATACATATATCGTAATACTATTAGGGTTGATCTGGCTAAAAAGCCTCACAAATGGCTATTGAAATTGTCAATACTTTAGAATGAAATCTAAGGTAAGGTGGGGGTGATGTCACATAACCATTCTTTCTACTTATTTGAACCTTAATAATGGTATGTTTCCTCTTTAAGGCATTTAAAATTTTAATTTTGAAATGAAATGTATTTAAATTTTGAATGTTAAGAAAATTTTAGTTTGAATTTTGAATCTTGAACATTTAAGATCGATAAAAGCGAGGACAATTTTAATATGAATGCTTTCTTTTTTGAGATGATGTATTATAAGAAATCTTGATAACGTTAAACTAAATAACTTAGAGAGAAACCTTTACATCCTCCTCATTAAAATAAAACCATGGTTATATGAAAAAAGAGATGTGCATGAAATTCTTGAAATTCAGGAATTGTTCACCTTTGATTTGGGTGGGCTTTGTGCTTAAGATAAAACCCTTCTCAGTAGTTAGGCAAATCCCTTTATTTAAGGATTATTAATATGTAGTTTTGATATGTTTTAGAAAAAGATTTTAGCTATAAGAACATGAAGGAGATCAATCAAGAGAAAATATGAGAGGAAGAAGTGTTTTATGTGTGGAAGAAGTGGAAGGAAAACCTAGAAAAAGAAAAGTCCTCTACTAAGATTACAAGGGATAATGATCCTTGAGATTATACATTAAATTCAGATAAGATCTATATAAAATACATACCACTATATTGCAAAACTATCATGTTGTGTAAAGAATGACTATGAATGCAGTCATTAAAACCCTTTTCTATGAAATTTTCTATATCATGAAGAATTTCTTTCACTTATCACTTCTAGTAATTTGTGAGCTCATTATGGTCTTCTACCATTTATGAAGTGAAATATTGTTAAAATAATTGTATATTCTTTACAAAAATCATACATGAGAATGTAAGATGGAACATCACTTATCAAGTTTGTGAATTCAAAATATTGCTTTTGAATATTTGTTATTATGGCTAAAAGTATGTTTAATTGAAATGCCTTGTGGGTTACATGAAGATTAATAAAAAATAATCTTGTAGTTAGCATGGAGAATGTCATATAATATTCAAAATGACAAATTGATGTTTCAAAAAATTCTTTAATTATGGGATGATAGAATTGTTTTGAAATTGATAACAAATGATTACTATGATCTTCAAGGTTCTCCTTTTATTTTATGTAAACTAAGAATGCTAGGGTAATTTATCAAACATTTAACTACCTTTGTTGGTGGATATCTATTTTATTTTCTTTTTGACACATCTTTGTTTGTTAAGTGATTAGAAGTGAGAATTTATACTAAAATGAAATGAAAATGCATGCTATTATATTGAATTTTTTTACTAGAAACTTGCATATAATACATGAAAACCTAGTTAAGATAACACAATTTCAACTTGAGTATCACAACAAGAATATGACATATATTTCTACAGCATGAACTTTTTAAGAAACGTGTAAAGTGCGAGATTATGCAAATTAGACTTTATCCAAGGGCATAAACTTTATAATAGCACTTAGAGACTTAGCCAAATCGGTGGTATTCTTGTGACTAAGTTTCTTATTGCCTCAAATATGATTGGAAAGCTTGAGACATGTCATGACTATGTCTGATGAAGCAAAAGATTAAGGCAATCAAAAAGTTTGGATGGATTCTAAGGTGATTATGTCCTTCATGTTCTTGATTGAATGCTTCAAAGAGCTTAGTTTTGAGCCTTAGAAAAGTACAGGTTAGTTGAGGAGTACATGTTATTATTAGGGACTCTTAGAACTCAAGATGTTGTCATATTTGATTATTCTTAGAAGTTTAGAAGATTAGGTCACAACATGTGATATGAGTGTCAGTCCATACCATGATTCTATTGTGTCGGGGAGAGCACTTGATTGAATTTAGTACACTAAGCATCTAATTAGTAGCATCAGAGTAAGTATATTTATGGAATGACATTCTTCTTGAATTTTATGTTTTTTCGTAATTGAGCTACTAGTTCCATTCATCAATGTTAGCTATAATTATTGATGAACATTGGACCACCTTGGAGTACTATTTGTATTCTTTGTTATTTGAAAAATTGTGCTTGTTTTGTGTTAGACTCGGATTTCACAGTTTTTGAACATTGCATATATATGGTTAAGTATGTTTTTAGCCATTTGATTGTGTTAGCATTGTAATGTGGGATTCATTTGTTGTTGCATTATTAGATATATGGCTCTGTGTTTCCTCTATTTTTTAAGAGAATTTGATAAATTTGGTGTATCAAATCACAAGGATGATCTTTAGAGAAATTCTTTTCTTTCACATGTTGGCCTCAAACATCTACTATTCCTTTCTCTTCCTTGGTTTTTCCCAGTTGCTCATCCTTAGAACTTAATTCATCTTATTTATCTATTTAATCATATGATTCTTGACTTTAACAAACTTTACAAAGTGATTCATCTTTCACATAGATATTTTCTTCTATAAAAGCATTTCTTTCATTATATGCTTTATAAGCATTAAAAATAGCCATGATAATCTTCAATTATCAAATTAGAAATTTTTTATTAGTGGTTATTGTTACAACTAAAAAATGGACATTATCATTCAAATATGATTGTTCTAGTTATCACATTAGGCAAATACATCTAATCAATAACTTATACGATTTATATTTAAACATTATTTTCTTTGCGTTAGAAAGTTTCATTCCATGGGTGCATGTTTCATTCATTCTAGAAATCTTTAAACCATGTTCATGTCTCTTGACTGCACTTTATATATGTATTACTTGAAAAAATAAAGTTTTCTTGATCATATTGTGACTATTGTGTATCTCACTAAAACGGGCTTGTACAAGACAGCACTTAGGATATTATGCATCAAAATGCTATAGTACTCTTTAATTCTTTTATTAGAAAAGTACATTGTTAATGTGCCATTACTGCTCTATGTTGTACTACATCATTCTTTTATGGGATCTCTTCTTATTTAGTCAATTATGATGCATATTGGTAGCAAAAAAAACATAACACATTTTAAGGGCATGAGCCAATGAAAAAAATTCAAAGCTGACCACTTTGACTACAGTTGCTACATCTAGTTATGTCTAACTAGATATCAAATTGCATATATCAAGTACTACGTGAAACTAGTTGCATAGAATAAATTTATTTTTTATAAAACCTAAAAAAATACCCTAATAATAGTTTGCACGAAATTTACCCAAACAACTTTTCTCATTATTTAAAGTAAAATACATTATCTCAAATACATGAAGATGTCACATAATCAAATTTGTATTATTTAGTAGTTCATAAGATGAAACATTGCGTAATGGTCTCATAACTACCCTTAATAAAGAACATGTTTAAAAATTTCATTTTAATTGCAAAAATATGCAAATAATTCATTCAATTTTTGAATTGATTACAAATATCACTATTAATTTAATCTATTTAAAGACCTTGTTCTCATTCTAACTTAGTGTCACACATTATTTTTGAACAACTTTTCTTGTATAAAATCCCCAGTGCAACAAAACCCGTATATAGTCAAAGAACATGGCTAAATAACCTTTTGCACATTGGGCATGATACTCAAACTAGAAGTTATGATTCCACAACCTAATCATGATTATCACAGCATGTATGATACAATGAATGATACCCTTTAATGATTTTTTACCCAAATAATTTAGGGACTAGTTCACCCTAGATTTGGCAATTGACATATACTTATTTATACATCGTGAAAGAGAAAATGTAATGAAAAGCATACATAGCCTTATGTACAAATCATAATATCCACAAACGAAGTCCATCATAAGTGACAATACAAGATTCAAATATCAATGTCCTAAAGTAACGTCCAACACAACCTAATATCCTTCAAAATAAAAATCGCTACCACAAAAATAAAGAATTAAATAGAGCTAATGAATATCTAAATACTCAGTAAGATAGCCTTAATCTCAAACTCATAAGAAAGTTATTATATCCTTAGTGCTACATATCAAAATAATAGGAGAGTAGATCTAAACTAAATAATCAATCTTTAAGTCAAACTATAAAAATAATATGTACTGGTGTGGTTCTATATCAAATATATAAAGTATGATAAAATTAATATATTGATCAGATATGTGAATAGATACATGGTAGATCACTAAGCTAATATAATGAATGAGTTTATGATGCAACTAATTGGAGTACATGATTAAGTAGACTAGCTTTCTCTTTTAAACTAAGCAAATTACCTATTAGACATTGATCACTAACCTGACACTCTTTACAAAACATTATACATCAATAGCTTAAGGGTCCAAAACTAAGCAATGTTCCATCTTTAAATCTTATCTAAAGTATGATCATCTAGCTAATCTTTTTTTTTTGAATCTTAATTCGTCATGATCTTAATCTACCCACTTTTACCAACTATATGAGTAAATGTAGGGTTTTCCTAAACCCTAATCAAGAATATATGGTGATCTATTTGTCATATAAAAATTTTAAAGATAGTCTTAAACCATCAAAGGCATGCTACAATGCTAATATGTAACACATATAAAGAATCTTTATGTTAGCCATGCCTATGGTCATATATAAGATTTCAAAGCAAAACTAGGCTAAAACTTTAGCTTTAACTAAAAACTAAATCTTAGCTTTAACCAATAGGCACATTAATATTATAATAACTAATTTTTAAACCATAGTTTACTTGACTTCCATTACTAACATTAATTCCTATTTGGCAAACCTGAGCCATATCAATAATACAGCTACTATTAAGGAAGTAAAATCTTCTCCTAAGAGATTAGAAATGTTGATTAATTGTCTTACCTAAAACTCCATTTCATGCTTGAGATTTAGAATATATCATTAGAATGTCCAGCCTATTTTTAAGCCTAATTTTAATTTGATGTCAAAAACAAGACTCTCTTTGTTACATAATAATTACATATGGTTTGATGAGGAGTCTATCTTATCTAAGGCCTTAGAGAAAGCATACTTAAAGAATCCCCATGTGCTTATGCTTTTATTTAATTATTACTTCCTTTTAATTATCTATTCAATCTAGGATTCCTTTTAAACCATAATATCGACATCTAAGGTACTTATAGCTTCACCTAAACCCCCAAATTTCTTATCTAAGATACTATAAGGTTTCATCTAAATCATATATTTATTATATAGCATATCTTTAGGTTTCATCTAACACATAAAGTCTTATCTAGTCTACACTATGGTTTCATCTAAGCCTCAATGGTCTTATTTAAGGCATTGAAAGGTTTCATTTAATTGTTAAAGATCTGATTTACAATAACATAAGGTTTCATCTAAATTAATAATAACTCATTTCATTAGGCTACTCCAACTTTGCAAATTTAAAGCATCACTTTATAGTGGTCCACCCAACAGTCTCCATCCAATTTAAAGCTAATTATGGGAATAATCATATGACCATGACAATAATTACAAATAAAAAACTATCCTCAACCATAAGCACTTTCATCCAAATCTAAGTTGTTATTGTTAGCCTAAGTAGAACCTAAATTAACCAAGCCTTTTTTGGCTTAAAGTGAGAACTTCCAAGCTTCTCATCAAAAACCAAGTGTGATAACTCACCATAGAAATAATCTAAATCAACATCAATTCTAAGAGAACCTCACATCACATAATCAAGTCATGTTATGAGCTTCCCAAGTATACCCATGGAAAAGAAATATCTGGCAAATTGATACCATTAGGGTTTGGCTAAGTTAGTAGGTTTTACCATAATGTTCATGCTCTATGTGAAGGTTTAATAACAAAAAATTGACTTTTAGAAAGTTCCTCATTAAGAACTCGTTTTCTCAAGTGTAACTCTTCACAATTCCATGATGTTTAAGTTAAAAATTAGGCATCATGATTAATGGATAACTGAAAAAATCAAGGAATATTGCAAAGAAAAATTCTATGTATTTCATCATATGTATGCATAGATAATATATTTGACAAAACATTAAATCCTAACAAAGTTGGCAAAAAAAATTTATTGAGCCTTGGCAATTTAATTAAAGTGCCTTTCTTTATAAATGAATATTAATTATAAATTTAAAGCATTTCATTTATTGGGGTAAATTTATTTGCATGTTGACTTTAGTTTAGGTCATTTGAAGATCACTTGATAGTGCTTCAAATATTTTTAGCTTTATAGTATGCATAGGTCATCCCTTCAGTCAACTAAAATTTTTTAATGTAAAGTGTTGCTAAACATTCCACCATCAATGGCTTAATATTTATTTAGAGGCTTTTGTCACTATCTCCCATTGTTTACCATACTATTAAAGAAGAATACATTGTTCGTGTGACCCACAATGACCTACATCCTCCATAATTTTCTCAACCTGCGTAGACATAGTCCATAAATGCATCGACTCAAAAGCACATATTGATTATCTCTAATCTACACTGACCTAAAAGTCAGTATTGAAGCTTCACGTGCATCTCCACCCACTCCTCCCCAATCACACCACCCATCAAAATTGGACCAAAAGCATCACACACCAATCTGTGAGTGCGACAACAACCACACCACATGTTGCCTTACCACTTATTATTACCACCACTTCAAAAGCATAGCCTTCTTGAAAACTACTTATATTAATAACATTTATAATTTTTAAGTCATGTTTTTAGTTTTTATTGGTAAACTTCACATAATTTCCTCTGTAAATTATGATCATTTTAGAAATTCTAAATTTTTTTGAAAATCAAAAATATATCTTTTAGATTTCTTAAGTCAGGAAAATTATTATTGCACTCTTGCAATCTTTATAAATAGACATGCTCACCATATTATTTGAGACAAACTTTTTAATAGTAACTATGTGTTACCACTAAGCATTTTTTATTCCACCTTGTTGTGTGAAAATAATCTAATAATATGATTCTAGAGTAGCCATGGAGAAGAATATGGGAGACATAATATGGAAGATCTTGACCAACTATGCAACATTCCAATTATCAGTAACTCACCAAAAAAGTTCCTCACTTTGTTTCGACTTTTGGGAAACTTAATCGCCGCATCCAATTTTCTTGTTAGTGTATGTGACTGTGACTTCCTCGTCTTTTTATGAATTCCACTTAAGTGTGTATCATGCCATTTCACCACCAATTTTAAACATTTGCTGTGTATTGTTTAAACCACTTTTACTTTATGTTAACATTCCATATGTTAAAATTTATTACAATTCTTGTTGTTTGGGGAAAGTTCTTGCCAACCCAATGATCATATGATTTTTTAATTTTAAACTTATAACACCTATAGATAGCCTCTTTATGGATTTATTACTGAAAGCTAACCCTCTCTCAATGATCTATGTGATAAATAATTTTTAGCATAGCTTTCTACATCATGCAAATACACCATTTCGAGATCTAGACCTAAAAGTTAATATGCTAATTAATAATATCACAAGAGTAAGATGTAATTATTAAAATAAATTTGTCTTTTATAGAAATGTCATTTATTTGTATATTTCCATGGTTAGTACTTACTACGAAAGAAAAATATTTTAGTAATTAATGTTTCTAATTATTAAATTATAGTAATATTTAAAAATAACATATTGATGCTTTGATAAAAAAAATAATAAATGTATTTCTTCTTATATTTATTATTTTTATTGTTATTAAAAAGAATAAAGTGACAAAATGCTTGAAACAAAAAAATACCAAGATTTCATAAAAAGAATATAAAGAAAAGAAGGAAAAAAAATTGAAGACAGATTAGAAGAAGGGAAGAACAAAATGAAACTTAGTTTAAATGAATAAAAGAAGTGGAATAAGAGTAGAGCAAGAAAATAACAATGACAATAAAATGAAGAAAACAAATTGTTGGAATATTAAGAGCTAGAGGAGCAGGAATCTATGAAAATGTTAGATGAGTGATATGAAAAAACATTTAGAAGATGGATTTGAGAATTGTTAATTAATTTGAATTAAATGCAAAGAGTAAATAAGAAAATTAAAATAAAAATTTATTAATTATTAAGTAAATTAAATTTTTATTATAAGGTTCAGGGATTTCAGAGCAGAACAAAAGATGGGGAAACTTGCAAAACTATATTCTAGAAATATTTTATTTTTTATTTTTTAAAAATTAGTTAATAAAAACTTAGGTTTAAATTTTAAAATCATGCATTAATTATGAACTTATGGTTAAGAAAGGATGGAGTAGAATAAGAACATCAAAAAGAATTATACAAGAATGTAAATCAGAAGATAATGGGTCAAATAAATGAGATAATATGAAGGAGAGACAAAGAATACAAAGGGGGAAGAGAAAGGCAGACAATTAGTAATAAATTGTATTAATGTTTTAGATCTAAAGAATGAGACAAGAAGAGAAAGATGAAAGATATAAAAAGTGAGGGGGATATATATAAGGGAGATAGAGTGAATGAGAGGGAGCATAAGAGGATGGAGAAAGAAAGATACGAAAAGAAGAGCATGCAAAATAAGATATAGTGGAAAAGAAAAGTGTGATAGAAGATTTTAAGAGTGCGATGAAATGAAAGAGAGAGAAGAAGACGAATATTGAGTAAGAATAGTTACAACAAGATGGTCATAATGATGATATAAAATGTGATAAAGAGAGATGGATATTGTTTAAGAGTGACAAAAAGTAGGGGTGAGAGAGATATAAAGTATTATAGAGAGTGGAACAAATGTAAAGAGAATCAGAAATAGGGTTTTATTTCTAAAATTTGTTATGAGTATGTGCACTTATCAAGTCTTATGTAGGAGTTTGCTATAATAATGCCCCACTTAAACTTAATCACATATTTCTAACAACTTATAAATATGTAGCAATTTAAATGTAAATTGGTGCAACAAGTTTAACAAAATTATTGAACTATACTAATTTGGGCAATATGCAATTACAGAGAAGGAGAACAAAGATCGTGGAAATTTTCATTAACATTTTTAAGGAGGGAATTTTGTTAATAAGAAGCTTTTGTTAAACATTCCAATGTCATTAGCAAGGAAAGATTCTCATC
Organism: Vanilla planifolia; assembly: GCA_023846275.1. Classification (NCBI taxonomy): domain Eukaryota; kingdom Viridiplantae; phylum Streptophyta; class Magnoliopsida; order Asparagales; family Orchidaceae; genus Vanilla; species Vanilla planifolia. Next base: position 1,634,586 of record JAIUJO010000036.1, on the reverse strand, counting down.
ACTTTGTTGTTGTCCTTTTGCTGTTGGTTTGGTTGTCATAAACCATTGCCATTTCCATAACGATGAGAGAAGTGTGATTGTGTTAGAAAAGCTAATTTTATTGGGTTAGAGATGCTTCTATGTGTAGGTTTATCAGAATAAGAGAAAGGTGATGGGGTGAGACGGTAAAGAAAAAGATAAAATACAAAATGAGAAACAATAAGAAAAATAATAAGAAGTGTATGAGTATTGTTAACTAATAGTAATTAAATGGAAAGAATTATGATGGACATTAAAATAATTAATTTATTAATTATTAAATAATAAGACATTTTTTATATGAACATTATAAGAATAAGAAATACAAATGTTTTATTTTCATATTCTTTTTTAATTTTTTAATAGAAAATGAAAATTAAATCTAACAAAGGCATGACAAAGAATTTGTTATGACAATAAAATTAAGAAGAGGAAGAATGAGAACATGGGAAATAGGTTACATCTGAGGCTAAGTAGGGAATAAAGGGACAAATAAATGAGAATTTCAGGAGAGGGAGGAAAGCTAAAGGGAGAAAGAAAATGTTGGAAAAAGAGAAATAAATTGTGAGAAAGTGAAGCACCTAAAGAATGAGAAGAGGAAGATGAGATGAACAACACAAAGGGTAGGGTTATATTATCTTAATTGTTCATGTGTTTTGCTTTATTTTGGTTATATTACTATTTAACTCTAATTCTTGACACGTTTGAACTTCACGTCTTTGATTTGATTATATTATATTGCTTCAAGTTATCTCATTTAAACTATAATATATATATTTTTAATATTAATATAATAATTTATAATTATTTATGTTTACTTATTTTATAATTCATAATAATTTTAAACAAGATTGGATCGGATTGAAGCAAATGTTGTGCTCGCCTCAATAAGCCCTATCTAATTACATATTTTTTTAAAAAATTTTAAAGATTTTGTGATTTCAAGAATTGCATAATTTATAAGCTATTTTGATTTATACCTAATTTGATGATTAAAAATGTTCTGCTTGTCCTTGTTACCCTTGGATTGCAAAATTCTCATATAATTTATCTTAGTTTGGCAACCTTTTGTTTAGATTTGTTTATATTCTTATGTGATTCTAATTGTTCTCTTATGTGACCTTTATATGTATTTGATTTTATTATATTACATCAATTAAATTTGTCTCATATTCTCAATAAAATATATTTATTTAATATTAAAATAATTATTTCTTATTATTATGCTTATTTAATATGATAATTAGCAGTCATTCAAAATAAGGTTAGAATGAGATGAAGAAACTTTGTTTGACTTGCCTCATCGAGCTTTATCTGATTAAATATTGATTTTTTTATTTTTTAAAATATCTTTCCTTTTTGCTCTAATATGTTTTATAAGATATTTTCATTCGAGCATGATTTTATAATCAAGTACGTTATACTAGATTTTATTTGTATCTTGGAATGCAACTTTTCCTACACATTTTATCTCTTTTCACCAAATGTTTCTCCCTTATTTGTTTATATTACTATGTAATTTGAAATCTCTACTCATGTGAGCATTACATCACTTTGATTTGGTTATGTTATATTCCTTCAATTTACCTACATTTCATCTTTATTATATATTTAAATAATATGAATGTAATAAATTATTATTATTTATTCTAATTCACCGTAAAAGTCGCAATAATTAAAAATCATTTTTTATGGAGGAAAGATTAACTTCATTGGACATGTCTTAATGAGCTCTATCAACTTAATTATTCATTTTTATAAGTTTCTTTATTTTAGTTTTTTAAGATTTTCCCATACTTTTAAAGATAATTTATTTTGTACAGATCTCGATAACTGAGAATTTTACAAATGATCTATAAAGTATCTTAGAATGCAACAATCAAAAATAATTTATCTCGGTTCTTCAAATATTTTTCTTGCTTCAATTATATTACTGTTAACCTTAATTCTCCTCTCATATGAATTACACATATTTTTTATTATGTTATATTACTTTCCTTAGATCTATCTCATTTAAGTTTTAATATATGTATTACTTAATACTAAAAAAATTATATAGTGGTATTTATCTTTATTTAATTTTGAAATTCACTATAATTCTAAAGGAGTTTCAATCAAGATGATTGGACTCATATCGACGAGCTCTATCTAATTTAATATTCATTCATATATCTATTTTTTAAATATATTGTCTTTTAGGCTTTCATAATCAAGAATGATATGCTCGATTAACTTAATATCATAAAGTGAAACTTTCAAACATGATTTATCTCATTTATTAACATTTTTTTATCTTATCATGCAACTCTAGTTTTCCTTGATGTTACTTTTCCTTTGATTTAATTGTACTATAATGCTTCAAATTATCTCATTTTAACCATAATATATATTTTTTTTATGTACAAATAATATTTTTTGAACTATTTTAATATTTTATTTTTGAGAATTTTTGGATGTTCCAAAGACATTTTTATTTAAACCTGATTTTATTGTTGAGAATGTTATGCATCTTCTTCTAGCATCATAGAATTCTACTTTCTCATATAAGTAATCTTATTTTTCAAATTTTTCACTTTGATTATGACGTTCATATGCAACACTATCTCATGTCATGTGACCTTTACATGTATTTGATTTGGTTATATAATAATGTTTCAATTTATCTCATTTATAATTTAATATATATTTTTTATTAAAATTAAAAGTTAATTTATTATTTCTTATTCTATATACATGGTAATTAGTAGTAATTCAAAATGGGCTGTTAATGACCTAAAATAAATGACATTGTTAGAATAATTTCGACGAGCTCCATCCAATCAAGTATTCAATCTAATATTTTTAAGTTTTTTATTTATGGAATTTTTATATACTTCATTAGTCATTTCTATTTGTAGCTTATTTGATTATCAAGAATGTTATAACATATTCCTTTAGTATCTTATAATATAATAAGCCCATATAATTTATCTAAATCTCTTATTGAGTGACTTTTACATTAATTTTATTTTTTTATATTATATTGTTTTAATTTATTTCAAAATTTTATATATTTTTATTTAATATAAAATTAATAACTTATTATTATTTATGTTAATTTTTTCATAATTTTTTATGACTCTAAATGAGGCTAGTTAAGATGAAACAAATCTCTCAAACTTGTCATGGTGAGCTCATCAAGTGAACCATTCTATTTATAATTTTAAATTTTTTATTTTTTATGGTTTCGGCATGCTTTAACAAGACATTTTGATTTATACCTAACAAGATAATCTAGAATATTATGTTCAATCTCCTTAGTGTCTTAGATTTAAATTTCTTAGTATAATTTATTTCATTTTTCCATATTTTTCTTATTGGTTTTATTTTATTTCTATATAACTTATAATCTTCTTTAATCTAACAAGCACATCACTTTAATTTGATAATATCATATTGTTTCAATATATCACATTTTATTTTTAATATATATTTACTTTTAAAATAAATAGTAATTTATTGTTTTTATGATTATTAAATTTAGTGATTCGTAAACATTCCAAACGGTCTCTCGAGCTAACCAAACATTAGTGGCCACTCTAAAACCTTTAGACATGAGATCAACAACTACAAAGTTTGGCCAAGCCCAACCTTTGCTAGGTGCAATCTTGAAACATGGTTGACGCAAGACAGAGGAAGGATCGAGTTGGGTACCAACTGAATCAAGTATATAATAGGTTGCAAAAGACCCATAATCATCTTAAACTTTTATGCATATGAGTGCCCCAAGTGATAAAATTTTGAGCATATAAGGAGGGAGCTAGCCACAATTTTAGCTTGAAATAAAGTTAAGTACAAACTTATATAAAGGGTAAATAACTCTTATATTATTGTGCCACAAGCTTTGCATGAATTATTTTCATTTGATTATTCATCGGATAGGTAAGGTTTAGCCCACTATTAAGATTTTCTTCAAGGCTCAAATGAAACAGCCATCATCTTATAGTAATTCATTAGATAGAAAAATTTCTTTCATTTGTCCTTTAATTGTGTAGCTCTAAATTATAAATTTTTAAATTATGGTTGAGATCATTCTCATATTTGCTATTGATTAATCGAACAATCGAGTCATAATCTAATGTGAAAACCTTAGTTAAGTTTTAAGCCAAAGAAAGTCAAGTTGGGGTTGAGCTTGCAAGGGCCTGGTTTATAGATGAACTTGTAAAAGCTAGAAGGTCCATAGTGAATCATAATTAAAAATGATCAAGTGGGTTAGTGGTGAATCATAAAGAAAAACCTAAAGTAGGTCAAAGATGAACTATAAGGAAACATATCACGAGAAGTCAATATTGTGGAAAAACCTAATTTGTAATTCCTTTAATAATGAAGTTTTCTTCACCTTTTGTTGGGTTTGAAATAGGATCAAATTTGAACTAAATCACTTAAAAGTTTTTTATTTCATTTTTAATTTAATTTTTTTTCTTATTCATAAAAATAATAATTAACCAATATTTTCCAAAAATATAAAATTATTTTTATATAGAATTTTTAAAAATTAAATACTCTAAAAAACTACAAAAAGTTTTTAAAGCCTGTAATTGACCCTCCTATGATGGGATTTGCACAGACGTATTTTATATCAAGATGCTACACTTGACCTTCATGGTGCTTTAGAATGTAAATTTGTCATACAAATTTTTTCATTTCATCAAAATTTTAACTTTTTTTATTTATATTAATAAGAAACATTAAATCACGTATTGTCTAACCTTTATAATGCATTTATTTTGTTATATTTCATTGCCTTAATTTATATCATTTTATCTTTAATAAATATTTTCTTAATATTAAAATAATAATTAATTATGATTTATTTCACTTAATTTTATAATTAGTTGTAAATCCAATCGAGGTTCAATTGATATGAAACACAATTTATATGACACATCTTGATGAACACTATTTAATTTGGTAACAATTTTTATATTTTAAAGCCTTCTATTTTCTAATGTTTTTCCACACTTTCAAAACCCTTTTGTGTCATACTTGATTAATAACTGATAATGTTACACTAAAACTGCTAAATATCGTACAATGTATCTTTACCATACATTTTATAAGATTTTTTCAAATCTTTCATTTAGTTTTTGTTTCATTACAATAAAAATAAAATTGCTCTCTTGTGTGAATCTTACATTTCTTTGCTTTAGATATATTGTATTGCTTTAAATTTATCTTTTTAGCTTTAATATATATCTACTTAACATTAAAATAAAAAATTTATTTCTTATTTTTATTTAATTTTGTAATTTGTAGTAATTCCAAGTGAGCTCTGATCAAGGCAAACAAAATTTCATTAGAATCACCATTCCGAGTTTTATAAAATTAAATATTTAGTTTTATGTTTTAAATATTTTATTTTGTATGACTTTTGTAAGTTTTATGAGATATTTTAATTCATACCTTTTTTTAAGATTTAGGACATTACACTCATCCTCCTTAGTGTCTTAAAATGCAACTTTCTTTGATACTTAATGTTCTTCAATTTTTTGCTTCAATTTGGCTATATTCTAATATAACTATAAAACATTTATGGTATGATAATTAGATTGCTTTAATTTTTTGGTATTTTATTTCTTCAATTTATCTTATTTTAGATTTAATATATATTTACTTAATATTAATAATAATTCTTTATTATTTATGCTTCTTTTTTTATTAACGAATAGCAATTCAAAATAAAAATGGATGGACACATAGGAAATCTTGTTAGACTCATCTTGATAAGCTCTACTTAATAAAAAGCTCATTTTATATTTTAAAAAACTTCAGTTTTTTAGCTTCTGGCACACTTTAATAGATATTTAGATTAGTAATTTATAAACAATCAATGATGTTAAACTCAATGTCCGTTATATCTTATAGTGCAACTTTTCCATGAACTTCATTTCATTTCTTATAAGTACTTCATTGTGATTTTGTTATTTTATCATAGAGATTTCATTCTTCCCTTCAATGACCTTTACATTTCATTAACTTATTATATTATAATACTTTATTTTCTCTTAAGTAATGTAATATAACCAAATATAACTGATATAAATTCCACATAAAAGAAGAATTAGAGTTATATAGTAATATAACAAAATCAAAGAAAAATAATTTGAAAAGCAATTTGTAAATTATTTGGAAAAAAATATGTCCCAAGATTTTATGGAGATCGAGTGTAACACTCTCAACCAACAAATCAAATATAAAGCAAAGCATCTTATAAAGCATCTTAAAACCTTAAAAAAATAAAATATTTAAAAGTAGAAAATGAATATTTAATTTTATAGGAGTCATTGAGATGAGTCCAATGATGTCTGCTTCACCTTGATTAAACCTCATTTTGAGCTTTTAGTAATTACAAAAATTAATAAGTATGAATATTAATTATCTTTTATATGAGAAAGTTGAATTCAAGGATTCGATGGAGATTGAGCGTAACATCCTCGAGAGTTAAATCGGGTATGAGCGAAATGACATGTGAAGCAAGTTAAAAAATAGAAGAACAATTTCTTTTACAAATATTAAAATGAACATTCAATTAGATAAAGCCCATTAAGACATATCCAATGATGTTTCTTTCATCTTGTTATCACCTTACTCAAAAGTATTTTAATTTAACAAAGATAATAACAATAAATAATAATAAGTTATTCTTTTTATTTAATGTAAATCTAAATTAAATCTAAAAAAACATAAATTTAAGAAATTTAAGATAACTAAATCAAAGTGATGAGGTCACTTTAGAAGAAATTCAACATTACATAGTAATATGGAAAAAATAAAAGTGCATTATTTAAAGAAATAAGATAAATTATATGAAAATATTTTATCCTAAGATACTATGTTGATAAGGTGTAACATCTTCAATCATTAAATCAAGTATGAATCCAAATATCTATTAATGTGTGTCAAACCCCTAAAGAAAGAAAGTATTTTAAAAAATAAAATTCAATATTTATTTCAATTGGGCTCATGGAGACAAGCCAAATAATGTTTTTTAGTACATTGGACCACAATTGGAATTACTACAAATTTTTGAAATAAATAAGAATAAATAGGAAAAAATTATAATCTACTATTATGAAAATATATTCAAAATATGAAATGAGATAAATTGAAGCAATATAATATAATAAAAACAAAGTGAACTGAATGTCACATGTGGTGAGAATAAAAGCTATATAATAATATATCGAGGTAAAAGAAAAAATTTAAAAAAAAAGAGATAAATTTTATTTCAATTATATATTCCAAAATAAAAATAAAATCAAGCGTAACACTATCAATCATCAATTTATATTCAAATTGAAAAGTCCAATAAAGCAAGCTAAACAAGAATTATCAAATTTTTAAATATATAGAATTGAATATATTTTAATAAAGCTCTTTAACATGAGTACAATGACATTTGTTTATATTACCACAATCTTATTTTGAATTATTATGAATTAAAAGTAAAGAAGCATAAATAATAATATTTTATTATTTTAGCATTTGGTGAATCTTAGTTAAACTAAAATAAGATAAATCAAAGTAATGCAAATTAACTAAATAAAAGTGATGTAAAAGTCACATGAGAGGATATTTATATATTCATAGTAATATAATCAAATAAAAGCAAAATATTTATGAAAATGAGATAATTTGCTCCAAAAATAGCTTTTTAAGATATTAAGTGATCAAGTGGAACATCCTTATTCATCAAATCAGGTATGAATTAAAATATGTCTTGAAGCATGTCAAAATTCTGGAAAAATAAATAATTTAAAGCTATAAAATAAAATATTTAATGTGACAAAACTCATCAGAATGGTCCAATAGTCTTTGCTTCACCTCCATCACACAACACTTTGAATTATTATGAATTACAAAGATAAATAAGATTAAATAATAAGTAATTATTATTTTAATGTTAATTAAATTTATTTAAAAAATATAATTAGATATATTGGATCAATGTAAAACTACAATATTAATACAATATAAATTTTACATTATAGAAGAATTAGAGCAATATAGTATGACAAAATTAGTGTAAAACATTTGAAGAAATAGAATAAATTATTAGATAAAGTTTAATTTGAAGATTCTAAGGTTAAGAGTTACATCCTCAACTATCAAATCATGTATGAATAAAAATAGCTCAATAAATATGCCAAAACTCTCAAAACATATATCTAAAAATGTATAAAAAATGAATATCTAATTGCATCAAGCTCATCAAGATGTGTCTAAAGACATCTTATTTTCTATGAAAAGATGTAATTTCATATTATTTTAAATAAAAAATAATAAATGTCATTTGATTTTAACAAATTAATTTTTAATTTGAAGTAAATATGAATTTTGCTTAAATGACATAAATTAAAAAAGGTAACATAATGAAACAAAAGATGGAGCTCATCGAGATGAGTTTAAGGATTTTTTTTTAACAGATATAGATTATAATTATTGTGAGTTAAAAAATAAATAAACATAAATTATACAGAAAAACAATATTTTATAATTATAAATTAAGTTTAATGTAGATAATTTAAAACAATGTAATATGAATAAATCAAAACAATGTAAACAACACATGAGTGGAGATTTAGGGTTTCATAGTAATATAACCAAATCAAAGACAAACATTTTAAAAATTAAGAAAAAATTATCTGAGAAAGTTGCATTCCTAAATACTAAAGTCATTGAGTGTACTAGCTTTGATTGTCAAGTTTTGCTTAAATTAAAATGTGCTATAAAACATGCTTAAAGCCTAAAAAACAAATTATTTAAACATATAAAAATGACTAAGTAATTTGATATTACATGTCAAGATGAGTATAATAATATTTTTTATATCTCCATTAGATCTAATTTGGAATTGTCACAAATTAACAAAGTAAATAAGCATAAAAAGTAATAAATTATATTTTAAAATTTAGTAGAATATTGTTTAAAGCCAAATAAGATATATTTAAGAAATGAGACAAAATAAAATGAAGGTAATGTAAAAGCTCACAAGAAAAACGATCTAGCATTTTATAGTAATTAACCAAATAAAAGTTAAAAATTAGAAGGAATGTGATAAAGTTTTCAGAATATATGTATTCCAAGTTACAAATGAGATTGAGAGTAAGTTCACTTTGAAAATAATCCAAAAGATGGAATAATATATTATTTTAAAAAAATAAACTAGTATTTAATATAATAATGCTCATCGAGATGTGTCCAACGATATTTGTTTCTTCTTGTTGGACGTCATTGGTAATTATTGCAAATTAATAAATTAAAGATGCTTGATGGAAAAAAAATTATTGTTTTTGTATTTGAAGTAAATTTAAGTTAAAGTAAAAATGATAGAAAAGAAGTAATTCAATATAACTAAAAAAAGTTGAAGCAAAAGTCGCATAAGAGGAAATTTAGACTAACGTAACAACATATCCAAATTAAAAAAATATTTGATCAAATAAGATAAATTGTATAGGATATTTGCACGTTCAGATATTAAGGAGATCAAGTGTAACCTTTTCAACTATCAAATATATTATTAATTGAATTACCTTGCAAAGCTTGCTAATAGCTTAGAAAATAAATATTAAAAAATTATAATAAATATTTATTTCACAAAGTTTGTTGAGATGTGTCAAACAATGTATTCTTGCGTCTTTTAGATTTTGTTTATAATTATGGAGAGTTACCAAAATAAATAGGTATAAATAATAACAAACTATTATTTTAATGTTATGTAAATATGTATTAAAAACTGAATCAATGAAGTTGAAGTAATGTAATATTTTCAAATCGAAGCAATGTAAAAGTCACACAAGAAGAGATTCAAATTTTATTATAATATCACAAAATCAAAGAAAAAACTTCGAAGAAATGAGATAAAGTTTAGTTGGATGTTGTTAATACTAAGGAGACCAAGTCTAATAGGCTGAATCATTACATCAAATAAAAATGAAAATGTCTCCTAAAGTATGCAAAACCCATACAAAATAATTTTTTTTAATTTTTATTAGGAATAACAAATTATATAGAGCTCATGAACACGAGTCAAATGATGCTTGCTTTATTTTGAATAGACCTAATTTGAAATTACTCATATTCACAAAAGTTAATTTTCGTAAATAATAAAAATAAATATTATTTTTATATTAAGTAAATATATAATAAAACTAAAATAACATAAATTTCAACTATATAGTATGGCACAATCAAAGACATATAATGGTCACACGAGAGAAAAAGTAAACTTAAATGCTAAGATAAATAACTTACAATAAAAATTTAATGAAATGAGACAAATTATATGGTAAAGTTGCATTCCATGCTTAGGACAAAAAGTATAACATTTTTTATTGCCAAATTAGGTACAATTAAAAATACCCAAGAAACCATGCCAAAATAAAAGAAAATAAAATTATTTAAAAAATCATTTAAAATTAATTTGATAAAGCCTATAGGGATTAGCCTAATAACATTTGTTTTGTCTCAACCAAACCTTTTTTTGAATTACTGAGAATTACTGTAGCAAATAAGTATAAATAATAATAAACTATTATTTGAATAATATATAAATATGTAATAAATTCAAAATGAGATAAATTAAAAACAATATAATTTAACCAAATAAAACCTACATTGGCACAAAGGAGGATAATTAGAAATACATTGTAATAAAAGAAAATTGAATCAAAATTTTCAAAGATTAAGATGAATTGTACGAAAATATTACATTCCAAGATACTAAAGAGATCGAGTATAACATCTTCGATTGTCAAATATGGTGTAAATTTAAATGTCTCATAAAACAAGCCAAAACCCTATAAAAATAAATTTTTTAAAGATATACAAATGAATAATTAATTTGAAAGAGCTCATCAACAGGAGTCATTAATGCTTATTTTATTTCCTTTGAACCTTTTTTGGAATTATTGCAAATTAACAAAGTCAATAAGCATAAAAAGTAATAAATTATAATTTTAATATTAATTAAATATATTTTAAACTTGAAATAGAATAAATTGAAGCAATGAGGCATAAATAAATCAAAGCAATGTAAAGGATTGATGACAATAGAATAAGGGTTTTATCGTAATTAATGAAATGAAGGTAGAAAATTGGAAAAAATTGGATAAGGTTTATGAGAAGTATGTATTCCAAGATACAAAGGAGATTGACTATAATATCATCGATCAGGGGTCCTTCTATTATTTAGATAACAATCATAACTATGGCCTTTTACATTTAAATGTGTCAAATGATGATTCTCTTGTTAGCTAATTATATGCTGACATTTTAGGTTGCAAACCTTTTCTTGGTTTTGTCTCAACTATCCATTAATTTTTTATAGTGTGTTCTTATATCTATCTCATAAAAAAAGTTTAAAAGCATTATAACTTGTCATTATAAATATAATAGCTAGTTGGTTTTATGCACTGTATATGCTAAGATAATAATTGGAAGTTCTTAAAGTTTATTACAAGAAGATCAAATAGGAAATGTTAACATTATTTCTTCTAACGTCAAAAAGAATAAAATCACTCACATGCATACAAAACTTGTAGAGATGTGTGATGAGTTTATTATAGATCATGTAGAATTAAGGAACATTAAAATACATGTTCAATCAAAAAATTATTTAATAGATGGACTTATTTAAACTTTACCTACAAAATGATTTCATATTAGTTGACATGATTGGAATGATAGATTTAAATTTAAGTTTAATTAGGTTTTTTACTATAGAAAAGGAGATAAATACTAGTATTATAACAACTGATAAGAAGCAATTTAATAATATCGTTTATACTTATTGGGTAATGAATTTGAGATGCTTGGTGAAATATCAAAACAAGTGATGATTTATAAATGCATAATGTCTTACAATTATTTGATATGCCAAAGTTTTCAATCTAAAAATCCTTTATATAATAAGCTTGTCATCTTCAAAATGAAGGTCACTATTGAACCCATGTTTTTTATGCTAATAAGCCATTGTATAAAAGTATTTCTACTAATTTTTTATTTGATGTCATTCACCAAAAATAAGTAATTTTAATTTCATGGTGAAAAAGCTAATAATGGATGTTTGAGATAATGACATTATGAATGCAAGGTTTAATAAGTGGAGATCAAATTAAATGGGGAAAGTGCATTGGCACAAAAAGAATTTCATATAATTAGTAATGCTTTATTTTTTATTTAATGAAATCATATTCAAAGTTCAATATTTTGTCATATCATTTTCTGATATTTTATTAAATCATGTATTATTTTTTAATTTAAGATTTGTAAGTTAAACATTTTTAGGAGTTATTGCAAAAAATTCATTTATAATGAAATAGAAAAATGAAATTTTTATTACAATTTTAAATTAAAATTACTTAAACTTCTAAAAATATTATAAAATAAAGTTTATTTAATGGAATAGGTAATTATGCTTAATTTTTTAAAGTTTATAATTTTTAGATAAAATTGTTCTCCAATATTTTTCACAAATGTAATCAATTAAATCCACTACTACACTAAGAAATCTTCATTTTTTTTGTAATACTATTTTTTTAATCTATTTGCATGATCAGTACATCACTTCCAAGTTCACCTAATGAAAAATAGATGAAGAAAATTAAGGAAGCAGAAAAAACAAAGAAAATCAATGATTTAATGTATAACAAGGCAATCTACAGGGTTTCTAATAGAGATTCGACATGACGATAGTCTAGTTCTCTTAAGACTCTTAAGTTTTTCCTAGATTAGACCCTCTAATTCTCTTTAGTCTCCATTGCCATTATAGTTATGTGGATCAACTACAGCTGACCATATTCATTACATATTTTAGTTTACTTTCATCAGTTTCTCGAATTATTTGCATGTGCATTTTAGTTTAAATTGTTTGAAGATCACTTGATAGTTTTTTTTAAATATTTTTTTCTTGATATTAACTATAAGTTATCTCTTTAGCCATCTAATAATTGCACTAGTGTAAAAATTTCAACCTACTTAGATTTGAACCATGAATGCATCGACTCGTCAACAAATGTTGATTTTCACTAACACCCGCACAACTCTAAATGTCAAACATAAGGCATCACGTGCCTTTCTGCACACTCCACACCAGTCATGCTACCCAATGAAATAAAACTCAAAGAATCACTTACCAATCAATCTACATGGCAACAACCACCCAACCCACTACCTCACCGCTCGTTATTACTACTGCCTATAATGCAAATCCTACTTTGGAACTAATTACATTAACTAAGTTTGTAATCTTTTAAGTACTTTTTTAGTTTTGTTTTAGCAAAATTCAAACTATGTTCTTTGTAATTTTTGGTGATTTTTGGAATTCCAAAATGTCCTCTATATTTCCAAAATACAACCCTTAGTATTATTAAGTTAGCAAAATTACTGTTCTACTTTTGAGATCTGTATAAGTCAAGATCTTTGTCTTTTTTGTATGGGATGAAAATTTTTTATTGGAGCAACAAACAGATACCACCAAGCAGTTTTTATTCAAACCTAATGTGTGCAACTAATCAAACATTGTGATTCTAGATGTGGCCTAAGAAGGTAATCGAAAGACTCAAAAGTGGAGGTTCTGACCCATTAGCCAATATCCTTAATACTAGTAGGTCACTAGGATAGTTCTTCATTCGTTTACTTCAAATTTTGGGAACCTTAATCACCACAACCTACTTTTTCATTGGCACATGTGATCATATGATTTCTTGTTTCTGCTTCGAAGAACTCCACTTTTGTGTGCAGCATAACACTTCACTAATAATATGAATAGTTTGGTGTGTGTTGTTCAAACAACTTCTACTATATGTTTAGACCTCTCATGATTAAAATTTATGCAAGTCAATAATATCTATGAAAGTTATTACTTGGTGAACGATCTTAAGATTCTATATCCTAGACCTATAACACCTTCAGATAAGCCTATATATGAGTACATGATTAGAACTTAAGTATTTCTCAATTATTTATGACTTAAATAGGCATTCGTGTATCTTCCAAACATAGATAGATGCTCCATTAGGAGATTTAGAGACTGAAGGAAGACATGAAATGTTAAAAAAAATCTAACAAGAAATAAAGATTAATTATAATAAATTATTATCTAATTATTAATTAACTATATATTAAATCTAAAATGAGAACAATTGGTGCACATGATTATCTTAATATTCTTCAATGAATTTTTCTAAATAGTTTATCTAATTTCTCCAAATCTTTCATAATAATTTGGTTATAGTTTTGTGAAACACTAATTCTCTTCTCATGTGACATTTACATAACTCAACTTACTTAACTTTATTTTCTTCATTTATCTCATTTTATTTTTAATATATATTTACATTGTATTGAAATAAGAATTTATTATTATTTATTTTTATTTACTTTTATAATTCATTGTATTTCAAAATTGGAGCAATCCAGATGAATTAAACATTTTTTGACGTGTCACAGAGAGGACCAAGGAAACATTTATTTCTATATTTCTAAATATTTTACTTTTTTGAGTTTTTTCATATTTTATGAGACATTTTGGCTTGTGCCAGATTTCACTATTAAGAATTTTATGCATGATATTCTTAGTATCTTGGAATGCAACTTTTCTTCATAATTTCTATTATTTATTCAAATGCTTTTCCATTATTTGATTATATTAATATGAACTTATAATTCAACTCTTGTTTAACCTTTGCATTTATCCAACTTGATTATATCTCATTGTTTAAATTTATATTATTTAAATTTTAATATATACTTTATTAAACTTAAAATTATAATTTATTTATTTTTTTAATTTAATGGATAGTAATTAGAAAATCTATCTGATAGAGATGAAGTAAACTTCAATGGACTTCTTCCAATGACCTATATTCAATTCAATATTCATTTAAATATTTTTCAATATTTTATTTTTGTACTTTTTTGCACCTATTATGAGAAATTTCTAGTCACACCTGACTTATTAATAGAGGTTGTCACACTCTAACTTCTTAGTATCTTGGATTGCTATTTTTCATTAACTCTTCTTAATGTATTAAAATTTTTTTATTTTCATTTTTGTTATATTGCTATGTAAACCTTAATATTTATGCCTTATGGCCTTTACAATGCTTGATTTGGGCTTATTGCATTATTTCAATTTATGTTATTCGAACTTTAACATTATTTACTTAATTTTAAAATAATAATTTATTATTATGTATCATTATATAATTCTGCTATTTGTAGTAACTCTAAAATAGATTTGATCAGCATAAAAGAAAAGTCATGTAGTCATATTGATGGCCTTTATCTGCTTAAGTATTTATTTTTATATTTTTAAATATTTTATTTTCTAGTATTTTTAATATATTATGAGAAATTCATATTCGTACGGTACATATAAAGAAGTATGATACACTCAAACTTCTTAGTTTCTTTGAATGCAAATTTTGTCATGAAATATACCTCATTTTTTCAACTCTTTCATTAAGATTTGGTTAAATAAATATGAAACTCTATTTCTCTTCTTATTTAACATTTACATAACTTTGATTTAGTTATATTGCATTGCTTCACTTTATTTAATATTAATTATTACATATTCACATAATATAAAAGTAATAATTATTATTTATGCTTATTTAATTCAATAATTCATAGTAATTTAAAATGTTGTGCAATGGACACTAAACAAGTATCATTGGAAATGGAATGACAATCTCTTGTGAATTAAATTTTTTTTATTTTTAAAATTTTAGTTTCAGTGGGTTTTTGTTTTGCGAGCTTTTTTATTTATATCATATTTGATGATTATGTTACCCTATATCATTTTATTTTCTTGAACTATTACTTTCTTACATGATCTTTCTCTTCTTTTGTTTAAAAAACATTATTTTAATTTTAACCTTTTGTTATGTAGCTCTACGTCTCATCTCACATGACATTTCAATTACTTTCCTTAGTAATATTACAATTTCTTGAATTTATCATATTTTAGATTTAACACCTATTTACTTAATATTAAATAATAATTTGTTATTATTTATTCTTATTTATGTTTGTAAATTCACTTTAAACAAATGAGAATCTATTAAGATGAAACAAATATTCTTGAGTTCATCTTGATGAGGTCTATACAAAAAAAATTATTTATATGTTTTAGGTGTTTTCTTTTCTAAGATTTTTGCAAACCTTGTTAGTTATTTTCGATTCATAATCAACTTGATGATGATGGATTTTACAAACATTGTCCATTGTATCTTGGAATATAGTTTTCCTATACATTTGAACCTATCTCTTGATATTTTGCATTTTAACTTCAATATATTACTGTGAAACTATAGTTCTTGTATCATGAGGCCTTTGTATCACTTTAACTACATTAAATTAAAGTACTAAAATTTATCACATTTCTTATTTAATAAAAATTTTTCTATATTATATTAATATTTTATTATTATTTATATTGTTTTAATTTGTAATTCGTAGTAATTCAAAACAAGGTTAATTTGACATGAAATAAACATCCTTGGACTTATATTGTCAAAATTTTCTTAATTAAATATTAATTTCTATATTTAAAAAAAATATATTTCTTTTTGTTCATAAGCATTTCAAGAAATTTAAACTCATACTTGATTTAGAGATCAGTGATTTTACACTTGATGTTTAAATATATTGGAATATAACTTTCCCCAAAAATTTATTATATTTTTGTAGATGTTTTGCTTGGATTTGTTATATTAACAAGTTTCTCTAAATCCATAATCATGTGACCTTCACATCAATTTTATTGGGATAAATTACATTACATCAACTTATCTAATTTCATCATCAACGTATATTTACTTAATAGTAAAATAATAACTTATTATCATATATGCTTATTTACAATGGTACTATGCGGTGATTTTAAACAAGATCTGAGCGAGATGAAGTAAAAATCATTGTAGTCATTTCAATGAGCTTTCTAAAATTAGATATTTATTTCTATAATTTTAAATATTTTATATAATATTAATTTTGCATGGTTTATATGTCATTTTGACTTATACTAGCTTTGATTATCATGGGTGACACACTTGTTTTCTTTAGTACGATGGAATGCAACTTTTTTATTTAATTTGCCTTATTTTTACAATTTTTTTTATTTACTTTAGTTATGTTTTTATAAAATTCTAATTCCCATCCCTTGTGACATTTGTGACACTTGTACTTTGTTATATTACATCACTTCAATTTTACTTATTTCATTCTTAATAAATATTTACTTAATGAAGTTAAAATAAGAAAAAAAACAAATATCATTGAACTTGTATAACTGAACTTTATCAAATTAAATATTTTTTAACTTCTTAAAAATTATAGTCTCAATGGAATTGGCTTAACTTATGGGTAATTTTAGTTCAAACCAAATTTGATGATTGAAGAAGTCACTCCCAATCTCCTTAATATCTTGTTATGCAACCTTCCTATGCAATTTATCTAATTTTTCAATTTCTTCATTTTTAATTTTATATATATATATATATATATCATCAAACTCTTATTATCCACTCGTAACAAAATTTACATCACTTTGATTTAAGTACATTAAATTCAATCAAAATAATAATTATTTATTATTTGTACTTATTTGCTTTGATAATTCATAGTAAATCCAAAGGATGTGTAATTGAGATGAAAAAATTTTATTAGACTATTCTACATGAGCTCAAAATAATTAATAATTCATTATTAATTTTTTAAAATTTTGTTTTCAAAATGTTTAACTAGTTTTATGTGTTATTTTAATCTATATCTGATTCGATGATCAAGGATCTTCCTTTATATCTCATTAATATTGTGCAATGATTTTCCCATATATAATTTATGACATTTCCTAAAATGTTTCACTTTGATTTGGTTATATTTCTTCGTAGCTATTATCTCTTATAATGTGACTTTAGATCTCTTTCAATTGGTTATATTACATTGTTTTAATGTGTCTTATTGTAGCTTTAATATATATTTTGCTAATATTAAAATAAAAATTTATTATCAATTTTGGTTATTTAATATAGTAATTCGTAAAAACTCCATAGAATGCCAAATCACAATGAAACAAAGGTTATTAGCCTCGTCTCAGTGAACTTTTTCCAATAAGATATTTTTTCTATGTTTTTAAATGTTGTACTGTTTAAGCCTTTGACATGCTTTACAATATATTTGAATTAATAACTATTTTTGTGATCATGGATGTTACACTTGATCTTTATAGCATCTTTGAATGCATTGTTCTTTTTCATTTTATCATATTTCATTACATGTTTTACATGGATTTGATTATTTATTATTTAACAATTACTTTCTAACATGCCACATAAAAATAATATTCATTTATTTATATTACATTGCATGAATTTATCTCATCTTGACATTAATACATTCTTAATATTAAAAAGAAAATTTATTTTTATTTATGCTTTTTTATTTTGTAATTCATAGTAACACAAAATTATGTCTTAATGAGATTAAACAAATGTCATTAAGCTCTTCTCAAAAAGAAAAACCTAATTAAATATTCAATTTCATAAGTTAAAATATTTTAATTTCAAAAAATTTTTCACATTTAGGAGTTATATTTCTTCATATCTGATTTGCCAATTAATGCTTTCATGCTTGATTTCTTTAATACCTTAGAATAGTACTTTTTTATTCAACTTTTAGCATTTATTAAAATTATTTTCTTTGATTTGGATATATTATTATTTAATGCTAACACTTGTGTGACTTATAATTTAGTTTGAATTTGTCATACTATATTACGTTAATTAATCTCATCTTAGCATTAATCAAGATAACACAAAAATTAATGGACTAGTCTATGATTTTTAAATGCTCTATAGGAAATTTTGATTTTTACTTGATTAGATGATTGAGGATGTTACTTTTGATCTCCATAGCATCTTAGGATACAACTTTCTCATTCAATTTATCTCATTTCTTCAAAAGCTTTGCTTCAAATTTGTTATATTACTATGTAATTGTAACTCTCCTCTCATATGACCTTTACATCAGTTTGAGCTAGTAATATTACTTTGCTTTGATTAGGCATAACTTGTTTGATCTGCTGCAAGTTCCTAATTTTGGATTGTAATCAAATGGACAAGATCATGTCTAACCTCATTTTTTGGCATTTATTCTTTCCATCTTTTGAAATACTTTGTTCTTGAACTATTAACACATCCCTCTTGTTTGAATTCTATAATCCAAATCATTTTTTAGTATTGATAATTCAAATATTCCAAATCTCATTCGACTTGATGGGATAGTCCAGATATAATCCATTTTGATCCAATTGTCTAGAACTCATGTAACTTTATTATGTTTAATTGATTAATCATCAACTCCTTTGTGAAGATTAAATAACTCCTTTTGATCTTGCCTAATGACTATTTCACTAGCCATTAAAGGTTGCAATGTAGGCTGTTCTTTAGAGGAATTATCTATGAAGTTTAGTTTAAACTATTTGAAAGCAAGCTTTAATGTAGATTTTCATTATTTTCTAAAGTATATGAGCAAAATGTTTTTATATTTACCTTACCATTATGAATGAAAAGACTAACGAATATTAAAAATATTTTAACATCCCAAAAATGGGTTACATCATATTCTATTTGTGTTAATTTTTCCATACAACATCTAATGCTTACATCTACTTGAAATTCCAAATTCCTCCAACTAAGCTTAGTTCTTCTAAGCTTTCATTTTCTTAATTCTTTGCAAAATTTTGAACTCTTACACTCTTTTTATATTAATAAAAAACTATAAGAAAATTTGTATGTTTTTATTAAAACTTTTATAACATACTATAGTTTTCTTTTAACTTTGGTTTGTGAGCCTAACCTTTGTGATAGTTATGGATTTATTTGATCCTATAAAAAATTTAGTTAGGGTTGAACTCATAAAAGTTTAGGTTATAGTGAACCAATAAAAGCAAGTAAGTTCAAGGTGAATAGGAAAAAAACCTCAACTTATAACTCTTTTACTAGTGTAGTTTCTTCCCAACCTTCGTTGGTGGTTGGTACAGGATCTAGATTGAACTGAACAACCTCAAAGTTTTACTTTTTTTTTTTTTTCTTAAAAATAAAAATTATAAATTAAAACATTTATAAACCATAAGTTTTTAAAAATATAAAATTATTTTTATAATTCTTTAAAAAAATAAATACAATCCTAAAGTTGGTAAAAAGGTTTTGTAACCCATAATTCACCCCTTTCTTATACTATTCAAATACTTAAATTTACTTCTATTGGTATCACAGCTGATGCCTTATATAAAGTCAACAAAATCACTAGGGTGATCGTGTGTTTTTGTTCAAAATAACAATATTATTAATTGTAATTATTTATTATTATTTAGTTTCATTAATATTAATAACAATATTGTCATGTTCTTTGTTATTAAGCTACATGAGTTTCTCAATATAATTGTTTTATTTACATGTTTAAAGATGACTTCACCTATAGTTTGTAGTTGTTAAACTTCACAAGGATTTTTATCTTGTCATCCTTTAATATTTAAGTGTGAAAATTTTTTTATTTGGAAAAATATTTAAAAAGTTTATTCAAAAAATTAATAATTATTTGTAACATCTTGTTATTCATTATGTTGCACTTGCTAAAGATGGAACAAATAAATCAAGAATGATTCAATTAAATGCTAAAGGAATGAATTATTTATTTTGTTTATTACCTCAAGAAATTGGTGTGAAAGGGTGTATGGTGCAACTTCTTTTAAGATGACATAATGATGAGATAGCTTGTATGGTGAGAATTAATCTCACAATATTAGTGGTGAGAAGAGGAAGAAGAAGAAACTAAATTTGGAGACGGAGGTCAACTTTTATCTTATACTTTTAATTCAAGCCATGAGTTTGCATTAAATCTTGGGATGAAATATAAAATTTCTTTAGTAAATTAGTTATTGAGCATATAACATTTGTTAACATGTATGATGACCTTAAGAAACGTTGTAGGAAACATGAATATAGAACAAGATAATTGCATGAACATTGTGATGCTTAAAAAGGAAAATATTTCTGTAACTACTAAAGTTTAGACCTACATTTCGAATGTTTCATATTTCAAAGTAATAAATTAAGAATGTGAATTCGAATTGTTTAAATATGTTTAATGTAATGATTCTTGAAACTTAGAGAATTATAATTTAGGAAAAGAAAATTCTTTACTAAAAGAAAAGTTTGTGTAATTTTAAAGAAATACATGATATCAAGTAAAGTTATGTAGTTTATTTTCTCGTTCATTTAGTTGTAATCATTCATAGTTACCTTCATATATTGCTTCGTTTAATGATGTGAAAAATAATAATGTTCAGATAAATACTTTACATGTTCTTGAACATGCTTTATCATAGAACCACATTGAAAGAAATAATGCATGTTTTAATGACATTTATAGAATATAAAATTCATATACTAATGTGCTCAATACATCTTGTACTCCTTTGCATGGATCTATTTATTAGCTTAACTCTAATATTCTTTGTAGTTATTTTTCTAAATTTGGTTATCTTATATTTGATTGCCCAATTAAGAAATCCATAAATTTAAGTGTAATAGATTTGAATAGATCCTATGAGAGCCAATTTTAGAAATTTCTTTACAAAGTCATAATATCCACATCCTATCACTATCAAATGAAAGATGGTTTGCATCACTAAATTTTAAGCTTAGGTTGTTTGTAAGTGTGTCTCCATATCCGAGCACCTATGGAGACAGTCCTTATTTTGTGAGTTTGTGTCACTCACTTGCAAAATGTTTGTGGTTCTTAGATTTTTAGATTAGGTTAAAATGTCAAATCTTTCTTGACTTATATTTTGTATCAATCAATATTAATAATTTAGAGCTTATTTTTTTAATCAAGTGACAATTTTCATTTAATTAGTTTTAACACTCAATATTGATAAATTTTTTAAAAGATGATCAAATGTTATTACTTGTTAGAAGAAAAAAATTAGACTTATGTGATTAAGTCTTATTAATTAAAAGCTATTGGATTAGAATGTCTTATTACACATTTAAGTGAGAATAGTTTATGACATAAAAGATTAAGTTATGTTGATGTTTTTATCGAAAAAAATAAGTGAGATTTAATTGTAGATAATCCCAAGCCAAAGAAATGTAATTAGGAAATATCTAAATCATGCTAAAATGGAATGCAAGTAAAATCTTTCTTTAGACCTAAGTATTACTTATCCACTTGTGTACTTTTAAGCATAATTTATTTGTAATATAAAAGCGTTAAGTTTAGATGCAAAAAATTTGAATTTGTGAATTACATTATCTTTCTTAAATTTACTAGATTTAAATTGCACATGAATATAAAATATAGCCATCATAGGATTTGTGGAATTGATTAGATAATTAAAAAGATAAAACACTTTAAATTAATAATAATGAATTTTATAAAACATCTCTTTACGTTACTAAATGGAATGGAGAATATGAAATTAATTTGTATGTCTACTTACGAGTTCTTGGAAGAGTCTACAATGGAAAAAGAAAAACAAAAAACTAGGTTATGTATAATATCTACCTATAAATGACATGAAAATTACTATATATATGGAAAGAGTATATTATTTTTCATTATTTAACATTGTTAATTTTTTAATTGAAATTAGACAATTGAAAATTTTGTTAATTTGATTTAAGAATTAGATAGATAAAAACATACAATTTGTATTTAATAGGTTAATGACAATAACAATTAATGAATCTAGTGTTAAAAATAAATAAACTAAAATTAGACAAGAAAAAATATGGAGAAGAAATAACTCAACAAATACCTTGACTTTGGTAATATCAAAATTAATTAAAATCAATTAAATGATACGCATAATTTTCTATAATAGAAATTCATCATAATACATTTGTATCTATCATAAAAAGAATATTTATTAAAGAAGCCCTTGAGGGCGTGAGTTAATATAATGCATTGCAAGGTAGAAAAATTAGAGAATAATCTATGAATAATGTCTTTGGTCTAGTGGCTAACAATTTATTAAAATTAAATGTCTACTCAAGAATAAATTATATCAAAATGAAATAACAATTGGAGACAAGAGTAGTCTTATTACTCTTGTATAGAATCAACTTCATAATTATAGGAAATATAACAAAAATGTATGATTTGACTTTGTTAGAGATTATTTATTATAACATTAATAGGGTGAGAATATATACCTTTAAAGAAATTAGTGGCCAACATATTCAAAGAACATGTATAGTGGAATAATAAAAATTATACAAATTGAACCTCCCTTTTGATGTTGTTAAAAGGAAGAAATGATCATGCTCTAGATAAAAATTTATAGAATAATGAAAAAGTGAGGGGAGTATGTAGTAAAAGAGATAACAAAGTAGGAGGAGAAAATACATTTCATTTTTAATATCTCTTATTTTTTACTGAATAAATACTTATATTCATTATATTTTTAAAATATTAATATCTTATCAACATCAAATAGGGAAGATTGTTAGGTCACCCATATGTTTATTAAGAAAAACCTTAAAAATTTTGCATTTTGTTTTAATGGGTTTGTTTAGTATGAAATAGCTTTGTTTGTCAATAACAAGACATAGACATGAAAGAAAGGAAGTAGGTCATGTCAATGACTGATCGTGGTCTAAGTGCAGTTTGAAACACAGTTGGAGTAATATTTTTAAAGGGTAGCTTAAGATCTAAAATATGACCAACAATCCTATAAGCATACAAGTGAATTGGTTGTTCAAGTCCTTATAGCACAAGAGGAGAGCTAACCAAAGTTTGGCAAACATTATACACATGTGAAAGCTTTATATTGTGAAAATATTTTTCCATTAAAAAATGTGGCACTAATTTCTATCTAGCATTTAGCAACTAAAGAATCAATTATTTCTCACATCCATTCTTTGATTGAACTATTCTTATTTGATACGCAAAAAGGGCTCAATCTTCGCTTGAAATTAGATGGCTAAGGTTGTGTCTGACATCATCAAAAGGCTCTATTTATTTTCACCTTTTGAAATAATCTATCCTTAATATACTAGCATAGATCTCTTTTGTTTGAATCTTGTAATCTAAATCTAATCCGTCTTTACCATTGATGAATTGAATATTTCAAATCGTATTTTACTTGATAAATGGCCAAGATCAAGCCTACTTAATGCAATAATCTAGAACT
The DNA here is from genome assembly GCA_023846275.1 of Vanilla planifolia. Taxonomy (NCBI): domain Eukaryota; kingdom Viridiplantae; phylum Streptophyta; class Magnoliopsida; order Asparagales; family Orchidaceae; genus Vanilla; species Vanilla planifolia. The sequence continues at coordinate 1,610,321 of JAIUJO010000036.1, read as the reverse complement.
CATTCATCTTTATAGTGTTTTAACAAAATGCACTAAATTCCTTTGGGAAGATGGAAAGGCCCATGAAGATCCTACCTAATGGTCATTTAACTAGTAGTTAAATGTGTCGATGTGGGCAATATTTCAAAAGAATTATCTAAGCCATTTGGAAAGCTTTTGGAGCTACTTGGATGCACCTTATGAAGTAGCTTTTCATCAACTTTCTAATTAATATAATAAGCATTTTTCTATAAACACCTTACCATTTTGAAGGAAATGACTAATGAATGTGAATAGAATTTCAACGTCTCAAAGAAGGGTTGTATGATATTTTATTTGTGAATGTTTTCCAAGTTCTTATGACTATTTAAAATTTCAAATTTTTTCAACTAAGGATAACTCCTCATGCAATTTCCTTTCTAAATTCACATTATAATTTTTATCTCTTTGTGTCATTTAATAGTCATTGATGAGCATATGACAATTTGTATGTCTTTATTAAAATTCTACCTACCAATTGAACTTTTATTTTCATTTTTCCTTGTCATAAAAATTATAGATTAATATATCTATAAATCACAATTTCCTTAGGAATTTTTTAAAAATAGAAAAATCTTAAAATTAGCAAAAATATTTTAAACCCATAATTCACCCCCTCCCCCTCTCTCAAAAGATTTGTGCACTTGTTTTTACTGCAATTATATAATATTTAAATCAAAGAATAAATTTATAATTTCTCACAACATTTACCAAAATCTTTGATATAAATAATTAAATATATAAAAATAAATATTTAATTTGATAGAGATCATCGAGACTAGCCTCACGACATTTGTTACTTCTTGAATGAACTTGTTTAGAATTATAGCCAATTAATATAGTGAATAAACACAAATAATAATGTACTAGAATAAAATTAATATGATGTATATGTCATCATGAGGAGATTTATAGCTACATTATAATATAATTTTATAAAAAACAATTTAAATAAGGACAAATTTCACAAAAAAGTTCTACTCACTATTACTAAGTAGACCTAGTATAGCACCCTCAATCATCAAATCTAATGAGTAATAAAATGACTCATAAAGGATTCCTAAGTTATAGAAAACAAAATATTCAAAAATATCAAAATATATATTTACTTACCTTATGCTCATCAGTACTAGTCGAGCTACACTTGTTTATGCTAAATAACAAAAAAAAATTACAGCTCCAAATTAAGTAAATGTCTATTAAAAATAAAATGAAATAAATTAAATCATTGTAATGTAGCCAATTGAAAGTGATGTAAACATTAGATAAGAGGAGAATTAGAGTGTAATTGTAATATAACAAAATCAAAAAGAAAAATAGAAAAGATGAGATAATTGCATAGGAAAGTTTGTGCTAAGATGCTCAAGAAATCAAGTGAATTATCCTCAAACAACAAATGTAGTATGAATCATAATATTTCATAAAATGTGTATAAACTCTAAAATAAAATAATTAAAAATATAAAATGAATATTTCATTAGATAAAGCTCAAAAAGATGACTCCAACAATAATTATTTCATCTTGATTCTTCATCAATTACAATTGTTTCAAATTATTAAATTAACAAGAAGAAAAATTTTATAAATTATAATTTTAACATTAAAAAATATGTATTAAGATTGAAATAAGATAACTATAAGTAACATAATATTACCAAACCAAAGTAATATAGCTGATAGAGAAATGGAGGCTTAGAGTTACATCATAAATTTACTAAACAAACAAAAAAAGTAAAATAAATGAGATAAACTATAGAAAATTGTGATATTACAAAATAATATAGAGACCAACTATAATATACTAATTTGCCAAATTATGTACAAATTAAAAACCTTATAAAAAATTTAAAAAATCAATAAAAATATTAAGAAATATATAAAGGTTTGTTTATTTGTATATAACTCATTAAGATGAGTCCAACAAAGTTTGTTTCTTCTAGATTAGTGATCACATAAAATTACCATAAATAACACAAAAGATATATACAAATAATAATGAAGAATTATCTTAATATTAGGTACATTTATATTAAAGAAGAAAAGAGAGAATTGAAATAATATCTTATAATAGAATCAAGAAATGGAAAAATTCATAGTAAGGACATAACAAATCAAAATAAAAATATTAAAGAAATGAGAAATTATTTGAAAACATTTCATTCCAAAATACTAAGGGGATCAAGAGTTTCAACATCTATAGATTTGAAAGAATGAATATTTTATTTGATATTGCTCATAAAGCTAAGGCTAATGACATTTTTATTCTTCTTTATCAAAGATTGTTTAGAATTATTATGAATTAAAAATATAAATATGAAAAATAAATAATAAATTATCTTTTTAATATTAAGTAAATAGATATCATAGCTCAAATGGGATTAGTAGAAGCAATCTAATATAGTAAAATAAAAGTGATAATTGTCATTATAAAGAGAATTAGGGTTACATTATAATATTAACAAGTATAAGGAAAATATTAGAAGAAATGATGTAAATTTTACTAGTAAAGTACACACTAAAATACTAGGGCTGTTGATTGCAAAATCCTTGAACATCAAATGCAAATCAAAATAATTCATAAAGCATTCCAAAATTTTAGAAAATAAATTTTTTTAAAAATAATTAGTTTATAACTAGATTTTGATTGTCGTTACATGTCAAACAATGCTACTTTTATATCGATTGAACCTTATTTGTAGTACTCCAATTACAAAAATAAATAAATTAAAATAAAATAAATTATGATTTTAATATTAAAAAATATATCCGAAAAGCTAAAATGAGGAAATTGAAGCAATATAATTTCACCAAATAAAATTAATGTAAGGGTCACATGACAGGATATTTAGTGTAAAATTATAAAAGAATAAAAACAAAACATTGGTAAAATTAGCATTAATTTTGTTGAAAATGTTACATTCAAAGACAATAAGTAAATTAAGTATAACATCTTCAACTAACAAATCAACAATGAATCAAAATATCTAACAAATCATGCATAAAATGAGGAAAATTAAATATTTTAAAATATGAAATAAATATTTAATAGGATTGTGCTCAACAAGATGGGTCTAACAATATTTCCTTTTCATGATTAGATAACATTTGCAATTACTATGAATTATGAAATAAATAAGTGTAAAAATTAATAAATTAATGTTTAATTGATAAGTAAATATATTGTAAGGCTAAATTGAGATAAATTAAAGTTATATAATATAACTAAATCAAGGCATTATAAATGTTTCAAAAGAAGAGATTTAGAGTTAAATTGCAATATAATCAAATCAAAATGAATCATTTAAATAAATGAGATAAATTATATGAAATTGTAGCACTACAAAATAATAAGGAGATTGAGTGTAATGTCTTCATTTGTTAAATAAGGCACAAATCAAAAAGCATAGTAATGCGCATAAATAAAAAAATAATAAGAATCATAAAAATTGAATATTTAATTCCAAATCAATCATCGAGTTAGGCAAAATAATATCTATTTCTCTCAATTAGACTTTCTCTTGAGTTATTATGAATTACAAGTTTAAGCAAAATAAAATAATAAAATTTTTAATTTTAACATTAAATAATTATATAATAATGATGAAATGATATAAATGTAAGTAGCAAAACATAACCTAATCAAAGTGGTGTAAACATCACATGAGAGGAGAATTGCAGTCTTTTATAATATAACCCAATCAAATCAATAAATTTGTTGAAAGGATATAAATTATGTGAAGATGTTGTATTTAAAGGAACTAACTAATTTGACAATAACAACCTCAATCAAAAAATTAGGTGCTAATTTAAACAACTCACAAACTAGATATAAGTTCTAGAAAATAAAACATTTCGAAACATAAAATAAATTTTTAATTGCATAGAGCTCTACGAGATAGACCTATGATGTTTATTTTGTTTAGGTCGTACCTCATTATGGGTTACTATGAATTACAAAAGTAATTTTGCGCAACTAATAAAAAATTATTGTTATAATATTAAGGAAATATATATTAATGCTGAAATGAAAAAAAATTAAAGTCAACAACAAAGGGAAGGTTATGTAAATGTCACAAAAAAAAATATTTAGAGTCAGATTATAGTATAAACAAATACAAGAAAAAAGTTAAAAACATAAGATAAAGAATTGAGAAACATTGCATCTTAAAATCAAGCAAATTTAAAATTTACAAAATACCAAAATCAAAGAAAGTTTTTGTCATATGATTGTAGAATTAAATTTTCATAATAATATAATCTAATCAAAGCAAAAATTTTGAACAAATATTATAAATTACAAAAGAAAATTGTATTCAAAGATATTAAAGAGATCGAGTGCAACATCCTTAATTATGAAATTAGATATGAATCAAAAGGTCACATAAATTAATACATAAATACAAAGCTATAAAATATTCAAAAATAGGAGAATTATTATCTAGACTAATATAGATCATTAGGTTGAGTCCAAAGACATTTGCTTAATCTTGATTGGACAAAATTTATAATTATTATTAATTAGTAAAGTCAATAAGCAAAAATAATAATGTCACATAACCAATTAAAATATATTATAATAAAACAAAAGTGAAAAAGTTAAATAAATAAGGAAAATTATTTAAAAATTTTGCATTCAAATGTTCTAAGAAGATCGATAATATCATTGATAAAAAGGTCAGTTATGAATTAAAATGATTCACAAAGTATGCATAAATATAAGAAACTTAAATTTTTAAAAATATAAAATTGTTATTGAGTTGCATAAAGCATGCTGGGATAAGCTTAATGAATATTATTTTATTTATATTGGAGTTGATGTTCAATTTAAATGAATTATTTACTAGAGTAAATATTAATGAATAATAATAAAGCATTATTTTAATGTTGATTAGTTATATAATAAAGATTACACAAGAAAAGATTTAAAGTTACATAATAGTTTCACCAAATCAAATCAAAAAATTTTAAAAAATAATATAAATTGTATAAGAAAGTTGCATTCTAAAATACTAAGAAGATTGCATGTAACTTACTCATTCATCATAAGAGGTACATATTGAAATGCCACAATTAATGCAAAAAAATCACAAATAGAATGTTTACCATTACAAAAGTGGATATTCAATTCCACATAGATCACTGAGCGATGACCAATGACATTATTTTTCTCTCAATCAAATTTAGTTTGAACCTACCACGAATGACATCCGTAAATAAGCATGAATAATAACAAATTATCATTTTGTTATTAAGTAAATAGTATCAAAACTAAAATGAGGTAATAAAAGGTCTATATAATGACAAAATGATGTGATGTCATGAGATAAGATATAGAGTTATATTAATATAACCAAATGAAGAAAAAAATTGAAGAAATTGTATAAAATTTTTAAAAGAGTTCCACACATGGATACCAAGAAGCTCAAGCAAAAGATCGACGATTGTCAAATTAGATATAAATCAAAATGTCAAGTAAAAGATATAAAAACTATTAAAAATAAAATATATAAAAATGTCATAATGAATAATTAATTGATAGAGTTTATAGAGACAACCTCAATAATAGTCGTGAACTCTCAATCGAGCCTCGTTTGAAAAAACTATCAACTAATAAAATTCATATATAATTCTAAATTATTGTTTTACAATATATATATATATATATATATATATATATTAAAGTTAAATTTTGATAAATTGAAATAACATATTATAAACAAAAAATACACTTCAAAATGTCACATTTGAGGAGATTTAAGGTTATATTATAACATGATAAATAAAAATGAAAAATTAAATAAATGAGATAAATTCTATGGGAATGTTATATTCCAAGATAAAAGGGAGATCAAGTGCAACTTCTTTAATCGTCAAATATGGTATGAAATGAATGATCTCTTAATGTATGCATAAATCCAATGAAATAAAATATATAAACATGTAAAAATAAATATTTAATTATCTCCAGCATATAGAGACTACTCTAATGACATTTGTTTTATCTAGCTCAGAATTACTACAAGTTAACAAAGTAATTAAGTATAAAGAATTATATAATATACCAAAACTAATGTTAAGTAAAAGTCACATGAGAGTAGATTTAGATTGCTTTTTAACATAACAAAATCATAAGAAAAAGTGTGAAAAAATGACCAATTTTATAAAAAAGTTGAATTCTAAAACACAAAAGAAATACAGTGAAACATCCTTGATCATCAAAGCTTGCAAAATTCAAAATGCCTAAGAAACGGTTCCAAAACTCAACAAAATTAAACTTTTATAAATACAAAAATGAATATTTAATTATCTTTAGCTAATTAATATCAATAAAATGGCTTCAATTTAATCTTGATTGAAGCCCAATTGGAATATTACAAAAGTAAATAAGCAAAAATATTAAAGAATTCATTTTTTAATATTAAGTAAAAATATAAAAAAGGGTTAGAATGAGTAAGTTTGAAAGAATCTAATATAAAAAGATCAAAGATATGTAAAGATCACATGAGATGATAATTGATGTTTCAAAAACATATTGCCAAATTAAAGAAAACCATTTAAACAAATTGGCTAAATTGTAATGAAAAGTTGCATTCAAAGATACTTAGTGGTTTAAGTGCAATGTCCTTAATTGTAAAATTTGGTATGAATTGAAATAACCCTTAAAGCTTGCGAAACTCTTAGAAAATAAAATTTTAAAAACTATTAAAATGAATATTTAGCTTGATAAAATTAATTGAAACGAGTTCAATGATAATTTTTTCATCTCAAATTAAAACTCATTTTAGATTACAGTAAATTAGCATTGTAAATAAGCATAAATAATAATATAATATAACAAATTCAAACTAATATAAAGGTTAAATGAGAAGAGATTTAGAGTTGTATTATGATATTAGCTATTCATGTGGAATTATTTGAATAATTGAGATAAGTTGTGTGAATAGTTTGGTTTCAAAGATAGTAAGAAAATCATGTGTAACATCTTGATCATTAAATCAAGTTTGAACTAAAATGAATGGCAACATGAGGAAAAATCCTAAAAAAATTAAAAAATATAAAATAAATATTTCATTTAATTTAATAAGTTAAGACATTTCAAATAACATTTGTTTCATCTCAATCAAACCTTATTTGGAATTATTTTGAATTACAAAAACTAATAATTTATTTAGACATAAATTATTAAGCAATCTTATATGACAATTCAATATAGTGAAAAGATCACAGAAGAGGTTGTTTTGAGTTACATAGTAGAATAACCAAATCAAATTGAAAGATCTAAACAAATAATACAAATTAGCCAAAAAGTTGCATTAGAAAATACTAACGATATTGAGTGTAACATTCTCTATTATTCATTACGATGAGTCAAATGGCCATTGTTTTGACTTGATCGAACCTGATTTTGAGTTAATGTTAATTAATATAGCAAAAAAACAAGCTTTAATAATAGTAAACTATTATTGTAATATTAAGTAAATAATTATCAAAAATAAAATAAGATAAATTAAAATGATATAACATAACAAAAGAAAAGTAATATAATGGTCATAAAAGACTATATTTGTCATTATAATGTAATATATCCAAATGAAAATAAAACATTTAAAAAAATGAGAACAATTATATAAAAATCTAGCATTCGAAAAGACTAAGGTGTAATGTGTGAGATTCAAGATCATCTAACAAAATATGATCTAAAATGCCTCCAAAAATATACCAAAGCACTAAAAAAGAATTTTTTTGAAATTTTCAAATGATTATTAATTAAAGAAGTCTCATAGAGATGAGCTGAATGATATTTGTTTTCTATTGATTAGATATAGTTTGGAAATACTATAAATTACCAAAATAAATAAGCTTGAATTATAATAAATTATAATTTCAATAAAAACTAAAAATATATTGAGGCTTAAATAAGAAAAAATGAGTTGTTACAATATAACCAAATTAATGCTACAAAAAGGTAACATGATAAGATATGTAAAGTTACATAGTAATACAATCAATTCAAAGAAAAAATGTCAAGGAAATAAGACAAACATAATATAAAAATTGCATTCCAATATACTAATTAGATTATACTTAACATTCTTGAACATCAAATATAGTACAAATCAAAATGTCTCATAAAATATCTAAAAAACTAGAAAATAAATATTTTAAATTATTATAATTAATATTCAATTAGATAAAGTGTGTTTAGATGAGTTTGTTTCACCTTGATAAAAACCTGTTTGCATTTAATGCTCATCACCAAAGTAATTAGTCATAAACAATAAGAAAATATAACCAAATAAAAGTGATGTAAAGGGCATAGAAGGATGGATTTACCTGTACATTATAATATACCCAAATAAAATAAAAATGAATAATTGAAATAAGTTGTAAAAAATTCGTGCATTCTAAGATATTAAGGAGATGGACAGTAACATCTTTAAATGATAGACTAGGTATGACCCACAATTCCTAGAAATGGTGCCAAAATTCAAGAAAATAAAATATTTAGAAATATAAAAATGAATAGTTATCTAGATAATGTTTGTTATGATGAGTGTAATGATGTTTTCTTGATCTCTACTAGGCCCCATTTTGATTAAAGTGAATTGCCAAAGATGACTAACAAAAATAATAATGTAACATTACAAAAGCAAAATGATGTAAATGCTAAATAAGAGAGAAGTTGGCATTAGAATATAATATAATAAAATCAAACCAAAAAAATTGAATAACTTAGGTAAAATCTAATTTAATAACAACCTTCCAGCATACTGAGTTGATTGAGTATAATATTCTTAATTATCAAATCATGCTTGAATTCAAATATCTCTTAAAATAATAAAAAAAATTCAAATTTAATAGAGCCCATTGAGATATTTTTAATGACATTTGTTTGTTCCAAATCAAAACTCATTTGAAATTAATATAGAGGTCACACGAGAGCTATTTAGCAATGCATTTGAATGCAATCAAATCAAAGCAAAATATAAATATTTATGATAAATTGTTTGAAAACATTGCACACCATGATATTAATAATCGAAACTCGTTTGAAAATATTTTAATATTAAGTTGACAAATGATAAAGTTGAAATAAGAAAAATTCAATAAGTATAATATAACAAAATGAAAACAATAAAGAGATGTGACATGCGGAGAACATGAGTTTCATTTTAATTAACCAAATGAAAGCAAAAGAATTGAAGACAATTAGATAAATTGTACAGTAAAACTACACTAAAAGTTATTAAAGAGATTGAGCTAAATTCCTGGATTATCAAATTAGCTTGAATCAAGAAGCCTCATAAAATATGTACAAATCTTGTATAACAAAATATTCAAATATATAAAAATAAATATTTAGATAGAGCTCATTTAGTTGAGTGCAACAACATTTGTTTCATCCCAAACAAAATTTATTTGAAATTACTACAAATTAAAAAAATTAAGTTAAACATAAGTAATGATAAATTATTTTTTCAATATAAAGTAGATATTTATTAAAGATTAAATCAGATAATTTGAAGCAATGCAAAATAACCAAATTGAAGAAATATGAATATGAGATGAGAAGATATGAGAGTTATATTAAAATATAACAATATCAATGAAAAAAATTGAAATATTTAAAAACTTATACTATAGAATTGCATTCCAAGATACAAAAGAGATCGAACAAAACATCCTCGATGATCCATTCATTTATTTTATAATTTCCTAACAAAGCATTCCAAAGAATTAAAAATTAAAAATAAATTAAATTTAAAAAAATGAATATATGACAAGATTGTGCTCATTCGAATGAGTTTAAGGATGTTTAGGTCATCATTATTAGACATTGTTTGGCATTATCATGAATTAAAAAGAAAACAAGCACAAATAATAGAAACATTAAGTAATTTGTCTTAAAGATGAAATGAGATAAATTTAATTGATATAATATAAGAAAATCAAAAGTGAATTTTTTTAAGAAATTGATAAAATATTTGGGAAAGTTTTTTTCCAAGGTATGAAGGTGATTTAGTGTGGCAACCCATATCATTAGATACGGTAAGAATCAAAATGTCCTATAATTCCTTCCAAACCCAAAAAAATAAAATATTTAAAATAGAAGAAAGAAATATTTAATTATATATAGATATTTAAGACCTATGAAGTAAAGTTTTTTTGTCTCAATCAGATCCTCTTTCAAATTACTATAATTTAACAAATTAAATAATCATAAAAAATAAAAAAGATATTATGTTAGTAATTAAGTGAATATTTGTTTAAGCTAAAAGTTATTGAATTGAAGCATTTATTACAATAAAATTAAAATAATTAAAAGATCACCTGAGAATAGAATTACAGTTTCAAAGACATATTGCTATATTAAAGCAAAACATTAGAAGAAATGAGATAAACTACATAGGAATGTTAGAATTCAAGAGAGTAAGGAGATCAAGCTTAAAATCCTTGATCATCAATTCAAATGTTAAATAAAATGTCTCACAAAACATCCCAAAGCATTAAAGAATAAAACATATAAATATATAAAAAAAATATTCACTTGGATAGAACTTGTAAGAATAAGTCTATTGATGTTTGTGTCTTCTCTACGTGTTATCATTTTGAATTTCTATGGATTAGGATGCAAATGAAAACAAATAATAATAATAATTTTAAGAATATTTTAAAATTGAAATTATATAAATTGAAGAAATGAAATATCACTAAATTAAGGAAAAGCATTTAATGAAATATGAAAAATTGTTCGAGAAAGCTCATTTCTAAGTACCAAGGAGATTGAGTGTAAAGACCTATATCATCAAATAAGGTACAAATTGAAATTCCTTCTAAAGCCTATTAAAATCTAATAACTATTTTTAAAATATAAAAACTTAATATTTATTGATATAACTAGTTAAGTTAAGCACATCATTGGTTTTGTCTCAATTCGACCTCTTTTTTGATTAATATGATTTATGAAAGTTAACAATAATAAATAATATTAAATTATTATTTACATAATAAGTAAATATATATTAATTCTAAAATGAGTAAAATAAAAGCAATGAGTTATACTTAAACAAAACAAATATGATGCTTACATAAGAAGAGAATTATAATTACATAGCCATATAATTAAATCAAAGCTAAACACTTAAGGAAATGAGAAAGCGCTTGGAGAAGTTGAATTCTAAGATATAATGGTGATGAAGCACAACATCCATGATCATCCATTAAGGTATGAATCAAAATATCTCATAAACCACAAAACTTGCAATAAATGAAGCAATTAAAAAAATAAAAAATTAGTACTTAGTTTGATGGAGCTCATCGAGATAAGTATAATGAAATTTCTTGATTTGACTCAATTTTAAATTATTAGGAATTAAAAAAGTAAATATTCATAAATAATAGTAAAATCTTAATGTATCTAAGAATGGAAAGCTTAATTTGATTGAGCTGGTCAATACAAGTCCAATGAGCTTTGTTTTGTCTTGATTGTTAATCTGAGAATGAATCAAAGTGCATTGTAAATTATTTCGAAGCACTACAATATAAAAAATTCAGAAAAAAATAAAAATTAAATTAAAATGCATATATCCTAGTAAGATGAGAGTAGTGATGTTTGTTTCATTTTAATCAAACCTAGTTTTGACTTTTTGTGAATTAAAAAAATTAAATTAGCACAAATAATAATAGTATATTATTTTAATATCAAGTAACTATATATTTTAACCATAATGTGATAAATTAAAGACATAAAATGCAAACAATTTAGAGTAAGTTTAATAGCACATGAGAGTAAATTTATAGTTACACTACAACATAACTTAATAAAAATGAAAATTTTTAAGAAATGAGATAGCTTTCGCAATACTTGCATTCTAGGATTCTAAGGGGTTGGAATTTCAAATCAATGATCATAAAATTAAGTATGAATCAAAAGGTCTCATAATGTATGCAAAAATTAAAAAATAAAAATATTTAACAATCAAAAATTAAAGATTTAATTAAACGGTGCTCTAAGAGATGTCCAATGAAGTTTATTTCTTTTTTATTAAACCTCATTTGAAGTTACTTTGAATAAATAATTCAAATATGCCTAAATAATACTAAACTATTATTTCAATATTAAGTGTCTATATACAAAAGCTAAAATCTTATTATTTGAAAAAATATAATATAAAAAATAAAAAAGGTGTAAAGGTTAGACATTAGAAGATCTTGAGATACCGAGTAATATAACTAACTCAAATAAAAAAAATTTTAAGAGATGAGATAAGTTGTAAGAAAAAGTTGTATTTCAAGGTACTAAGGAGAACATGTGTAACATCCATGATATTTAAATTAAATGCAAATCAAAATGACCTGTGAAGCATGCAAAAACCATAGAAAATAAAATATTAAAAAAGATAAAAATGAATATTGAATTGGATTAGCTTGTCGAGTAATGCCCAATGGCTATTATGAGGTTAGACTTTGACCTAGTTTTGATTTATTATTAATTATATAAGTTAGCATAAAAAAATAATTTTTTAATGTTAGGTATATAAATATATATAAGCTAAAATAACTTAAATTAAAACAATATAATATACCCAAGTCAAAGTGATTTGGAGGTCACATATGAGGATATTGGTATTTGCATAGTAATATAAACAAATCAAAGCCAAACTTTTGATGAAATATGATAAATTATATAAAAAAGTTGTATTCCAATATATGAAGAAGATCAAGTGTAAAGCTTTATCATTAAATATGGTACCAGTTAAAATACCACATAAAACATTCCAAAATATAAAATAATAAAATATTCAAATGCATATAATGGAATATTTTGTGAGATATAGATCTTGGAGTTGAGCCCAATGAAATATTTATCATCTTGATCAAACCTCGTTTGGAATTATCATGACTTACCAAAGTAAAAAAAGCATAAAAAACTTTAAAGCTTTATTATAATTTTTATTAAGGCTAACAATGTTTGTTTTGTCTTGATGGATCCTTGATATTAGTTAATTACCAAATTAAACAACAATAAATACTATTTAAATATCATTTTAATATTTAGTAAATATATAACAAATCTAATTTGAGATAAGTTGAATGAATGATATATAACCAATCAAAAGTGATGTAAAGATCAAACAATAGTAGATTCCAAGTTGCATAGTACTATAACAAAAACATAGGGAGAAACTAAAAGAAAGGAGATAAACTATTTGAGAACATTGCATTCTATGACATTGAAGCGATCAAGTGTAAAGGCCAAATTGCCATATCATGCATGAATGGAAATGGCTAGCAAAACTTTGTAAAATCTTAGAAAATTAAAATTTAATAATATAAAAATAAATATTTAAATAAATATAGAGATTATCAAGATAAGTCCAAAGATTGTGTTCTTCTTTATTGGGCCTCATATGGAATTACTTTGAGTCACAATAATAAAATAGCATAAATTATAAAAAAAATTTAATATCTAACAATTATAAATAAAAATAAAAATGGAGATAAATTGAAGAAACATAATATGACCAAATAAGTGTAATGCAAAGGTCACACCATTAGAGAGTTGGAGCAAAATAGTAATATAACAATATCAAAGAAAAACATTTGATGAAATGAAATAAATTTTGTGGGAATGTTGCATAAGATCAAATAAATTAATCTATGAATTGAAATACCTTATAAATATGCCAAAATTTTAGAAACTAAAATACTTAAATATCTATGAAAGAATATTTTATTTCATAGGCCTTATGGAGAAAAGTTTGTTGACTTTTATCTCTTCTTTAACTAATGTCATTTAAAAACACTACAAATTTTGAAAGTTGGGTAACTTAAATAATAATAAATTATTACTTTAATACATGATAAATATAAATAAAAATTGAAATATGATAAATTATCCTAGTGTAATCACACCAAATGAAAGTGTGGATGTGATAAGAGAGGAAAAAATTGTATTCTTGGAAACTGAAGAGACTGTGTGTAACATCCTCAACTATCAAATTTGATAAAAATAAAACTATTTCTCAAAGCTTGCCCAAAAATGAAAATAAAAACTTCCAAAATATGTTACATGAATATTAATAGATTAGAGCTCATTGAGATGAGTGGAATGTTGTTTCTTCGGTCTTGATTAAACTTTTAAAATTTTTACAAAATACTAAAGTAAAAAAGCTTAAGTAATAATAAAGTATTTTTTAATTATCGATAAATTTATTTAAATCTTAAATGCGATAAATTCAAGAAATATAATATAATCAAATGAAAATGATGTAAATGTCAAATAAGTAGAAAATTTGAGTTTCATAGGAATATAATCAAGTGAAAGTAAAAAATTTAAATAATTTAGATAAATTGTATGTCCATGTTGCATTTCGTGCTAATAAATAGATCAAGTGTAATATCATTCATCATCAAATTAGGTATGAATAAAAATTCTTACAAACCCTTCCAAACCCTAGAAAAAAAAATATTTAGAAATGTGGAAATGAATATTTAATTGGATGGAGCCCTTTGAGATGAATCAAATGTCTTTTATTCCATTTTTATCAAACCACATATAGAATTACTAGAAATTATGAAAGTAAAATAAGAATAAATAAATATAAATTGTTATTTTATTTTTAAAGCTTAAATAAGATAAATTTAAGCAATATAATGTAACCAAATCAAACTAATGGAAAGGTCACATATGAGAAGATTTAGAGTTACATAGTATTATAAAAAAATAAAATATTTAAAGAAATGAGATAAATTATATTAAAAAATTAAATTTCTAAGATAATAAAGTGGCTTATGGTAACTTTTTAGATTATCGAATTAGTTATGAACTACACTGTCTTACAAAGCATGCAAAAGTCTTGAGAAAATATTTTAAAATATAAAAAATGAATAATTAATTAAGAAATGCCCTTCAAGATAAGTTTAACAACATTTTTCTGCCTCTCAATTAAACATTATATGAAATTATTATGAATTGTGAAAGTAATTAAATATAAAAAATAATAAATTATTATTTTATTGTTTGTAAACATATGTTAAAGTTGAAATAATATAAATTAAAGTGATGTAATATAACTAAAATTGAACTGTAAAATTAGAATAAAGGTGATAAATCATATAGGAAAGTTTTATTACAAGATACAAAAGAGTTCGAGGGTCACATCCTAGGTCAATAAATTAGATCTGAGTCTAAATAAGTCATAAAGCATGGAATAACTTGAGAAAACATTATATTTAAACTAAAAATTGGATATTAAATTGGACAAAGGATATTAAGAAGTGGGAAATAGTTTTGTTTCGACTCAATAAAAACTTTGGAATAATTATGAATTGAAAATTTGAATAAGCATAAATACTAATAAGTTAATACTTTAATTTTAAGCAAATATATAATAAAGTTGAATTGAGATAAACTAAAGTAATAGAATATAATTAAGTAAAACTCATGTAAGGGTCACAAAAGAGTAGATTTATAGTTATACAACAATGTAATGAAATCAAATTGAAATATTTAAAGAAATTATATAAATCGTACATGAAAATTAGAATCTTAGATATTAAGGAGATCAAGAGTAATTTCATAAATTGTTGTATCATGTATGAAAAAATATCTTTTAGAACATACCAAAATCTTGAAAATAAAATATTTGAATAATATATAAACTTTTTAATTGTGTATAGCATGTTTAGACAAATCCAACGACATGTTTCCTCCCAAACATACCTTGTTAAGAATTATTGTGAGTTACCAAACTAACTAATGATAAATAATTATTTTTTAATTAGACAATATATATAATAACTAAAATGAGATAAACTGAAGTAATGTTGCACAACCAAATCAAAGAAATTTAAAGGTCACAAAAAAGGAGGTTTGGAGTTAAATAGTAATATAAAATATCCAAAAAAAAATTTTGAAGAGATGAGATCAATTGAATGGGAAACTTATGTTCTAACATGCTAAGGAGAACGAATGTAATATCTTCAAAAATTAGATGAGGTACAAATCCAAATTTCTCATAGAAGAAGCCAAAATGATAGATTATAAAATATATAGAAACATAAAAATGAATTTTTTATAAAATAGAGATAATTAAGATGATTCAAGAAAAGCATTTTTTTATCTCAATCAGACAATATTACAATTATTTTAAGTTTCCAACGTAGAATTAAGTATAAGTAACTATAAATTTTTAATTTAAGATTAAGTTAGATATATTAAATCTAAAATGAGATAAATTTATGCAATGTAAAAAAAAATATAACCAATGTGAAGGTTATATACAAAAAAATTAGTATTGGATAGTAATGTAAGCAAATCAAAACAAAACTTTGGTTTAATGACAAAAATTGCATAAGAAAGTTGCTTTCCAAATTATAAGAGTGATTGAATGCTAGATCATCAATCACAAAATCAGATATAATTAAAAATATGTTGTAAATCATGTAAAATAAAATACTTAAATATAAAAAAAAATTAATTGGATAGAACTCGTCAATGTGTATCCAACAACTTATGTTTCCTCTTAAGCACACCTCTTTCAGAATAATAATGTATTACCAATCTAATCATAAACAATAATAAGTTATTATTTTAATATTAAAAAATAAATTAAAATTGAAAATGATAAATATAAAAATATAAATATGAATCTTTATTTTGATGGGGCATGTCAATATGAGTTAGCCAACTTTTTTTGGTCTCTATTAAAAATAATATAGATTTAGTAGAAATTAAAAAACTAAACATAAATAGCGATAAATTATTATCTAGATATTAATAAAAATATATTAAATGAATAATGAAAGAAATTAGAGTAATGTAATATAAATAAATCCAAGAGACATAAGGGGAATTAGTGAGTAGATTTATAGTTTCATAATAATATACAAAATCAAGCTAAACAATTGATGAGATGATATAGATTTTATTGGAAATTTTCATTTTAAGATATTGCAAAGATTGACTGCAACATCGTCGATTATCAAATAAGTTACAAATAAAAATATCTAATAAATAATGTAAAAAAAGAACAATAAAAAGTTTAATAATATAAAATAGAATATTAAATTGGATGTCCCATCATTGAGGTGAGCCCAACTTCATTCATTTCATCTTAATTGAATGACGTTTGGAATTACTAGAAATTATTATCTAAATGTTAATTAAAATGATTATAAAGCAAAAATGATGTAAATGAAAGAAATGTAAACAAACTAAATCAAAGTAACGTAAATATTATAAGAGAGAAGAATTAGATGGAATGCAACAAAGTCAAAGCTAAACATTTGGAGTCATGAAATAAATCATACTTGATTTTTTCATTCTAAGAAGAAAGAAAATTCAATATAACATCTTTGATAATCAAATAAGTTACAGATCAAAATATCTCTTTAAGAATAAAAAAATGATAAAATATTTATAAAATAATATAACTATTAATATTTAATTTGGTAGACTTCATTGAGATGAGTACAATGACATTTTTATTGTCATGATTGGATCATATTTTGAATTAGTGTGCATTACAAAAGTACTTAAGCATAAATAATAAAATATTTATTATTTAATAATAAATAAAGTTATATTAAAGACGAAATGATGTATATTGATGCACTGTAATAGAATCAAATCATGGCATTACAAATGTCACAAGGAAGTAGATGTCTATTTTCACTTTAATATAATCCAATAAAATAAAAACATTCAAAGAAATGTTGTCTATTATATAAGAAGCGCTACAAGATATATGAAGATTGATTGTAATATTTTTGAATTTTAAATCATGTATTAATCAAAATGCCTCAAAAACTTGTCAAAAGCCTAGAAATTGTTTTTAAGAAATATAGAAATGGATATTTAATTAGATCTTGCTCATGGACATGAGTCATACCACTTTTGTATTATCTTGATTAAAGTTCATTTAGAATTATGACAAATTCAATAGTGAAGTAGCACACACAACAATAAATTATTATTTTAATATTAAATAAGTACATATTAAAGCAGAAAAGAGTTCTAGTGAAACAATTGATTGCAACCAAATAAAAGCTAGTTAACACACGTTGAACAACATTTTTATCATCTCGACCAAACCACATTTTCAATTATAGTGAATTAGAAAATTAAATAAACATAAAAATAAATAAATAAATAATATTAATACAATGTAATATATATTAAAGCCAAAATGATATAAATTGAAGCAATGTAACATAAGTAATTTAATTGTTAAACAGTGGACATAATAAGAAAAATTGTAATAAAAAAATTGGATTCTAAGATAACAAGGGGACTTAATGTAACAACCTCAAACGTGAAATCATGTATGAATAGAATGCTCCAGCAAAGCATTACAAAACAAATAAAAATAAAATATTTAATAATCAAAGATGGACATTTAATTGGATAGAGTTAACTAAGAATTTTCTAAAAACATTTGTTTTGTCTTAATAGAGTAAGGTTTAGAATAATTAGCAATTAAAAAAATGAATATCCATAAATAAATATAAAATTTTATTTTAATGTTAAGTAAATTGATATTAAAGCCAAAATGATATAAATTGAAGCAATGTAATTTAATAAATCAAAAAGAAAGTTTTAGAGTGACATAGTAATATAATAAAATGGAGAGAAATTTTTGAAAAATGTGATAAATTACATAAGAAAATTTCACTAGAAGTTTCCAAAATGAATGAAACGTAAGCCACACCAAAATCCCAAAAAAACAACATTTAAAAACATTGAAATGAACACTAATTAGAAAAATCTCATAGAGGTAAGTGTGAAAACATTTGTTTCATTTCACTGAGAGTTAGATTGTAATTAACACAAATTACCAAAGTAATTAATTATAAATAATAATAAATTAATTTTGAAATATTACATCATTATGTATTAAAAATAAATTAAGATAAATTGAAGCAACATAATTTAACCAAATGAAAGAAATGTAAATATCATATAGGAGAAAATTTTGAGTTTTATAGTGATGTTATCAAATCGAAGCAAACAACTTAAATAAATCAAATAAAATGTATGAAAAAGATACATTTCCAGTAAATACATAGTTAAAGTATTTTATCATTGATTATTAAAACAGGAATGAATCAAATTGTTTAACAAAATATTCTAAAATCGAAGAAAATAAAATATTCAAAAATTTGGAAACAAATATTTAGTTTAGTGGAGCTCATTGAGATGAGTCAAATAAATTTTGTTGCATCTTGATCAAACCTCATTCAAAATTATTACAAATTAAAAACTTGAAAAAGTATAAATAAAAATAAATTTTTATTTTAATATTAAAGCTTATATAAGTTAATTTTGAAGCAATATAATATAATAAAATCAATTCTACGAAAAATTAACATGAGGAGAGTTAGAGTAAAATAATAATATAATAAAATGAAAGTAAAAATCTTGAAGAACTAAGGTCAATTTTACTAAAGAGTTATATTCCAAGATGCTGAGAAGGTTTAGTGTATCTTTCTCATCCATCAAATGTGTTGTGAATGATAATGTCTTATAATGAATGCCAAAACCTTAGAAAACGTAATATTTCAAAATATGAAAACAATTATTTATTAGGATAAGGTTTTTCGAGACTAATACAATAACATCTTTCTTATTTCGATTTCACCTCATTTAGAATTACTGTAAATTATCAAAGTAATTAAATATAAATATTAATATATTAACATATTATTTCAAAGTAAATATATATTAAAAATGGAATGAGACAAACAAAAGTATATAATTTAAGAAATTCAAAGTGTAAAAGTTTAACAAATGAGATATATTGTATTAGAAAGTTCCATTCAAGGATACAGAAGACATTGAGTTTAAAATTCTTGAGTATCAAATTAGTTATAAATCAAAATATGTCATAAAATGTCTCATAATCTTGAAAAATTAAATTTTTAAGAATAAAAAAATAAATATTAAATTGCATAAAGCTCGTAAATACGAGTCTAACGAAATTTATTTAGTCCAAATTGAACCTTATTTTCTATTATAATGAATAAAAATTCAAATAACCATAAATAGTAATCAATTAGTTTTTAATATTTGAAAATAATGTTATAAATTTTAAATTAGATAATTTGAATTAATGTAATATAACTAAATGAAATTTTTGTGAATGTAAAATAATAAGATATTGAGTCTTGCATAGTAATATAACTAAATAAAAGTGAAAATTTTAGATAAATGTTATAAATTACAAATTATAGTTATATTCCAAGATACTAAGAAGATTGTTCATGACATAAAAGATCTTTATATCATGTACAAAAAAAGTCTTATAAATTTCTTTTAATTGGATAGAGCTTGTTGAGACAAACTCAATGATACATGATTCATCTTAAGTGGACATTGTTTTGTAATTAAAATAAATTCTAGAAGTAGATAAATATAAAAATAATGAACATTTTTTTGGCTAAGCAAACATAAAAATAAATTAATAATTTAATATCATGAAAATATATATAATTGAAAAAATGAGACAAATTGAAGCAATGTATGGATGAATGGCATAAATTAATTGGAAAGTTATATTAGGCATAAATCAATTTCTTAGGCATAAATCAAATTTCTTAGTAAAATGTGCCAAGATGCATGATAATTAAACATCAAAATATTTAAAATTGAATATTTAATAAGATAGAGCTGATCAAAATGTGTCTAACGATGTTTATTTCATCTTGATAAAAATTGATTTGGAATTATTATTAATTATCAAAAAGAAATCGAACAAACAATCATAAAGTTTTTTATATTAATTATGTGTATATTAATTTGAAATGAGATAAATGGAAATAATGATTTAACAAAATAAAAGAAATGCAACGTTTAAATAAGTGAGAATTAGAGTTTCATAGTAAAATAATCAATTCAAAGCAAGAAAATCAAAATAATGATATAAATTTTGTTGGAAAGTGGCATTCCAAGGTGCTAAAGGTTAAATGTAATATTGTCAATCATCAAATTAGGTATGAATTAAAATACCTTGAAAAATATGCCAAAACCTAAGAAATTTTATTTTTTAACAAAAGGAATATTTAATAACAAAGAACTCAACAAGGTTAATCAAATAACGTTCTTTTGATCTTCACCAAAAATCATTCAGAATTACCACGAGCTATAAATTTAAATAAGCATAAATAATAATTCCTTTTTTAACATAAATAAAATATATATTTAATTAAAATAAGAGAAATCAAGGTAATTTAATATAACAAAATTATTATTATCTTATTATTACATAAGATGAGATTTAGAGCTATATAATTATATGACCAAATCAAAATAAAAAATTCAAATAAATGGTACACATTTCTTAAAAATATAGTATTCAAAGATACTAAAGAGATCAAGGCTCATGAATTATGAATCAAAATATCTCACAAAATAGACAAACCCATAAAAAATGTTTTAAAAAATAAAAATGAATATTTATTTAGACAGAGTTTGTTGAGATGACACCTATAATGTATGTTTTGACTCCATTGAACCTTGTTTTGGAACACTATGAATTATTAAAATAAATAAATATAAATAACAATAAATTGAAAGGAGAAGTTGTAGTTGTAGATACTAAAGAGATCAAGTGTAACACTATAAACTATCAATCCATATATGAATTATAATGTTTGATAAAGTATGCAACATCTATACAAAAAAATATTTAAAAAATATAAAAAATAAATTTTTATTTAGATAGAGCACGTCAAGATAAGTCCAAGATGTTTTTTGTCAACATTGAATCATGTTTGGACTTACTGTGAATTAATAAAGTAATTAAACATAAATAATAATAAATAATTATTTCAATAATAAGTTAATATATATTTATATTAAAAAGAGATAAATTAAAGCAATGCAATATAATGATATTTAACTGATGCAAAAAAAATTGCAACAAAAAATTTAAAGAAATGAGATAAATGCATAAGAAATATGTTTTCCTTTTAAATGAATTATATAAAGATATAAAAATTATTTTTTAATTCGATAAGGCTTGCCAAGGTGAGACAAATGGCGTATGTTTCATACCATATAACCATGTCTAAAGTATTGTGCATTATTAAAATAAATAAACATAAAAGACCATAAATATGATATTAATATTAAGTTGAAATATCTTGAAGTTGAAACATATTCAAAGTAATGTAATATAATAAAAACAAAGTATTGTATTGTATAACTCACAAAAGGAGAATTAGAGTTTCATGGTTATATAGCAAAATAAAGAAAAATATTTAAAGAACTAAGATAATTTGTATTGCAAAACTACAGTGCATGATACTAAGGAGATTGAGTTAATATCTATAATTGTAAAATCTCGTACTAACAAAAATATCTCCCAAAGCATGCAAAATACTAAAAAATTAAATGTCTTAGAACATAAAAATTATTATTTAATTGGATAGAGCTTGTCTAGAAAGTTCAATTCGGTTTGTTTCATTAAGGCTAAATAATAATAAACTAAAACTTAAATCAGTGATGAGAAAAATTGAAGAAATGTAATACAATAAAAACAAAGCAATGTTAACATCACAAAAGATGAGAATTGTAGTTTTGTTGTAATATAACCAAATTAATGCAAAACATTTTAAAAAATGATAATTTTTGTCAAAAAGATACATTGAAAGATAGTATGGATATTATGGATAATATCTTTGATCATCAATTAAACTATGAAATGAAATGTCTCATGAGACTTATTGTACCCCATAATAATAAAATATTTAAATCATATAAAAAGGAATAATTTAATGGAACTTTTTGAGATAATTCCTATGATATTTATATCATCTCCATTAGATCTCATTTGGAATTACTTTAAATGGTCAAAGTAATTAATCATAAATAATAATAAATTATTATTTTAATTTGAGTGTGTACATGTGAAAAGTAAAATTTGTTAGATTGAAGCTATATTATAATACAAAATCGAAGCATTATCAAAGTTAAATCAGGAAGATTGAGAGTCATGTAGTAATAAAAAAGTAAAAGAAAAATGTTTGAAGCATGAAGAAAGTTGTATGACAAATTAGCATTCCAACATATTAAGGAGATTGA
This sequence comes from Vanilla planifolia, assembly GCA_023846275.1. Taxonomy (NCBI): domain Eukaryota; kingdom Viridiplantae; phylum Streptophyta; class Magnoliopsida; order Asparagales; family Orchidaceae; genus Vanilla; species Vanilla planifolia. The sequence continues at coordinate 1,587,214 of JAIUJO010000036.1, read as the reverse complement.
GTGTAACATTATTAATGAAAAAATCAAGAATGAATTGAAAAGTTTCATAAGATAACTGAAACTGTACTAAATAAAATAACTAAATATAATAAAAAAATATTTTTAAATAGAAAAAACATGTCGAGATGTGTCCTTTTATGTATGTTTCTTCTCCAACAAAACTTTTTTAGAAATATTTTTAATTAATAAAATAAATAAACTTAAATAATAGTAAATTATTATTTTTCCGTTAAGTAGATATATATTAAAACTGAAATACAACAATTGATGTAATGTAATATGACAAAATTAAAGTGATATATTTGTCATGCCAGAGGAGAATAAGGATTCCATTATAAAATAAAAATAATAAAGTAAAAAATTTCAAGAAATGAAATAAATTGCAAGACAAAACTACATTCCAAGTTACTAAGAAGATCATAGGTAACATCAATATTACTCCAATGTGGTACAAATCAAAATGTCCCTTAATGTATGATAATTTCCAATAATATACAATATTAAAAAAAATTAAAAATGTGTAATTAAGATAATAGAGCCTCTTAGGATCTATCTAAAAATTTTCTTTTTGTGTCCAACTGACCAATATGGGAATTGTTATGAAAGATAATAAGAAGAAATAATAATCATTTATTTTTTTAATATTAAGTAAATATTTATCAGATTTTAAATGAGATAAATTGAAGCAATATGATATTACCAAATGAACGTGTTATAAATATGACATGAGAACAGATTTAGAGCAACATACTAATATACCAAATTCAAAGAACAAAATTACAAAAAGTGAGATAAAATGCCTTATAATGTGCTCTCCAAGATACTAAGGAGAGTAGGTGTAACGTCCTCGATTATCAAATCAAGACAAATTGAAATATCTTATAAAGCAAGATAAACTGCTATAAAACAAAATACTTAGAAATACAAAATCAATATTTAATTGTATATAACTCACTAAGGCTATTCATACTGTATTTATCTCGTTTCCATTAGACTTACATGGAGCTATTATTAATTACCATTGCAATTAAACATGAGTAATAATGAATTATAATTTTAAAATTAAATAATTATGTTTTAAAATTGAAATAATTTAAATTAAAGTAATGCAACATAATGAACTTAAAGTGATGCATGTGTCACATGAAAAAATTTAGAATAACATATTATTATAAAAAACTTAGAGGAAAAATATGATGAAATGAGGTAAATTTAAGGGGAAAATTAAATTCCAAGATGCAAATGAAATGAAGAAGAATATCCTTAATTATAAAATCATTATTGAATTTAAAATGGCTTGTAAATGTGCCAAAACTATGGTAAATATTACATTGAAAATATAAACGCTAATATTTAAATGAATAAAGCTTGTTAAAGTGAGATCAATGTTGTATGCTTTGTCTCCATGAAGCATTGTTAATAAACATTGTGGATTATTAACTTAAATAAGCATTAAAAAAATATTTTTTTATTACATAATTATATATTAAATTATATATTAAATTATATATTAAATCTATAGAAAGATAATTGAAATACTATAATATAATTAAATGAAAATGATGTATAAGTCACATAAGAGGTGAATTAGAGTTTTAGAGAAAATTAAAACATGCCAAAAATTAGAAAAGTAAATATTTTAAAATATTAAAATGAACATTTACATGGAAAGAGCTCTTCAAGAAGAGACAAATTAAAGTTTTCTCATCTTCATAACATTTTGTATGGAATTATAACAAAATAAAAGAAATTCAAAATAAATAATGATAAACTAATTTTTAAATATTTATTAAATACATCTTAAAGACAAAAATTACATAAATTGAAGAAATAAATTATAACTAGATGAAAGACCTGTAAAGATCGTACGAGAGAAAAAAGTTTCAAAAAATGTCATAAATTTTATAAGAAAGTAGTATTCCAAAAATTAAGAAGATTAAGTGTAACATCCACAATCGAGAGATCTGGTAGAAAATATATATCACATAATGACCAAAAAACGTGTACGAAATATCACAATTAAATTTGTTAAAATTATTATAATATTTGATAGAGCTCATCGAGACTTGTCCAACAACATTTGTTTTATGCCCATTAAGCCTCGTTTGTGAATACTAAAAATTACAAATGTAAATAAAAATAAATACTTATAAATTATTCTTAAAGTAATGTAATATAATTAAATGAAAATGATGTAAATGTCAGATGCAATGGGAATTATGACTTAGTAATAATATAATAATTACAATGTGAAAGATTTGTAAAAATTAGGTAAATTGTATAGTAAAGTTGTACTCAAAGATTATGAAGAGATCTAGTATAAAATTCCCAAACTTCAGTTCAAGAATGAAAAAAAAATTTTAATTAATAATGTAATACACTACAAAAGAAAAATATTTAGAAATATAGAAATAAATATTTATTCAAAAAAACAACTCCTTAAGATAAGTCTAGTGCCATTTGTCTCCACCATAGTTCATTTGGAATTACTATGAATTAGAAAAGAAATTAAACATAAATAATGATAAATTATTTTTTTAATATTATGTAAAAATATATTAAAGATCAAATAAGATAAATTGAAACAATCAAGTATAATAAAATTAAAACAATGTGAAGTACACATAGCACTAAAATTTTGGAGTAATTTAACCAAGTTAAAGCCAAAAATTAAATCAAATAAGAATACTTTCATAAGAAAGTTACATTTCAAGATATGAAGCAAATGGAATGTATTATCATTGATCATAAACTTTTTACGATTAAAAACTCTTATAAAACATGCCAAAATTATAAAAAATAAAATAATTAAAAAAACAACATTAAATATTTTATTTTGTAGAGCTCATTGACAAGAGGCCAACAATGTTTATTCATCTCCATTTGGTCTCATTTGGAAATACTATGAAGTACGAAAATAAACAAATATGTAATAATATATTAATAACTTAATATTAACAAGATATATATGTGTGTTGAATAAAGATAAGTTGAAGAAATGTAATATAACCAAATGAATTGCAAAAGAAGTTTTGTTTTTTTGTGATATAACCAAATAAAAAAATGGAAATTGTAGAAATTAAATTGTTTAGTATTACTACACTCAAAGAAATTAAGGAGATGAAAGGTAACATCCTCGATTGCTAAATCATGAATTGGAATGACTCTTGAAATATGCCAAAATCCTTTAAATGTAAATATTTAAAATTATAAAAAGGAATATTTGTTGGATAAGGCTAATTAAGATAAATGTAATGATGATTATTTTCTTTCCATTCAAATATGTTATGAATTATTTTGAATAATAAAATTAAATAAACATAAATAATAAAAAAGTATTATTTCAAAATTCAGTTGACATATATTAAATCTAAAAAAAGATAAATAAAAGCAATGTAAAATATTCAAATCAAAGCAATACGAATGTCACTTTAGAGAAAACTTGGAGCTATGTAGTAATACATCAAAATAAAAGAAAAAATTTATGGAAATAAGATAAATTGTATTGGAAACTTGCATTCAAAGAAGCTAAGGATGTTGAGTTTAATGTGCTTGGCCATTAAACTCATGCATGAATCAAATATATAAGAAGGCATCACAAAATTCTAAAAAAATAAAATAGTTAATTATAAATAAAATGAATATTTAGTTAGATAAAGCTTACAAAGATGAGTTAGATTTAACACTTAAAAATACAAAACATAAATATTTAATTAGACACAACAAGTTAACATGAGTCTTATTACATTTGTTTCATCTTGATAAGACCTATTTTTTAATTAATGTGATAATCATAAATTATAATAAATTATTATTTAAATATTACATAAATGTATGATAAATCAAAAAATGAGTTAAATTGTAGCCATTTAATATAACCAAATAATTGACATATTAATGTGACATGGGAGAAACGTTCTAGTTACATAATAATTTAAACAAATAAAAAAAGAAAGCTCGAAAAAATTAGATAAATTACATGGGAAAGTTCCATTCCAAGTTACGAGATCATGCATAAGATCACATCAATTTTGATACAAATTAAAATTTGTTAATCGAATCTCTTTTGAAATTACTATGAATTACAAAAGTAAATAAACATAAAAAATAAGGAAATATTATTTTTATGATTTGCAACTATATAAAATTGAAAAGACATTGTCTCAAGTTATATAATACAATGAAATCGAAGTGATCCAACATGCACAAGATAGGAGAACTAGGGCTTTATAATACAATAACAAAATTAAATTAAAAACATTCATGAAATATAACAAATTGGATAATAAAGCTACACTTAAAGATGTTGAGGAGATATATTTTATCTCTGATAAAAAAAATTAGTTATTAATCAAAACATCTAATAAAGTATGAAAACTCTCATGAAAATAAAATATTTAAAAATATAAAAGTGTATTTAATTCAAAGGAACTCCTTTGGATATGTCCAATGAGATTTTTTGATCAAATATTTCTGAAATTAATATAAATTAGCAAAGAAAATATATACAAAAAATAATAAATTATATCTTTATAATTACTAAACTTTTAATAAAACTAAAATTAGATAAAACTAAGCTAAATAATTCAATAAAATCGAAGTATTTACAAAGTCACACAAGATGAGAATTAGAGTCTCATAGTGATATACCAAAATAAAAAAATTTGGAAAAATGAAAAATCATACATACTAAAACTAAAATTCAAGATATTAAAAATGTTGAGAGTAACATTCATTTTAGTGAAAATAGATATGAATCAAAATTTATCAAGGTGCTTATCAAATTGATGAAAATTAAAAAATTTAAAAATATATATAAAAATGATTATTTAATTATAATTAGCTAATCTAGTTGTGTCTAATCATGTTTTTCAACTCGATCAAACCTTCTTTCAAATTATAATAAATTTTAAAAATAAAATTAGTAAAAAAATAATAAATTATTTATTTTAATATTAAGAAAATATGTAATAAATTAAAAATGAATTAAAATAAATCAAAGTAATATAACTAAATTTATATGATGCAAATGTTAGACCATAGGACCTTTAAATTTACAAAGTAATGTAATTATATCAAAAACAATTTAAAAAACTAGATTAATTATAAGAAAAAATTTAATTCTAAGATATTAAGAAGTTCAAGTGTAACATCCTTGATTAAAAAATCATTGACAAGTCTAAATGTTTAATTAATATGCCAAAACCTATGAAATAAAATAATTTATAAAATGAAAATGAATATTTTGACGAATAAAGAATGTCAAAAAAAGTCCATTGATGTATATATGTCACACAGGAGGAGAATTAGAGTCTCATAAAAAACTCAAACATGCCAAAACATTAAAAATTTAAATATTTTAATATATAAAAATAAATATTTGCTTGGATAGAACTCATTGAATAAAGTCTATTGACATTTTTTTTTTGTGCAGTAGATCTTGTTTTAAATTTTTGAGAAAACCTAAGAATATAAAGTAAATTTAAACATATACTTTAAAAAAATTAAGATGATTTGGAAAAAGGTAATGCAGAAAAATTAAATCGATATAAATGTCACACAAGAGGAGTATCAGTATTTTGTTGTAATATAAGTAATACAAAGAAAAACATTTAAAGAATGAGATAAATTATATGAGAAAGCAGCATTCTATTATAATAAGAAAACCGATTATAATATGCATGATCATCAAATAAGGTAAAAAGCAAATGTCTCATAAGAAGTGAAAAAACCATACCAAAGAAAATAAATAAGAATATAAAAATGAACATTTAATTGGATAGAGCTTATCACGAAAAGACAAATAACATTAAGAAATACTACGAATTACAAAAGTTAATAAACATAAGAAATTATAAATTAATATTTTAAATTAAGTAGATATATATTAATTTTGAAATAAAAAAATTTGAAGCAATTTAATTAACTAAATGATGGGATTTAAAGGACACATAAGATGATAAATACATTTTGGTAGAAATATTAGAAAATTAAAGAAAAAGATTTTCAAAATTGAGACAAATTATATGGTAAAACTATACCTAAACAAAATAAGGATATTTAGTGAAATATCCTAAAAAGCTAAATCAAGTGTGAATCGAATTATCTCATAAAAGGTGCCAAATGAATAAAAAACATTAAGAACAAAAATTCTCATAAAACCTACCAAAACAATACAAACTGTGAAATTTTAAAATCTTAAAATTAATTTTTAATTTTTTTAGAGCTCATTGATGTGACCTAAACTATAGTGGTTTTCTTTCCATCACACAATGAATGAAAAAACTATGAATTACAGAAAAGGTAAATAAATAATTAATGAAAATTTTAATATTAATTAGATATAGATATTAATGATGAATTAAGATAAATTAAAGCAATGTAATATGACATAATGGTAGTAATGTAAAACTTGTATTACATAGAATTTTGAGTTTTGATGCACTATAACGAAATCAAGAGTAAAGATTCGAAATAATCAGATAAATTGTGCGATAAAGATACACTCAAAGGGATTAAGAAAATGGAGGGTAACATCTCCAATTACTAAATCAACAAATTGAAATACCTCATAGAATATGAGAAAACACTTTAAAGCAAACATTTTAAATTATAAAAATGAATATTTAAGTTGATAGAGCTCATCGACATGAGAGCAATGACCACTATTTTTTTCCATGGGACCATGTTTTTAATTATTATGATTACAAAATAAAATAAACATAATTAGTAATAAATCATTATTTTAATATTAAGTAAATATATATTAAATTTGAAATTAGATAAATTAAAACAATGTAATATGAACAAACTAGAGCTATGCAAAAGTCACACAAGAGGAGATTTTGAGTTAAGTTATAATATAAAAAGACAAAAGTGAAATATTTGAAGAAATGAGATAAAGTTGAAGGAAAAATTGCATTTAAAGATGCTAAGAAAGTCAAGTATATGATTGTTGATATCAAACTAAGGTATGAATTGAAATAACTCACCAAGAATGACAAAACACTAAAAAAGAAATATTTAAATTTATACAAATGAATACTTCAATAGAAAGAGCTCATCAAGATGAATTTGATGGTGTCATCTTTATTGGACTCATGTGGAATTTTAATAACATACCAAAGTAAATATGTGTAAATACTAATAATAATAGTAAGTAATATTTATTAAACAAAAAATAAAAATGATAAAGAAATATAATACAACAAAATCAAATAAAAAATTAAGAGAATGAGGTATATTATTTGGAAAGTTACCCTCCATGATACAAAGGATGTCAAGTGCTAGTAGTTTATTTCAATGAAAGATGTATGAATTGAATGCCTAATAAAGCCTAACGAAATCATCAAAAACAAACATTTAAAATATTAAAAAAACAAAATTTAATTGGATATAGCTAGTTAGCACAATTTTAAATGCATTTGTTTAGCCTTAATCAAATTAAGTTTTTAATTATGATAAATTACTAATATATACAGTAATAAAAAATAAATAATATTTTTTAATTTTAAGTAAATTTTTATTAGATTAGAAAAAAGTTAAATTCAAACAATGTTATATAACTAAATAAAAGACATATAAAGATCATATAGGAGGAGAATTAGAGTTGCATAGCTATTTAACTAAATAAAAGAAAAGAATTTCAATAAATATGATAATTTGTATGAGAAGGTTGCATCATAAGATATTAACCATTTCATGCATAACATCCACTATCATCAAAATCAAGTGTGATTTAAAATGTCTCAAATAGACCTTGTTTGAAATTACTATGAATTATTAAACTAAATAATATAAATAATAAGAAATTATTTTTTTATATTTATTAAATAAATAATGAAGCTGAAAAATGATTATTTCAAGCAACGTAATAATATGAAATCTAAGTAATCTAAAGAGCACACTATAGGAGAATTTGTGTTTTGTCATTATATAACTAAATTAAAACAAAAAATATTTATAAAATATAATAAATAATACTAGAAAACGGCACTCTAACTTGTTAAGGAGAGCGAGTGTAACTTCCTCGATCTCTAAATCAGGTATGAATGAAAACATCTTTTAAAGTGAGACAAATATCCAAAAAATTAAATTTTGAAAAATTTAAAGTAAGCATTTAATTTAAGGGAACTCACCAAGGCATGTCCAAAGAATGATATTTCTTTTACCTCAATCAAACATTATTTTAAATTAGTAAGAATTAAAAAATTAAGTATATATAATAACAAAATACTATTTTATATTTAATATATTTATAATAAAAGAAGAAGGAAATCAATTGAGATAATAATATGTAACAAAATAAAAGTGATATAAAGGTCACACAATGTGGGAATTAGAGATTCATTTTAAAGAAAACGAAATAAAAAATATAAATTTAGAAAAATGAAAAGAAAAATTATGTGAAACATGCATTCCAAGAAATTAAGGGGATCAATTGCAACATCCACGATCATCAAACAATGTATGAAAGAAAATCTTCAAATGCCTATAAAAACTTATTAGAATAAAGCATTTGAAAATATAAAAATTAATATTTAATTAGAAAGATTTCATTGAGCTTATTCCAATGACATGTTTTCATCTTGATTAGATCACATTTGGATTTTGTACAAACTACAAAATTAAGTAGGCACAAATAAAAATAAATTATTAATTTGATAATAAAAAAATTTGTTTTCAATTTAAATGTGGTAAATTGAACCAATGTATATAACTAAATTTATGTGACATAAAGTTCACATTATTGGATATTTAAAATTACATAGTATTATAACAAAATAAAACGTAACAATTGAAAAAACAAGATAAATTGTTAACAAAAGTAATATTCTATGATATTATGTAAATTGATTGTAATATCCTCAATTCTTAAATTTATTATGAATCAAAATATCTTGTAAAGTTAACCAAAGCTTTATAAAATAAAATAATTAAAAATATAATAATTAATATTTTAGCTGGTACGGCTCCAAAACATAAGTATACTAACATTAGCTTTTTTCAATTAAACTTTGTTTTGAATTACTACAAATTATACTTTTAAAAAGAGGTAAATAATAGTAAAGTATTAGTTTAATAATAGGTAAATATATAATAAAGTGGGAAAATGATTAATTTAAGCAACAAACTATACCAAAATAAAAGTGATGTAAAGTCAATCAAAAGGACATTTTGATGCGCTAGAAAATATTAGAATGTGAAAGAAACAATTTTAAAAATTGTGGTACCATATACAAAGCATTACATTCCAGGACACTTAGGAGATTAAGTGTAACATACTTGGTTGTCACATAAGTTATAATATAAAAAAAAATTACCCATAAAGTATTCTAAAACACTAGAAAACAAAGTATTTAAGAAATATAAAATAAATGAATCGTATTGCCTTAGATAAAAGCTTGTTCAAAATAATTATAAATTGACAAAAAAATATAAACATAATATTGATAAATAAATTTTATATATTAAAAAATATATGTTAATTCTTCAATGAGATAAATTGAAATAATACAAAATAAAAAAATTAATGTAATATAAAGGTCACACGAGAGAAGATTTAGTGTTACATAATAACATAACCTTATAAAAGTAAAATACTTTAACAAATGAAACAAATTCTATAAGAAAGATGCATATCCTATTACTAAGGAACTCAAAAATTACTTGTAAAGTATGCCAAAACATAAGAAAATAAAGAATTCAAACAAATAGAATAAATATTAGTAGACAAGTCCAACAACTTTTCTAAGTGTCAGTTAAACAACATTTGGAATGATATTGAATTACTCATGTAAGCACAAATGAAATAAATTATTGTTCAAACAATAAGTAAATATATATAAAAGTACAAAAAAGATAAATTGAAGTAGTATAATATAAGAAACTTTAAGGAATTTAAACATCCCGCATAAAGAGTTGGGAGTTAAATAGTAGTATATGAAAATAAATGAAAAGTTTTTGAAAACTTAAGATGAATTAGTAAGAAAATTTACTTTGCAGGATAGTGAGAAGACCGAGTGTAGCATCACTAATAATTATTAGGTATAAATAAAAATCTCATAAAGCATACATAAATGCTAGATAATAGAGGTCCTTGGGCTAAGTCCAATAAACTATTTTTTTATCTTCATCAAGCCTCATTTGTAATTATTGTAAATTACCAAAGTAGAATAAGCATAAATAATTATAAATTTAAAAAATAATTATTACATATGTATTAAAACTAAAAAGGCATGAGCTGAGGCATTGTAATCAAACAAAATTAAGGTGTTGCAAAGGTTTTATGACAATAGAATTATAGTTTCGTAGTGATATAACAAAATTGAAGTAAAAGTTTTTTAAATAAATTGCATAAGAAATCCTTTCCAAGATACTTTTGAAATTTAGTGAAACTTTATTGATCATCAAATCATATACAAATTAAAATAACTCATGAAACATGCCAAGATAAAGGAAAATAATATATTTCAAAATATAGAAAATGAATATTAAATTAGATAAACCTCATTTTTTTAGTATCAATTGAACCACATTTGAAATTATTATGAATTAACAATCTTAAAAAACATAGATAATAATGAATTATTATTTTAATATAACAATATGCTTTAAAATTAAAATAAAATGAATGGATGTAACATAATAAAAGCAACTATAGTGATGTAATGGCCTCATCAAAGGAATTTAGAGTTATACAATAATTTAACCAAATTAAAATAAACTATTTTAAAAAATAAAATAAATTTTATAAGTTGTATTCCAATATACTAAAAAGATTGATGGAAACATCATTTATTAATATATTAGGATTGAATTAAAATGTCTCATAAATTTAGATAAAATGCAAAAAAATAAAATGTTTAAACATGTAAAATTGAAATTGTTATTTAATTTAGCTCATCAAGAGGTGTTCGAATGGCTTTTTTTTGTCATGTTCGTCAAGCCTGATTTGAATTATTGTGACTTAAATGATATAATAGGCTTAAATAATAATAAATTACTATTTTAAAATTAAGTTATGATATAGTAAGCCTATAGTTAGATAAATTGAATTAATGTATATAAACAAATCAAAGTGATGTAAATATTTTGCGAGAGAAGATTTAGAGTTACATAGTAATAGAAACCAACCAAATTGTAAAATTTCAAGTTGGATAAATTATATATGAAAGTTTTGTTCCATGATACTATAGAGATGAAGTGTATTTTTCTTGATCTTCAAATCAAGTGCAAATATAAATGACTTAAAATGCAATGAAATATCCAACAAAATAAAATATTAAAACAAATATTTTGTTTGATAAACCTTACTTAGACATGTGTAATTCATTTCAATCAAACTTGTTATATTTACAATAATTATCAAAGTAAATAAGCATAAAAAATTAAATTATTTTTTTTTAATATTAGGTAAATAAAAATTAAAATTAAAATAATGTAAACTAAAGTAGTATAATCTTACCAAATCAAAGTGATGCAAATGTTACAAGAGAAAAGAATATGAACTTCATAACAAGAAATCCAAATGAAAGAAAAATTTATAATAATAAGAAAATTGGTGCAAGAAAGTTATGTTCCATGATACCAAAAATATTGAGTGTAACATTGCCAATGGCCAAAATCATGTAATAACCAAAAGCACTCATAAAGCATTAAAAACATATAAAAATAAAATATTTCTTAAAGTTATTATTTCATTAGAAACTGCTCATCAAGACTAGTCCAACGACATTTGTTTCTTCATTATTCAATTTTGTTTGGAATTATTACAAATTAGTAAATTAAGTAAGTACAAATAATAATGAATTATTATTTTAATATTAAGTAAATATATAACAAACATTAAATTAATTAATTAAAACAATGTAATATAAAAAAATCAAAGCAAATAAATAAAGGAATGAAATAAATTATATATGAAACTAGCATTCCATGATAATTTGGTGATGTAGTGTGATATACTCAAATGTCAAATGAGCTGCAGAACAAAATGTCTCACAAAGTATTCAAAACTTCTAGAAAATAAAAAATTAAAAAATATATAATTAAATATTTAATTTGGTACATCTCATCAAGTTGAGTTTTATGATGTTTCTGTTTTCTCGATCAAACTTAATTTCAAACTAAAAAAAAGTGACATAAGCAACAAAAAATTATTAATTTAATGTTTATTAAATAAATATTAAAGTTGAAATATGGTAAATTAAAGCAATGTAATATGACCAAATCCATGAATTCTAAGGGTCATACAATAGACAATTTAGGGGTTCATTGTAATAATATATTAAGATCAAAGCAAAATGTTTGCATAAATGAAATAAATTATTAGAGAAAGTTATATTTCAAGATATTAAGCAAGTCGAGCATAATATCACCGATTATTAAATTTGTTATGAACCATAATCTCGTCTAACATACACCAAAACTTTAGTAAACATAAAGTTTAATAATATGTAATGAATATTCGATTAGATAAAGTTTATTGTGACTCGTCTATTGATAGCTTTTTTCTTAATTGGATCTCATTTTAGATTTTTATCAATTAGAAAAGTAATTAAACATTAAATATAAGAAAAAATTGTTTCACTATTGAGTAAATGCATATTAAAGATGAAATAAGACAAATTAATTTAATAAATGAAAATCTAAATATAAAAGTTTAATAACGAGAAAAACTGTACAAGAAAGTTGTGTCCATAAATACCAAGTGAAACATCCTAGATTAACAAATTAGTTTTGAATTTGACTATCTCAAAAAATATGGTAAAATTCAAGAAAGTGAAACATTTAAAAATAAAAAATTATTATTTAATTGGATAATACTAGTTGAGAAAAGTTCAATGAAATTTGTTTCTTCTCAATAATACCTAGTTTAAATTACCATGAAGTATAAACTTAAATAAGCATGAACAATAATAAAATACAATTTTAATGTTAAATAAATTTATGTTAAAGTTAGAAATGAGATAGATTAAAAAACTCTTTTATAACAAATTCAAAGTGATATAAATGTCATATGTTAAGAGATTTAAAATAACATAATAATATAAAAACATCAAAGTTAAAATTTTGAAAAAGAGAGATAAATCAATTGAAAACTTGCTTTAAAAGGTATTTAAAATATTGAATGGAACTTTTCAATTGTTAATTTGGTTATGACTTCAAAAGTCTCATAAAGTATAAGAAAAGCAATTTATTTCATTTTATAAAGCTCTTTGAGATGAGACCAAAGACATTTATTTCATCTGAATTTAACCATGTATGAAATTACAACTAATTATTAAAATAAATAATTATAAATTATTAGAAATTATTATTTTGGTATTAAACAAATATATAATAAATCTACAAAAAGATAAATATAAGTAATGTAATCTAACAAAATTTAAGTGATGCAAATGTTACAGGAGAGAAGAATTACAATTTCATAGTAATATAACCAAATCAAAATGAAATATGTTAAGTGAGAGATTTCTTGGAAAGTTGCATTCAATGATAATAAGAAGATTATGGTAACTATCTCTACTATTAAAATAAGCACAAACTGAAATATCTCATAAACTATAATAAAATCATGGAAAATAAATTATTTAAAAAATTAATATTTAGTTGGATATACATCATCTTAATGATTTCAAAAATATTTGTTTTGTATTAATCAAACCCCATTATGAAATCGAATTACCAATTTAAATAAGAAAAAATAATAATAAATTATCATTCTAATTTTACAATAATATACAATAAAACTAGCATGAGATAAAATGAAGCAATGTAATATAACCAAATCTAAATGATATAATTATCATATGAGAGGAGATTTAGAGTTAGATAGTAATACAACAACATCAAAGCAAAAAAATTGAAAAAAATGAGATAATTTATATGGCAAAGTTACATTCAAAGATTCTAAGGAGATCTTTTATGATATCCATGATAATCGAATATGTTATGATTCAAAATGTCTCACAAAGCATCCTAAAATAATTGAAAATAAAATATTTTAAAAAATAAAAATATATAATTAATTGGATAGAGCACATTGAGACAAGTGCAATGCTATTTGTTTTATCTTCATCAAGCCACATTTAGAATTACTATGAATTACCTAATTTAAGGAAACATAAAAAATAATAAATTATTATTACAGTAGCAAGTAAATATGTACATTAAAGCTAAATATAGATAAATTGAAGTAACATAATATATCCAATTCAATGAGAAGCATTTCATGGAACAAGATAAATTCCACATGAAAGATGGAATGAGATAAATTCCACATGAAAGTTTCATTAAAAAATATGGACATCAAGTTCAATAACCTCAACATCAATTCTTCCATGAATAGAAATTTCTTGCCAAGCTTGTCAAAACTGATGATAATACTCTTTGAGACAAGTCTAATGAAATTTATTTCTTGATAGGACATGATTTGGATTTCTTAGAATTTAAAAAACTTAAAAAAGAATAAATAATTATAAATAAGTATTTTAACATTAAAAAAATGTATTAAAGCTAAAAAGATATAAATAAAAGAAATATAATTTAGCAAAATGAAGGTGATATGAAGGACACATGATAAGACATTTAGAGTTACATAGAGATATCAGAGTTTCAAACTGAAAAATTTGAAAGATGAGATAAATAGTTTGAGAAAGTTGTACTACAAGTTGTAATATTGATTGAATGCAACATACTTTATCATCATATCATGCAGAATCAAATTGTTTCAAAACATGTAAAACAATAATAAAATAAATTAGTTAGAAATATTAAAATAGATATCTAATATGATAGCTCTCATTGAGTTAAGTTTAATGATATTTGTTTTGTCTTCAATGGTCGTCATTTACAATTAATACGAATTACCATAGTAATTAAACATAAATAATATCTAGTTATTACTTTATTGTTAAGTTAACATATATTAAATAAAAATGAGATAAATTGATTCAATGCATTATAACCAAATCATGGTAAAACATTTGACGAAATGAGATAAATTTTACATGTAATTTGAAACAAAGAAAATAAAGATATTGGAAGCAACCTCCTTTATCACTAATTCATGTATAACTTTAAATGTATTATTTCATGCTAAAACTCTACAAAATGAAATATATAGAAATGTATAATGACTATAGAATTGGATAGTGCTCATTGAGAAGAGTCTAACAAAATTGGTTTGATTAGATTATGTTTGAAATTACAAGGAATTATTACATAAAATACATAAGTAATTATAAGTTTTTATTTTTAATTTGAAATAGATTAAAATTAATGAAAAAATGAGGTAAATTGAAATAATATAATCTAACTAGGTTAAATCAAAGTCAAGGGTACACAAAAGAAGAATTAGAGTTTTGAAATAACATAACCAAATTGATGTAAAAGGGATAAAGAATTAAGAAAAATTATGTGCAAAATTTGTACTCTAGGATACTAAAGAGATTGAGTGTGATATTCTCAATCATCAAATCAGTCCTAAATTACAATGTCTTAGGAAATCTACAAAAATTTAAAAAAATTAAATATTTAAAAATTCATGAATGAATATTTAACTTGTTACAACACATTGAGATGAGTCTAATGATTTTTGTTTTGACTTGATTGAAGTCATTTAAAAACACGATGCATTTTAAAAAATTAAGAATAAATAATTATAAATTATTATTTTAATATTGAGTATACATGCATATATAAACAAATATGAGATAAATTGTAGCAATATATTATGATTAAATCATTATGAAAGCATTGAAGAAATTAGATTAATTATTGGTGAAAGCATAATTATAAGATACTAATAAAAATGTGTCAACATCCTCTATGAAAAAATAAGGATTGATTGGAAATGTTTCATAAATCATGAAACTTTTAACAAACTAAAATATTTAATAAAATAGAAATAAATTTTTAATTGAATAGAACATTTAGAGATGAGTGCAAAGATGTTTGATTTCTCTCAATGAACCTTGCTTGGAATTAAAGTGCTTCACAAAATCAAATATGCATAAACCAAAATAAATTATGATTTTAACATTAAGTTAATTTATATAAAATTTGAAATGTCTTACATTAAGAAATGTAATATAAGTAAATCAAATCATTTTAAATATCACATACGAGGAGACTGAGTCATACATAATATTGCAACAAAATTAAAGCAAACAATTTGAAAGAATAAGATAAATTTATTACAATGTTACAATCTAAGATACTAATGAGATTTAGTATAATATCCCCAATTATCATAACATGCATGAATTAAAATGCATCAAAAATCATATTAAAACTCACAAAATTAAATTATTAATTAACATAAAAATAAAAAATAAATTAGATAAAGTCTTTTGAGTTGAGTTTAATGACTATTATTTTGTCTCAATTAGACATTATTGAGAATTATAACACATTGCCAAAATAAACAAATATAAATTATGATAAATTATTATTGTAAGATTTAGTAAATGCATATTAATGACAAAATGAGATATATTAAATCAATGCACTATGACTAAATCAAAGTGAAATTTTTGAAGAAATGAGTTTAATTGTAAGGGAAAGATTCATTTCAAGATACTATGGAGCTTGAGTACAATATCCTCAATCCGTAATTCAAAGATAATTAGAAATGTTCTATAAAGCAGCTAAAAATTTGACAAAATAAAATATCTAAGAATATAGAAATAAAGTTTTAGTTGTAAATGCCTATCGAGACGAGTCTAAAGACATTCTTCTATCTCATTTAGTCTTGTTTGGAATTAATGTGATGTAAAAATTTAAATAATCATAAATAAAAAAATATTATTTTAATGACTAACTAAATTTATATTAAAGTTAAATTAAGATAAATTGAAATGTAATGTATCTAAAACAAATCAGTTTTGTAGTCACGTGAGAAGAGATCGAGTGCTGCTCTTTCTTACAATAAAATCAAAGCAAAATATTAGAAAAATGAATTAAATTGTATGACAAAGTTGATTCCAATGTACTAATGAGATCAAGTATAGCATCATTAATCATTATATCATCTACAAAACAAAATTCCTAAAAAAGCATACTAAAAGGCATAAAAATGAAGTATTTACTGATATAAAGTTAAATATTTTATTAGATAGAGGTTACCGATTCGAGTTTGATGGCATTTATTTTGTCTTTATTTAACCTTATTTATAATTACAATGAATTTAAAAAATAATTAAACATAAACAATAATCAATTATTATTTTAATATATAGTAAATAAATATTAATTTAAATTTGTATAAATTTGTGTAATGGAATGTAATCAAATGCAAAGTAATTTAAATATCACTCAAAAGAAAATTTAGAGATACATAGTAATATAACTTTACTAAACAAAAACTTTTAGAAAATGAGATAATTTGTATAGAATAATTCATTCCAAATTACTAAGGAGATTTAGTGTAACATAACTAATTGTTAAATTAGGTCTGAACAAAATGCCTTGGAAAGCATGTGAAAACTTTAAAAAATAAAATATTTAAAAATATTGACATTAATATGCTATTTGATAGTCCTCATCAAAATGAGACAAATGACGATTGTTTCATCTCAGTCGGACCATGTCTAGATTTACTGTAAATTAAAATTTAGAGAAGCATAAAAAATAATGTATTATTATTTTAATATTAAAAAAATTTATATTAAATCTAAAATGAGATAAAGTTTAGTAATATAATTTAACTAAATGAAAGCAATATAAATTTCACATATGAATAGATTTATAGTTATATATTAGTATAACAAATTTGAAGTAAAAACTTTGAATAAACGAGATGAGCATTCCAAGAAGCTTAGAAGATCGTGTGCGACAACATCAATCTTCAAATCACGCATAAATTTGAATATCTTATAAAGCATAGAAAAAAGGAAATAAATTATTTTAAAAAAAATATTAAATGCGGTAATGCTAATTAAGAGGAGTCCAATGACATTTTTTGTCTCAAATGGAAATCATTTTGAATATTCAAAATTACCAAAGTAAATAAGCATAAATGAAAATAAATGATCATTTTTTGTAATGAAAATATGTGCTAAAGCTCCAACGAGATAAAGTTTTCTGATGTAATTAACAAAACAAAGAGTTGTAAAGTTTATAAGAGAGAAGAATTAGATTTTAAAAGTAATGTAAATAAATCATAATGAAAACATTGAGAAAATAAGAGATAAAATGCTCATGATATTTGTGTTCGAAGATACTAAGGAGATTGAGTATAACATTCACAATTGTTAAATAAGGTACAAAATAAAAGTGATGTAAATGTTGCATGATAGAAGATGTTGTGTTATATAGTAAAAGAACTAAATCAAAGCAAAACATTAAAAGAAATGAGAGAAAGGTTATGCCGAAAAGTGCACTCCTAGATATTCAGGAGATGGAGTGTAGCATCCTCAATCATCAAATAAAACTCAAATAAAAAATGCTTTATAATATGACAAAATTGAATTAGTTCAAACGAAAATAATTTTTTGTTTTAATGCTAAATAAATATATATTAAACTGGAATGATATATATTCAATAAATATAAAATAACCAAATCAAAGTGATATAAATGTTACACGAGAAAAATTTAGAGTACATGGTAATACTACCAAATAAAAGAAAACTATTTAAAGAAATGAGATGAATTATACAATAAAGTTGAATTCAAAAAACTAGGGAGATTGAGAATAACATTCTTGTTCATTAAATCATGCATAAATTGAATGACTGATAAAATGTGCCCAAACCTTTAAAAATAAAATATCCAAAAATGTAGAGGTAAATATTCACTTGTATAGAGCATGCCACAAAGAGTGAAATGACACATTTCATTATAATTAGACCTCATTTAAAATTATTTTGAGTGATAACATAAAATAGGCAAAAAATAATAACAAATTAAATTTATAAATTTATTTAAATATTTATTAAATAAAATAGGACATTAGTTGAATCATTATAACATAAAAACATTAAAGCTAAAATTTTGAATTAATAAGACATATTGCAAAGTAAAGTTATAGTCCAAAATGCTAAAGATGTTTTGTGTAACATCCTTGATCCTTAAATCAAGTAAGAATCAAAATCCCTCATGAAGAATACTAAAATATTACAAAATAAAATATATGAAATATTTAAAAATAATATTTATCAAAATTGAGCTCATCGAGATGTGTGTAATGATGTCATGTCATGTATATTAAAACAAGAATAAGATAAACTGTAGCAATATTATTTTAAAAAATCAAAGGGAGCAAAAGGCTGCATAAGAGGAGACTTTGACTTTCGTAGTAATATAGCCCAATTAATTAAAAAATACGATGAAGTGAGAAACTTTATATAAGAAAGTTGCATTCTATGTTACTAAGAAGATTGAGTGCTAAGTCCCAAGTCATCAAGTCCTGTCTAAATTAAAATGCCTAATAAAGCATGCCAAAATACTAGGAAATAAAATAATTTAAAATAGGTAAATAAATATATATTTGGATAAAATTGGTTGAGATGAGTTTAGTGAAATTGGTTTTGTCTCAATTAAAACATCTTTACAATTAGTCTTAACTGTTGAAGTAAACGAGAATAAATAATTATAAATTACCTTTTAATTTTAAGAAAATTTTCATGCTGAAATTATATAGCTCAAGGTAAAGATTACATAAGTCATTAATTAACGTTTCATAGTAACATGATCAAATAAAAAACAAAAAATTAAAAACATAAGATAATTTATGACATCATTTTTGTAATTATTTTTTTACTTTTTTCTCTTTATCTTAATACCACACACATTCTCTCACTTTTTTCTCTCTCATCATTCTCTTATTTATCTCAAAATTAAATTACATAATGAATATAAAAATTGTTCATAATTATCTTCTATATTATGTCATATTAAGATAATATCTTATAATAATGGTACTATTAGTTATTTAATAAACTTTTAAATCGTATGGATAAATAAAATAATATTAAAATAATAATCAACATATAAATTTAAACATTTATAATGTATCAAAATACTACAAAACTTCTAGTTTTTATTGTGCTTAAATAATAATTAATATTTTTTTAAATTTTACGAAGATAATATTAATAAATTTAGAAGTTAAAAATATTAAGATATCACTCTTCTTTAATAATTTCTCTCATTTTTCTCACTTTTTTCTTCCTCATATTATCATTCTTTTATTTGTCTACCCTTCCCTATTTTTTTCATCTTCTGCTCACCCTCTTTCTTTTATCTCTCATTATTTTCTTTATTCTCCCCTATGTTTTACTTATTAATTTATTCTATTTATTTAGTCTATCTTCTATCTCTTCTCCCTTTTATCTTCTCCTTATTTAATCATGTCTCTTTTCTCTCATTATTAATTAAGAAATCTCTTATATTATACACTTTAACATAACTTTTGAATAATAGAATATATTTTGTTGTTTATATTTAATAAATAATTAAGTATTTTTATAAGAATTATATTTTAGTTGAAATAATTTTTGTATGAGTATTTACTTCAAGTGAAATAATGTTAAACATAATTTATTATTAATTTAATATATCTAAAACATTAATATTTTATTAAATTATGACATATATAACAAAACTAAAGTTACTTTTATAAGTGTAAATATACGATAATTTATAAATTAATGGAATAGTTCATCTTTTTTACGACATTAAGCATGCAAGTACGATTTTTTGGCTTTTGTATGCTAGTGTAACCATACCAACATTATAGCATTAGATCTCATTAGAACTTAAAGTTAAGCATGATTAGGAAAAGTATTATTGGGAAGAGTGATCTCTTGAGGTGTCCTCATGTTGTGCATAAGTTTTCATAACATTCCTTTTTCTAATTAATGATAGTTAATTTTTATAATATGTTAATATTCATAAATGACATATTTATGAATGATATTTTGAAGTTTCCAATTTAGTTATTTCTTAATAATATTGACTTCATAGCATCATTATTATTAATTTGTGATATTAAGTAATGCACTTCATGTGATGTTATAAAATAATAATTTTAGTACAATTTAATGTTGATAGGAATAATTTATATCAACTACAACAAATTAGAAGTTATATACATTTATAAAATTACATAAATGTTTTAAATAAAAATTTTTTAACATAATAATAATATAGTATATGACATAAGTTCCCTAAATGTTTGAAATCAATGTAAAATAGTATTCATTTTATTATCTATATCTCTTCAAATTAAGATATTTTCTTATAATAATGATATTATATATAATTCAATTAATTTTTTAAAATATATGCATTTAAAAAATAATAATAAATTAATAGTGAACATCTAACTTAAATATTTCTAGTTTAACACAATGTGACAAAACTCTAATTATTGTGCTTTCAGATAAAATTTAATATTATATAAGTTTAACATGTTAATATTAACAAATATTATGAGTTACATTATTGAAATATAACTTTTACTTAATTGTTTCTCTTTCTTCTTTCTCTTGATCTCAATAACTCTATCATTCTCTTACTTTCTTTACTCTCTCAAAATGTTTCTTTTATTTGACTCCCATTTCTCTATCTCTTTGTCTTCACGTGACCCTCTCACTCTTCTGTCTCTCATTAGTTTGTCAGTTCTCTATCTCTCTCACTTTATATTTTTTTCTCTATCTTATTTATCTCACACTTCTCATTTTTTTCTCTTCACTCAATCATCTCTCCCCTCCCTCTATTAATATTTTCCTCTCTATCTCTCCATCTAAAATGACTATCTGTATTCTTGTAAACTTATCTCATGCATTATTATCTCTTTTTTTAGATTCACAAGTTAAGATTATTTATGAAATCCCACATGTTACAAACTTTAATATTTATTTTTAAAAAACAAACATATATTTCAATATTGATTAGTAACAAATATTTTTTTATTTTTTAATTAAAAAGAATTAAATTTTAATAGAAATAATTCTTATTTATAAACATATATTTTTTTAAAATAATAGTAAAAAATAATCATTTATTATTTTAATACTATTAAATTTTTTTTATTAGATTATATTATGGCATAAAATTAAAATATAATTATCTTTAAAAGTGTTTATGAATAATAATTTATGAAATGTTTAGCAGTTCATTATTTTCATGACTATAATCACAGAGGTATGATTTTCTATCTTTTTTATTCTTATGCAACAACATCAACATTACAGCAATATATCATATTAGAACACCAAAATCAGGCTTGCTTGGCTTAGAGTAACATTATGATGCATGTTAGGTCATCCTTCAATTTGATAAGGTAAGGCATAAATGTTTAGTATTTTATTTTAAAAAATTTGTTTGCTATGAATTACGTTCAATTATGAGAAACAAGTTATCGCAGTTCTAAAGATGGTGAATTAGTACCCTTTAAAGTACCTTGGAGTGTCATTAAGCATTAAGGAATGAAGTCATTTATGTGAAATATGAAAAATCTTTCTTTTTATTACAAAATAAAATGTTAGATTGTTGATTTTTAACCATAAGACATCCCTCTATTTGTATCAATTTTAAATACTATAGAAGCATTTGATTCTTCAATCATTCCGTTAATTTAATAAATGTATAGGATTTCATTTTTTAGTCCCTTAGTCCCTTATTAGGTCAAATCCAACTCATTCGTTCTTACCAAATTAAATGTTAGAATAATTGTTAAAGTTTTATTAAATTAGAATAAATAATTTTATTAATAGTTTCATCATTATAAAAATGAAAATAATAATTCCTAAACAACATCACAATCATGTGCCCATGTGCAAAACACTTAAGTCAACCAAGCTTAAAATGTCCTAGTAAGCCTCAAGTTTAGAGACTAGATCCTAAACTAGCTAAGGTAAGCAAGAGGAAAGATCGAGCAAGTTATAACTAAAATCAAGTATTTAATGAGTCAAGTTAGACCCTTAAACATGTTACAAACTTGCATAAAAAGAGTAGCCCAAAGGTGATGAAATCTTAAGCACACAAGGGGTAAGCCAGTTCCAATTTCAACTCACAATAACTATGCATGAACATTAATATAAAAAGAAAAGAAAACTTCTTTATGGTAATGTTGGACTAAATTTCATCCAGGAAATTATCACTAAAGTGTGCATTATTTTTGAACAATCAATCATTGATTGGACAATGGACATTTCATCCATTATAAGTGCTTCTTGTTGGCTTGAAATTAGATGGCCCAGTTCACATCTAGGTTCATCAGATGGCCATTATTGTTTCTTTAATTTAAAACAATTTATTCTTGAGTTGGATGAGCAGTATCACTTGTTGTTTTGATCCTATGATTTGAATCATTCCTATCTTTACCATTACTAAAATTGAATAATCCAAATCTCATATGAAGTCATTAGATGGCCTAGATTTATTCCTTCTATATCCAAATATCCACTACTCATCTACTATTATGACATTTGATCTCATGGTCAAGAACCTCTCCAATCTTATCAATTAACCCTAGTTGATCTTGTGTAATGGCTAATTGCATAACCGTTTAAAAAAAATATATTTATGAAGTTTGGAAAAACTTTTTAAGCCACTTTGTAGTAGCTTTCAAAATTATTTTTTCTTAATTTTCTAATGGTTATGATAAATATTTTCTTATATAAAACCAGCAATTATTACTGAGCGTCTAATGAGTGTGAATAATAATTTAAGATCTCAAAAATTGCTACATGATCTTGCATTTTTGTAAATTTTTTAGGCAACAACACATTACTGTTAATACTAAAAATTTAAAATTCTTCCATCAAAGGCTAAATATTCTAAGCTTTCATTTTACTATTTTTCTTCATAATGTTGTGTTCTTTTTTGTCTCTTTATTCAACAATAAGGATATGAAAAATATATTTCTTTATCAAAATGTTTTTTTGTTATGTTTTCTTTTTCTTTTGTCTTGGGAAGCTTGACATTTGTGAAAGCTTGAATTCTATTTGATCTCATAAAAAACAAAGTTAGTGTTAAGATCTTAAAAGCTTGGGTTCTAATTAAACCCACAAAATTTAGTAGGTTGGAGGCAAATTACAAAAGAAACTCAAGTTCAAGGTTAACTATTAGAAAAAACTTTAAATTATAACTCCTTTAATAGTGGACTTTTTCTAGACCTCAATTAAGGGATGATGTTATTTCTAGATTGAATCACCCTACCAAAAAGTTATGTTTATAAATTTAATTTAATTTTTATTTTTTTAGTCATTAAAATTATATATCTACATATATAATCATAGTTTTCTTCCATAATAAAATGCATTTCTATAAAACAAAATCAAAAACTAAATATGATCCAAAATTAGCAAAACTATTTTAAAATCCACTATTTATCACTCTTGTGGGATTTGCACACTTATTTTACTTTAATGGGTTACCTATTATGAAATCCTTGTGTTGTACATGTTTATTTATAGGATTTGTATTTCTAATGAATGATAATTGAACTTATAAAATGTTAATAATTATAAATAACATATTTGTCAAAGTTATTTTACAATCTCAATTTTAGTTATTTCTTATTATTATGAACTTTATAACATTGCTATAATTTTTACATAGTATTAAATATTTCAATCAATAAAGTTAAATAAAATAAAAAGTTTTGTATAATTTCACTTTTTGAAACATAACTTAGATAAAGTATAATAGAATATAATTTTTATATATATCAATCATAAAATATAATTACTATAAATAAAAGAATTTTAAAATAATAATAATTTATAAAATAAAATAAACCACATAAAATTTTGAGATCAACTTGAAATCTAATATATTTTTATCTATATTATATAATGAAAAATATTATTTGATAATAGTAATATTTTTTATTATTTAGTTAACATTTAAAATTATATGTCAATAAAATAATATTAAATTAATAGTCAACATACACTTTAAATATTATATGTTACGTTAGTAAGATATAACTTTTATCTAATTATTTCACTCGATTCATTCTCTTTATCTTAATAGCTCTCACATTTTCTCACTTTCATCTATCTTGTCTTATAATTTTCTTATTTATCTCACATTTTTTATCTCTTTCTCTTCCCCTGATTCTATCTCTTTTCTATCTCACAACATTTTGTCAGTTCTCTATCTTTCATATTGTTATTTATTTTATCTTTTGTCTTTTCTTTCTATCCTCTCATTTTCCCTTCCCTTCAATCAATCATCTTACTCTTCTCTTTTTATTAATATTTTTCTTTCTATCTCACTCTTATTTTTTTCATGACTTTCCTCTCTTCCCATATGCTTATCTCATCGCCACTATCTTTTTTTGGCTCCTTCAATAAATATAAGTTGTGAAATCTCTCATTGTTACACACTTTAATATATATTTGAAATAATAAATATATTTTTCTATTTATAATTAATAAATAATTTAAATTTTTTATAAGAACTATAATTTATCATAAAAATTTGTATGAATGTTTGATTTAAGAGAAATAATAATATACAAAATTCCTTATTAATTAAATATAATTAATGTATTAATATGGGAAAGTATTATGACACATACAATGATAGTAAAATTATTTTTTAAGGTGTATAACAAGGATAATATACAAATGTTTCTTCATTAATTGATTCTTTTTGGATAATAATAACTCAAGATTTTCAAGCTTTTATATGCATGTGTGAGCACACTAGCTTTATAGTTTGGATCTTATTAGAAAGCAAACTTTAACTTGGGAGAGACACATAGTTGGATGGGTAACAAATCAGAAGAACTAATGTTGCCCATATTTTTTTTACAGCATTTGTTTTTCTAATGAATGGAAACTTACTTCAATAATATGTTAATATAAAAAAATAACATATTTGTGAATGATATTTTATCATATGTTTTTTGCTATTTTCATTTATAATAACATTATAATATAATAATAATTTCAATATAGTATTAAACATAGCACATCTTTTTATTTTTTAAAATAATAAAGTTAATAAAATTTAGTTATAAGCAACATAACTTATATCACCAATAATAAATTAGAATTTATATAAATTTATAATAGTATATAATGTTTTTTAGAAACATTTTTCACTAAAATAATAATATAATTTATAACATTAAATATTTAAAATTATATCATGTATATAAAATATTATTTATACTTATTATTTATATTATGTAATATGAACAAAAAATGTTTGAATTGATATGAAATTTATAATATCATTATTGTTTTCAAATAGCATTAAATGTAAAACTTCATATAATATAAAAAAATAATAATAAATTTAATATAATTTAATTTTGGAAAACATAGCTCGTATCAACAACCTAACTTTTAAAAGTTTTTTAGTATAAAAATATTATATAATGTAACTTAAACTGCCAAGCATTTTATCATAAACAAAAAATATTATTTTTTAGTTTATTATTACTATTATCTTATATGAAAATAATATCAGAATAATGATATTAATTTTTATTTTTTATATTTTTATGTTAGAATCATTAACAAAATAATATTAAAAATATAGACAAAATATAATTTAAGCATTTTTAATATATTAAAATACTATAATGCTTTGAATTTTTATTGTAATAAAATAATAATTAATATTAAATATTTTTATCAAGTTAATTTTAAGATTTTTTTTAATTTTAATTATTTAGATATATATTTTATATAATTATTTCTCTCACTTCTTTCCCTTTATGTCAATAAGCCTTATATTTTAAAATTTTCTTCTCTCTCCTATTATTATTCACTAATTTTTCTCTAAACTTTTCTCTCTTTGAATTACCCTCACCTCACTTTGTTTTTTCTTGCTATATATTCTTAATATTTTATCATTCACTTTGTTATATATTCTTTCTAACTCATCTATTTTTTCTCTCCCTTCTTTATTTTTCTCTTCTTCTTTTCCCCTTCATTCAGCCATGTCTTTATTCTCTCTCTACTAATATGTTTTATCTCTCTCATAACTATCCATATCTCTCACTCTCTTCTAATATAATTTTCTCCATCATCACTATCTTTTTCTTTAGTTAAGAACTCTCTTATGTTATGTATTTCAATATATATTTTTAAAATAAAAAATAAATAAATATACTTTTTATAATTAATAAATAATTTAATTTATTTTATAAGAATTGAACTTTAATGGAAATAAGTTTTATCTATGAATATTTACTTCAAGAGAATTAATAATATACTTAATTTTCTATTAGTTTAATATAATTAAAGTATTTGTATTAGAATATTTTATAACTTGTATAAAAAAGTAAAACATTATTGTTGAAGTTTATGTGCTTGATAATATACAAATATTTTCTAAAAACTCCATATTTCATAATATCTATTATATATCAAATATACAATGTATCTAAGTTATAACTAAAATCAATTATATTATATCATAATAAATATAAAATATATTTTATTAATTATAATAATTTTGTTTTAATTTTTAATATAAAGTTTAATTAAATTTGAAATTATTTATAACAATAATAAACAAAGTTAATAATAATTAATATATATTAATTTGCTTTGAATATCTTCTTTTTTCTTAATATTACACATGTAATTATATTTTTTAAAATAAAATAATATAAATATAATTATTATTCATTACTATATAGGTTTTTAAAAAAAATAAGTATACATCACATAAAATTTCAATATTTCCTTTTCTTTTTATCATATCCCACTTCTTTATGTATCACTATTTTCATCTTATCTCACTCATCTCTATACGACTTTCTCTCTATTTCGATAGGTTTATCTTCATCTCCATTGTCACCTTTTCAACTCAAATAATTTATAATACTTAATAAACTTCTCAAGATGCACATATTATTATAATATTTAATACATAACATTACTTGTTAATAGTACATATATGCTAAGATAATTATAAAAATCATATATATGTGTGTGTGTGTGTGTGTGTGTATATGTGGGTGTGTTATTTCTTAAGATATGTTGTTGTCAAAGTATGCATAGGTAAAATATGTCTGTGATACAAAAATGTTGACTTTTTTATTTATTTTAATTAAGAGAAAAACAGTAATTTTAAGTTTATAATAATTTGTAACATTTATGATTCAATTTTTTTAGTGTACCTAAAGATTCCATTAAAAAAATATAAATCATAATTAAAAGAAAACTTTTATTAAATATTGTATTATTCATAACTAACATGCTACTTAATTTTTTTTAGTTTATAAAAAATATAATTTAGTGAAAAAAGTTCTTATGTGTGAATTTTCATATTAAATAAAAGAATAATATACATAATTTCTTATTAATTAATTATAAATAAATTATTAGCAATGGAATATATTATTACAAACATAATAAAAAATCTTTTGAAGTTGTACACACATGCTAATTAATAAAATTTCGAAAATAATTAAAAATCTTTGGGGCATTAGTCATAGAAGCACATCTTTCTACCTTCTGCATGTGTGCATGACTACATTAGCATTACAGCACCGAATGTCATTGTAACTAAAAATTTAACCATGCTTGACAAAAGTAGTTTTGGTATGGGTGACCACTTAAGAAGTCCTTGGGTTGCACAAATCTTCTCATAGCAATAGTTTTTCTAATAAATAAGAGCTTTTGTGGTATTAAATATAGTCCTTAATATGATTTAAAAAATAATGGTTTTAATATACTTTAGTAATTTCTAACGTTTCATCTATAAAGCATAACAAAGTGGATCTAATATATTGTTAAAACAATATACAAATGATGTGCACAAATTTGTTTATCATTATAACATATTATATGACATATATTACCTTACATTATATCATTAATATGAAATTTTATTTATATTTATAATCTATAACATACTATATGAAGATAATAAGTAAAAATAAATGATATTATTTATTATTTAAATAATTTTAAAAATTATTAATATTAATATAATAAGATTGAATTAATGGTTGATATATTATTTAAATATTATGAATAAAAAATTTGTCACAAAAGGATTTGTTTTTCTTAAAATATTATTTTTTAATTATTTTTCTCTTCTATTTATCATTGTTTCAATAGTCATCATTTCTTTCTTTATCTTATTATTTTTCTTTTATTTGTCTCTCCTATCTCTCTTTTTCCACTTTATCTCTCCTTTATCTCTTTCTCATCATTTGTCACTCTTTTACATTATTATTCATTATCTCTACCTTTTTTTACCTTCTTTATGTCTTCTTCTTTTTCTTGTTCTTTAGGTCATTCAATTTTTGCCTCATATCTTTCCTTATCTTTCCATCTCTTTTTTGTTTCTCTCTCTATTCTCAATTATTATTTTTATCCATACAATACATTATATCACTCCACCTCTCTTTATCCCTCACTTTGATCCAAAGCTCCTCTGTCACACTCTCTCTACACTTTGTGTCATACTTTTACTTGGCCCACATTTACTTTAATAAACTCTTGTGTCGTGTCTTCTTTTTATCCCATACCACTTATTTTTCTTCCTTCTTTCTCCTTTCTCACTCTCTCTTATTCCCTCCTTTGATATGTGTTAAAATATTTTGCATATAATACGATTTAGTATAATATTTTATGTGCTACTTTATCTTTTTTAGAATAACATTTTTTATTTAAATTATTAAAATTATTAGAAACATATGCTTATAACATATGTTATAATATGCTGATATTAATTTACATATAATCTATTTTGCAGCCAAATTATAAATAAAATTTAAAAAAAAAATTCTTTAAAAATTAGCTAATTTATTTTTTAATATTGTTTTGGAAAATGTTTCATTCAAATTTCATTTATTGTTAGACACATTTCTATCTATGATAAACATCTTTTATAATAATTAATGAGTCACAAATTATTTTATATGTAATATAAAAAATATGTTTTAAATAAAACATAATAAGGCAAATTTAATTTTTTCATTGCAATATATTTTTAGAAAAAAATGTATATATTGATTAAAATGCAAATGTTAACCTTTCATTTATCGTCTCTCTTCTCCCTTTATCAATCTTTTTGTCTCTAACTCTTTCTTACCTCTCCATATGTTTCTCCTGTACTTCTACAAGCTGATTTCTCTTTCCACTTTCTTTTTCTATTATTAAGAATTCTCTCGTGTTACATTTTTTAATGTAAAATATAATTCATTATTTTATTATTTATGTTGTATTAATAATAAAATATTAATCATATCCATAACATATATTACTATATATTATATTAAACAATGCATTAAAAATATACATTTATTATATATTTAATGATAATTTTTTTATTTTTAAAAATAATATAATATTAAATTTACAAGTATAATAATTTGTGTTATAAATAATTTTGTTTTTTAATAAACATAATGATGTAGTTAAAATAATTAATTTAATAGATAATTAAAATAAAAATTTTATTTAATTATTTTTATTAATAATATATAAAAATTCTCTTTTTATTTCTAATAAATATAATTTTGCCAAAACAATTTTTTGTATGAATGACCTCTTTAAAGGAATGTGCAATATATATAATTTCTCATTAATTTAATATGATTAATTTATTAAAATTTGTACAGATCATGAAATACATAATAAACATTAAACAATGTTTTTAAAATATATGCATTATTTGTTATCTTAGAGACAATAGTCAAACCTATTTTTTGCTTTTGTGTATGCATTCAACAACACGAATATTAAGGCATTAGATCTCATAAGAACTCAAAAGTAAGCACGCTTGGCCAAGAATAATATTGGGATAGGTGTCCTTTTAAGATGTTTACATGTTCAACATATTTTTTGAGAGCATTCATTTTTCTAACAAATAAGAGTTGGTTCTAGTAATATACACATATTTATTAAAAATGACATAATTATATTTGTTATTTTATACATTTCAATTTAGTTCTTTTAATTATTATTAACTTTATAAAGTTTTTACTTATTTTTTATGTCCCTCATTCCCTTCTCTAACTCCTTGTTTACTATATCTACCTCACTTTATTTCCTTGTTCCTTTTTCCTTAATCACTTCTCCTCTCTCTTCAAATTTTAGTTAAAACATTTTTCATGTAAATCATTTTAATGTAAACAATTTTTTAGTTTATTATTTTTATAAAAAAATTATTAAATTAATATATTAGTATTATTAAAGAAAATATTATAACATATTTTATAACATGTTAATATTAATACACATATTATCTGATATGCATCGAAATTATAGAAAAAATTACTTATATTTATTTTTTCTAGCAAGTTAATATATTTTACTAATTTTCGTATAATTTTTTAATTTTTAGTATAAATTTCTATTATATCAGAAGTCTTGTTTAAGTATAAAAATTTAGCTTTAAACTAGTTAATTTATAATAAGTAACTTTAATATCTTATTTTATAACTATTATTATAAATGAAATTTTTTATATAAAAAATTTGACAAATATTATTATTATTCATTACAATATATTTTTTAAAAACTATATAATATACATAGTTTAAATGCAAAAATTGATATTAAAATTAGTTCTTCTCTTATTTCTCTCTCCTTAATTTTTTTATTTTTTTCTCTCTCTTCTTTATCTTATCTCTCCTCTACTTCTCTCTTGCTCTATAATTCTTTATATTTCTCTCTTTTTATCTTTCTTATCTCTCCATCACTATCTTTATCTGTCTCTGTCATCTCTATTGTATTTTTTATCTATATGATATACTTTATAACTCCACCTCTCATTATCTCTCCCTTCCTTCCAAAATCTCCTATCACACTTTCTCTCTTATTTCTCTATTTCCTTTATTTCTCTCTTAATCTTTCTCTTTCTTATAACTCTTACCCCTTTAGTTTCTTTAACCTTTCTCTAGTGTCACCTTTTAACATTCTATATTTAAATATTTTTATAATATTTTATATTTAAGATATTTAAATTAAATATTTCATTTATTACTTTAGTTTTTTCTATAATAACATCATTTTGTTAATTTATGAGAATTATTAGAAACATAAACTAATAACACATGCTATAATATGCTAATATTAATATGCATATAATCCATTATGTAAAAAAATTTTAAATTAAAAAATTTATTTCTTAAATAAATAATAAATATAATTTTTCAATTTTACTTTAAAATTTTAATGTAAACTTCAATTATATTTGAATGCATGTATAACTATGATAATCATTCTTTGTAATAATTATTGTGTAACAATTATCTTTTTACATCTTATTTGATATTTTATATAAATATTGTATTTATTTTTCTTATAAAACATAATAAAACTATTATAATTTATTTTCATTACAATATATTTTAAAAATAATATACATATTTTTAAATACAAATATTCCCTTTCCATTCTAACCTTTTTCTTCTACCTGTTTTTGTCTCCTCCCTCTTCTATTTCTCCATGTTTCTTTTCCATGCTTCCACAAGGATTTAGTCTCCTTTTGGTATCTCTATCTCTAGCTCCATCAATTATCATTAATTATAAAATCTCCTTTTCATGAGAATAATATAACATTTCATGCACTAAATAATTATTTATGTTATATTTAAAAAATATGATCTTTAAATCATATCTATAACAAATATTGTTATATATCCACAACAAAGTATGTCAAAAATTCCATATGTTTGAGATAAAATGAATGATAAATTTGTTCATTTCTATTCATTTAAAAGTAAATAAATATTAGTTTTAATGTTATAATAATTAATAATATATATGGTTTCATTTTTTTGTTATACATAATGGTTTAGTTAAATTCAATAGTATAATAAATATTTTTAGTAAAACTTTTTATTTTATATTTTTTATTATTGAAATTCAATTAATATTTTTTTATTTGTTTTTTATAAGACCAGTACTTTTGTGGAAAATCATTTATATATGATTGTCTACTTTAAAGGAAAGTATAACATACATAATTATCTCATTAAGTAAAAATAAATAATTTATTATAATTAGAATATACTTTGACATTTGTAATAGACATATAATTATTTTAAAAAAAATGTAAACAAACAATATTATAGAAATATTCTTACACAATTCTTTATCTCCAAGACAACAGTCAAACAATTATACTTTTTTGATTTTTAGGTCTACGTAGACCACACCAACATTAGAACACTAGATCTCTTTAGAGCTCAAAATTTAGACAACAAGCAACCTTTTGAGATGCACATGTGGGTGTACAAGCATGTTTTTTTGTGCTTGTGGTCATGTGCACATTCAGTGGGTGTGCATGTGCAAGCATATGTGTTCATGACAATGTGTGTTTTCAACTGTGTGAGTGTACATGCATCAATGCGTCTATCTGTGCATGTGTGTGTGTGTGCATTTATGCATATGAGTGCATTATCATGTGTGTGTATGTGCTTATGTGTGTGCATGTTCATGTGTATGTCTACATGTGTTTGTGTCTATACATATGTGGATGTGTTTGTGGGTGCATGTGTGTGCATGTGAGCATATGTGTAAGTGTGCATTCATGTGTGTGTGTACATGTGCATGTGAATGTGTGTTCATGTATGTCCATGTGTAAGTGTGTGTGCATGCACTGCATGTGTATTTGTATGAGCATGTGTGCATGTGTGTTTGTATGTCCATCTGTGTGTGTGCCTTCTGTGTGTATGTGTGTGTGTCCATGTTTGTATGTATGTGTGTGAGCATATTTGTGTGAGTGCATGTAAGTGTAGGTGTGTGTGCATGCGTGTGTGCATGTGTGCATGAGTGTGTGTGTGTGTGTGTGCGTGTATTTGTGTAGGCTTGTGGGCTTGTGTGAATGTGTGTGTTTATGTGTCAAGCATGCATGTTTGCGTGTGTGTGTTATGTATCTATATTTTTGAAAGTGTTCTTGTTCCTATAAGAATGCACATAATTGTGTGCATGTGTCAATGTATGTATATGTCTTTTTGTATAAGTAGAAACATGTTTGTATATGTATGTGTGTGTGTATTCATTTATGTTGTGTATGTGTGTGTTCGTGCATGTGCATATGTGTTTGTGTTTGCATTTGCATGTATGCGACTATCCATGTGCGTGTTCATGCTTATGTGTGTGTGTGTGTGTCTGTATGTGTATGTCAGTGGATTAAGAAGTGTATGCATGTGTGCATGCATGTCCATGCATGTGTGCATGCATGTCCATGCATGTGTCTATGCATACTTTTGTGAGTGTTAACATGTCCTCATTGTGTCGTGTGTCGTGTGTCGTGTGCCGTGTGCATGTGTGTATGCTTATGTTTGTGCATGTATGCTTACATGTGTGTGTGTGTGCATGCATGCTTGCATGCATGTGTGTGTTCATTTGTGTTTTTCTATCTATTTTTATGTGCATATGTCCATGTGTGTATGTGTGGCTATGTCTGTGTGTGTATGTGTGTGCATGTGCATCTATGTTCACAAATCACGTTATGTGTGTTTGTGTGAGTCTCTGTGTGCATTTGTGTGTGCATATATGTATGTGTTTATTTACATACATCTATGTAAGTGAGTATAAGAAAGTATGTGCATGGGTTTGTGTATGTATATGTGGATGTATTTGTGTGAATGTGTGACCATGTTGATGTGTGTGTGTGTATGTGTGCACGCGTGTATGTGCGTGCTTGTATGTGTGGATATTTTTACATGTATGTGCACGTCTATGTGTGCCTGTGTGTATGTGTGTATGTCGATGCATGTGCATGTGAACATATGTGTGTTCCTGTATGCATGTGTGCTTGTGTGAGTGCTTATGAATATGTATATTTGTGAGAACATGTGTGTGTGTGTGTGTTCATGTGTGTGTGTATGTGTGTGTATGTGTGTGTTTCAGCTTGTGTGCATAGGTAGCTGCGAGTTTATGTGCATGCATTTATGTGTGCATGCATATGCGTGTGTGTGTGTGTGTGTGCATGTGAGAGTGTTTGTATATGTGTGCATATTGTTTGTATCTATAGGTGTGCATGTGCATCTATGAGTTCATCAGCATGTATGTATGGGTTCAAGCATGTGTGTGTTTGTACATGGGTATGTGTGTGTGGGGGATCACATTTTTATGCATGTTTAGTTGTATGTGCACTTATAGGTGTGTGTTTGTCCATGCATTTGTACTCACATATAAGTATGTGTGCATATGCATGTGCATGCATATATGCTTGTGTCTATTTGTGTGTGTGTGCATCCATGTGTGACTATGCATGTACATGTGCATATACATGTGAATGTGTGTGTATGCATGTGTGTTCATGTATATACATTTGAATGTATGAGTGCATGTATATGTGTATGTGTGAATGTGTGCATGTGTGTTTGTGCATATGTAGTTGTGTTTGTCTATGTGCATATGTGTGAACGTATGTATGGGTGTGAGAGTATGTGTGTATATGTGCATGTGCATGCATGTGTGTTTTCCTGTGTATGTGCATGTATGTATTTATATATATGTGTGGGAACATATTTCTATGTGTGCATGTCTGCATGCTTATGTGCATGTGTGTATGTGTATTTGTGCATGTGTGCATGAGTGTGTGCAGTCGAGTTTATGTGTATGTGTGTGTGTTAACACCAATGTGTTTGTGCATGTATGTGTGTGTTGTGTGTATATGTGTGTATATGTGTGTTTATGTGTGTGTGCTCATTTGTACGCAACTAATTATGTAAATGTGTGCGTGCACATGTGTTTGTGCATGTGTTCTTGTACGTGTGCATGCGTGTTCATGTGTGTGCATGTGCATGAGTGAATATGTACACATGTGTGATTGTGGGTGCGTGTATGTGCTTACATGTGGTTGTATATGCACATGTGAGTGTGTGTGTGTGTGTGGAAGTGTACATGTGTGTTTTGTGTCTACTTGTGTATGCATGTGTCTCTATGTGTGTGCATGTGCGTGCATGTGTTTGTGTGATTGCATTTCTATGTGGGGGTGCCTCTAAAGGTGTGTATGTGTGTGCATGCATGTATGTGTACGTGCATGGGTGTATATGTATGTAGGTAAATGTTTGTGTGTGCACATGAGGGCACGTGTGTGTGTACAAGTGCATGTGCATGTGTGTGTGTGTGTTCATGTGTATGGATGCATGTACATACTTATATGTGTGTCTTTCAACATGTGTGTTCATGTGCATGCATGCACATGTGTGTGTTTGTCAGAGCATGCATACACAGGTTTCTTTTGCATCTCAATGTACATGTGTACATGCTCTTATTTGTTTGTGCAAGTGTGTATGTGCATTTATGTACATGCATGTGCATGAGTGTGTGTGTGTGTGTGTTTGTTTGCTTATCTATGCATGTACTTCTATATGTGTCTATGTACAGGTTCACATGACCATGTGCATGTGTGTGTAGGTGTGTGCATGTGCATGTGTGTATACCAATGTTTTTGTGTGCTTGTGTGCACTTGTGCATGTGTTCATTTGTGTGTGTTTATGTTCACATCATTATCCAAGTATGTCTATGTGTTGTACATACATGCATGTGCATGTGTGTATGTGCAAGTGTGTATATGTGTGTGTTTTTGCATGCCCCTATATGTGTGCACATAATTATGTGCATGCCATGTGTGCTTGTATATATGTATGCTTGTGTGTGAGTGTTTATGTTCATGTGTATTTATTTGGATGCATTTCTATAGGGGTGCATGCATGTGGCTATAGGCATGCATGTGTGTATGTGGGAGTGGGTATGCCTATGTGAATAGGTGTGTAGACATATGCATATGTGTGCATGTGTTTGTGTGCATAGTTATTCACACATATGTTTGTGTGTGTGTCCTTATGTATGTGAGGAGGTGTCTACCTGAGACTATATGTGCGTGTCCATGCATGCATGTTGGTGTGTGTATGTGTGTGCATATTATTGTGTGTGCACGTGCACACATGTGAGGATGTGTTTTTTGTGTGCATATATGTATGTTCATGTGTATAGATGTATGTATGTGTGTGCATGTGTCTATGCATGTGCATGTGTATGCACATGTGTGTGTGTTTGCACAAACACACATGTATGTGTGTGGATGCACACAACTATCTATCCTTATATGTATGTGCAAGTGTAAATCCTCCTATGGGTTTATGCATGTCTATATGCATGTGTGTGTATATGTATATCCATGTGTATACATGAATGTGTGTGTGTGTGTATGTCTGTGTGTGCATGTGTGCACATTAGTGTACCCATGCTTTCACATGTGTGTGTGTGTGTGTGCATGCATGTCTATGTATACTTGTTTTTGTATGTGAGTGTGCATGTGTGCCAGTGTGCAAGATCACATTTTTCTTAGTGTGTGTGCATGTGCATGCATATATGTGATTGTTTGTGTACTTGTTAGTATGTGTGCATGTGCATCAATGCATGTCTATGTGTTTGTGTGTGCATGACTTTGTGTGCTTGTGCATGCATGTGTGTGTGTATGCATTTATACTAGTGTGAATGTGCATCTTTATGCACCCATACGAGTGTGTGGCTTATGTGTGTGCATGCGTATGGGTGTGTCTGCACGTGCATGTATATATGTGCATGTGTATGTGTGTGTCCATATGTTTACATGTACATGCGTGTGTGTTAACACATACATGTGTGTATGCATGTGCAGGTGCGTGTTCATGTGTTTCTGTGTATGTGTGCACATTTGTGTGTAAATGTGTGCATACATATGTGCATGTGGGTGTGCATGTGTGTTTGTGTGTGGGTTTGTGTTCTTGGATGTGCTTTTGTGTCGTGCATGAGCATGTGCATGTGTATGCATCTGTCTATGCATATGGGTGTGTTTGTGCATGTGCATGCATGTCTAAGTTTGTGTGAGTGTGTATTTCTATGTCTTTGCATGCTTGTGTGTAGATTGTTCATGTGTGTATGTGCATGTGTTTGCAGGTGTGTGTCTGTTCTTACATGCACATCCAAGTGTGCATGTATGTGTGTGCATGCGTATGTGCACCTGTCTTTGCAATTATGTCTTTTTTGCATTTATGTGCTTGTGCATGTGTTTGGGTGTGCATGTGTGCATGTATGCATATGTTTTTGCACATTTCTATGTTCGTGTGTGCAGGTATATATACATGTGTACTTGTAAGTGTGCATGTTTACAGGTGCATGTGTATATGCTTGTGCCTTTGTACATGTTTGTTCATCTTTATGTGTATGCATGTGTGTGTATGCATGAGTGTGCATGTGTCGATGCATGCATGTGAGTTTGTATGTATGTGTATGTGCATCTGTGTCAGCCTGTGTGTGTGTGTGTACGTATTGATGTAATCTTTATCGAGCTAATGCACTAAATTGTTGGTTAATTGTCCTTTTAAACTTTTTGTTATTTTTAAAATTCTTCCTTAAATGAAATTTGGAACAATCATAAGACTCTTGATTTAATAATTTTGATAGGAAATAAAAACTTTATAGTTTTAAAAATGGTTTTCAATTAAATGTTTTATACCTACTAAAAATAATTTTGATAAATTTCTTATATATATATATATATATATATACATATATTATTGATTATTATTAAATAGGAGAGATCATAAATTGTATAATAATAAAGAAATTAAAATTTATAAGAGATTTTTAAGTGATTTGGCCTAACTTGGGCCTACAACAAGCACAAATCAACCCAACCAAGATTTTGCTAATGAAGCCACTCTCTTTTGCCATAAAAAGTAGAGATAAATTACAAACCACACTGTTTCACCATAACATGTAAGGGTTTACCATCACAATCTCAATTATAAAAACTTGCAATATTAAAAAATAATAGAGAACGATAAGTAACCACAATGTTTTACTGTTCACTTGTAAAAACATATATGACAAAAATGTATGGATTATGATATCAAAATATAAATGAGCACATGAAAAAGGTTGAAACAATCTAAATGACTTAGCTTTCAAATATTAAATGTAAACAACTTGTCAATATACATGAGCATAACTAAAAAAATAGAATTAACAAAGATCTTGCTTTAATACAATATTTTTAAACAAAATAAAAAAAGAATAAATAAATAAATAATTAACTTTAAAGAAGTCACCAGCAAGATGTGTAATCAAAGAAACTTTTGAAACAAGAAAAAGAAATGAAGAGGTGTAAGCATGACTCCAACAAAAGCATAAAAATTCAATTGCAATTTTTTGTTTTGTATCTTCTCTTTCAAAAATGTGGACATAACTAAGTTAAAATCATCAATCATCCAAATCCTCCTCTATTTATATTAGAATATTTTATACAAAAATAAAATTTTTTTAACGACCAGAAAGGGTCACCTAAAATTGTCATTGTATTTTTTCATTCAAAGCAAACAAAAATAACTTTCTAAAATGCTAACTATGAGTAAGATTTGATGAGAATATTGAATAAAGGAACTAGATATATTCTAAGGGGGATTTGATCAAGATCATTAGATCCTGCATGCTGCGTGGAAGATGTTAATGTACAAGAGCACTATTTAAAAAGGTGGAGGTGATCATAACCATTCGATCAAGCTTTACGAGTGGACAAAAAGATGAAATGCCCTATTCATAAATGTTGATATGATCTTAGTCGTTTGATCAAGTTTTATAGATGAACAATAAGATGATGATTACTATTAAAATGATGAAGTTGATCTTATCCATTTAATCAAGCCTATTAGATGAATGATTAAACAGAATCTATTATTCACAAAAGTGTACATGATCTAGACCATTTAATCACAAAAACATGGAATCAGACGACACAAGTTCACTTCTATTTTGGAAGCAAAAAATTTGAACTTTAGTCATACATCACAAGCTTGTATATAATATTTAATATTTATAATACTTCCTCCATACGTAAAGGTTAGCCTAGTTGGATTGGTCGCCCCTAGTGTTGTTAGGAAGTAATGACCCTGTGCATATATTTACTTGTTTGATCTAACCTAATCCAATTACTTAATGCTTCATGACTCTGTCCTCACTCGTTATGCCTAAGCCAATTCAAGAGTTATTTCTTGACTTGATTTAATCCAACTCACATAGGGAATTATGCCATGAGTGAGACTTGACTTGACCTAATTTCATTCACCCTGTCTTCTAACATACAGCTCCTTAAGACCTATTGCCTGGCAACAATTAAAAGAACTAGATGTGGGCCTTTGGGCTTTATTGTGTGTGGGAGGTTATGCCAATTTTTTTATGCCACCTTTAGAATATTTATTTTATTTAACATAAAAAAATTATAGCTATTAAAATAAATAAAATATTTTTGTAAATACTAAAATAATAATGTGTAAGAAATTAATGATCATACAAGTGAATGTATTATGTTATACAACTAATTATGTCATATGTAAATAAAAAATATGATAAACAATCAAACTAATAGTTTTTTCGAGATGGACTCTTGATAGTGAGCAACACCACTAAGAATTTGACTAACAACACCTTCATATGCCATTTAAGCCATAGTTGTCACATGCCCACCGTCGCTGCATGACATTGCTTCACTTGTGGATTGCTTCATGAGATATTTAACAATAACTGCCCCAATGGTTTAGCACTAAATTCTCCTCCTCTTGTAACCAATCAATTAGGTAATCATACTTAAGAACAATATGAGTTTTTGAAAGGTTTCAATAAATAATGATTTGGGAAAAAGAATCTCATATTGTTACGGGCACTATTGCATTTCAAAATTCATCAACAATAAGAAGGAATAATAAAAAAATAATTTATCAAATTTCCTCTTGCATTTTCAAGAAATCATTAGGTTTACACACCATTACTTGTGTCTTGAATTTCCACCAAATCCTCAAAGAGCTTAACATGTATGAGCATTACCTATCGCATTAAGCTCTAAGTTGAATTCTTACAAATTTTATCTCCACAACTCAAAACTTACATCATTCCAAAAACCATTTTCACTTACTTCACATATAATCATTAATTCAATAAAATTCACATGACTTCAATGCCACACTAAATATATTAATATAGCTTATATCAAAAACTTAATAATCAAAGTACAAGACCATATTGATTTAGTTCTTCGTGATAACAAATCAAAAAACAACATAAATCTTGATATTCTCATCTTCTTAAAACTCTTCTACATAAGTTAACATTTGACATTCAAGATACATATTGAAACATGACCTATTTAATTTTCCTAAAGTGATATTAAATATTTCTAGCAAAGCTACTATGGAGATTAAATTGTTTACCCTAAAAATAATGACCACACATTTTACAAATGAGTGACATGCAAATGCACAAGTCCAGGCTTGTCTCCACGTCATGATTATGGAAATAAACCAATACAACTACCTAAACTATAAATTTATAAACATAAAATATCTTGGGTTCAATTATAATATTGTGTGATTGAGGTTCTTTTAAAAATGTATTTTTAAACACATTTTCTTATGAATTAATTCATATTTATCATTCTTTAAATAGATTGATTCTCTAATTTGGCTATCATAAGAAATATTTTCATGCCCATCACAATAACTACATACAACTTAAGATTTAGCATGAAAATGAGAAGTATGCAAACTAGTATTATTTTTTTCATGTAGTTATATAATGAAGCATGTTTGTGAATATATGGAATAAGATAACTTCTATTATCATTCACATGTAAATGTGAACATTCCAATCTATATTTCTTTAGTCATATAAGGTGTAAAATGATAAGTTATAGTCACAAACTATTATTTCTATTCAAATATGTAAAAGATAAAGCATGTATAGACACATATGAATATGTATAAGAAATAAAAATACATGAAGGCATACTAACAAACTTTTCTTTCAAATCATTTAACTCTCTTTCTATCAAACCAATATTTACTACTTTTTCTTTTAAAATAATATTTTCTTCTCTTAAAAAATATTTTCACATTTCAAAGAATTAATACATGAACTGCTTAAGCCAAAGATGTCTGACATTCATAATTTACTTTATAAGGTACTTAAATAAGTAGCATGCATAAGTAAAATATTTTGAAATTGTTCATCTCTAACGTTAAGCTCATTACATTATCTTTTTAATAAGTAAACATGATGCTCTTATTGGTCATATTTCTCTTTAAGTTTAGCATATATCTTATTCAATTTTTTATTCTCAACAATAAATTCATCAAAAGCAATAGTCAATTCATCATCACTAAAAATGTGATTATCACTATTAGAAGAAGAAATATGTTATACACCTTAGAATGAAGAGCTTACTTTTGAGGTGCTTAATGCTTCTTTCTTCATCTTTCTCTATTTCTTTTTCTTTTGATTTCCCAATTTCATCTTATCTTGGGTAAGAAATACAACATATTTATCATATAAATTCTCTAGTTTATATATATCTCAAAATAAGCTTTTAGATGTCAAATCCTTATACCAATTTACAGAGACACAAAAAATAAAGATAACTCGTTCTTTTAGCATTTCTTTGCCTTAAACTTCTAGATTATTCATCAAATGTATTTGAAACAATAAAATGATTTTTAAATAAAAACTATAAATCATTATTAACATTTATAATAAAATATTTTAAATTATTTGTCCACAAAGAAAAATTTTGACCTTCAAACATTGGTGGATTCATGTAGTTTACAATATAAATAATAATTCACTACATAACCAGAAATGAAAAAGATGGGATCTACTTTTGGAAATTTA
Source organism: Vanilla planifolia (assembly GCA_023846275.1). Classification (NCBI taxonomy): domain Eukaryota; kingdom Viridiplantae; phylum Streptophyta; class Magnoliopsida; order Asparagales; family Orchidaceae; genus Vanilla; species Vanilla planifolia. Next base: position 1,544,610 of record JAIUJO010000036.1, on the reverse strand, counting down.
ATCTATCGATGTAACTCATTCTGATACAATTTTATGTGATCTGTACCAAGCCAACTCAAAAAAGAGGGGGTGAATTATGCCTTAAAAATTTTACCATTTTTTAAAAATATTTTAAATAAAAATTTAGAAATCATAAAATCATTCAATTATTAAATTTCTTAAAAAGATGATAAAAAAGAAAATAAAAATTTAATAGTTCTAAAACAGTTTTCAATAAAATTTTTATACATTATAAAAAAAATTGATAATTTTGTTTTATAAATATCTTTTAATTAAATATTATTAAGTGTAATATAATAAATTATATAATAATAAAAAAAATAAAAGTACCAAGAAATTTTTAAGTAGTTTGGCCTAACTCATGCCAACATCCACCTTAGTCAAACCAGCCAAGATTTCACTAATGAAACTACTCTTTATTATAATAGGTAGAGTTAACAGCTACAATCCATATTATTTTAACATGATAGTGACGGGTTCACCATAAAAATTTAAATCATAAAAGCTTACAATATTTCAACACAACACAAAATAATAATTAACTATAACATATCACTATTCACTTATAAAAGAATATATCACACAAGTCTATGGATTAAAATGTTAGAATATGAGTTCACATAAAAATGTTTAAAAAAATATAAAGGACTTTGTTTTAAAATATTAAACCTAAAATATTTATTAATATACACTGACATTATTAAGAAAAATGAATTCAAAAAAGATCTTATTTTAACATGATCTTTTCTAAAAACAAATAAAAAAGGAAGAAAAAATAAATTATCAATTATAAAGAAGCCTCAAGAAAGGTGTGCAACAAAAAAATTGCTAAAGAAGGAGAAAAAATGAGTTGCAGACACAGCTGCAACAAAGGAAACAAAATCAAATTATAATTAATGGTTTTGCACCTTCTCTTTCCAAAATATTAATGTAACTCCTAAGGCTTCTTAATTTATATTAGAATTTGTTAAACAAAAATAAAAATTATTTAACAACTATAAAGGGTCATCTAAATTTGTTATTACATTTTGGCATTCAAAAGAAACTCAAGCAGCTTTCTAGAACCCTAGTTACGAGTGGTAACAATGATCACCGTCCAATCTAGGTGGACAAAATAGGAGTTGCTCAATCAAAATGCTAAATAAAGGTCTAGAACTAATCCAAGAAATATTTGATCTAGATCCTTAGATTAAACATGCTAGATGGATAGTGTTGATGCACAAAAGTGGAGTCAATCTTAATTCTTCAACTGAGCTTTATAGATGGACGGCTAAATAAAATTCATAGTTCACAATTGTGGAGAAGATCTCAACCATGTTATTAGGTTTTTATGGATGGAAAGTATGATAAAAAAATACCATTCAAAATAGAAATTTTTATCTCATATGCTTGATCAAGCTTGTCAAATGAATGCTTAAACGGAATCTATAGTTCACAAGGCATGATTTTATGTCCCACATTACAAGCTTGTGCATGATATTTGGAATTTATAATACTTCCTCAATGAAAAAAAGTTTGCCTAATGGGGTAGTCCACCACTTAGTGCTTCTAGGAAGTAATGACAAAAGTTGTTATCCTAATCCCAATATTTAACACTTCATGAGTTTGTCCTAACTCGTTATCCTAAGCTAGTTTAGAGGTTATTCCTTGACCAGATATAATCCAAGCTACAAATGGAATTGTGTCATGCTTAAAACTTAGGTTTAACTCATTTTGGTTCACCCTATCTCTTGACCTACTACTCCTTAAGCCTTATTGCTCAATAGTAGTTTGGGCCACTTAGCCCTACCCTTTGGGCTTGCCCATGTCTTGATGCTTAGGCCAATTGATTTTATTAAGAGCCCATTTAAATATTAATTTTTTTACTTATAAATGTTTTTGTTGCTAATAGGTAAATAAATTATTTTTGTAAATACTAAAATAATAATGTGCTTGAAATTAATGATCATGTTTATGTAACCTAATTATTTCATACATAAATAAGTGATAAGATAACAAATAAAAAAAGTTGATATTTTAAATATATATTATTGATAGTTAATTGCTCCCCCAAAATTGAGTAATAGCTCCATGATATATCATTAAGCCAGAACTGTTGCATGGCCACCATCATTGGTTTAGATTGCCTCACTTATAGATTATTCCATAAGATATTTGGTCAAACTCTCTAATTCATTGATCTTATAAAAGCTTGAAATGCATGACCTAAAAGTTACTTGAGAAGACTATTAGAGAAATTAACATAATTATTTTATTATTCTCAAATAAAAAGTCTCAAAATAAATGGTACAACACTTATGTAGGTGCATGTGTGTTTATGTGTTTGTGCATGTGCATATGTGTGCACATGCATGTCCACTACAAGTGTCAATATATGTGTGTATGCCAACATGTCTTTGTGTGTGCATATATGTATGTGTGTGTATGCATGTGTATATGTGTTGTGTGTGTGCTTATGCACATTTGTGTGATTTTTTGTGTGTTTGCAAGTGTGCTTGTGTGAGTTTTTGTGTATGGAGGGTTTTAGCATGTATATCTAATATGAGTGCATGTGCATGTGTGTTTATGTACGACTAGGTGTGTGAGTGGGCATGTTTGTGTGACTGTAACCTTACATATGTGTTTGTGTGCATCTGCAAGTGTGTGTGGGCATATGCATGTGTGTGTGTGTATATGTGCCTATGCATGAGTGTGTACATGCACATATGCATATGTGTTTGTGTGTGTACATGTATATGTTCTTGTATATCTATGTATTTGTGGGTTTGTGTGTTTATGCAAGCCTATGCCTATGTTTATTCATGTGTGGGTGCATATGTGTGTGGGTTTGGGTGCATGTGCATATGTGTGCCTATGTTTGTGCATGTCCATATGTAAGTTATGTGTGCATGTGCATATGCATGCATGTGATTATCTACATTCTTTTTCTTATGTATGTGTGCGTATTTGTGTGCATGCATATGCATGTGAGTGTGTATGTGTGTGTGTATAAGTGTCTATGAATGTGCATGTATGTGTGTGTGTGTGTGCATATATGTGAGTGTTCATGTGTTTGTTCATTTGAATATACCTATGCATATGTGTTTATTCATTTGTGTGCATGTGCATGTGATTATGTACATTTGTGCATTTGTCTATGTCACTACATTTGTGCTTTTATGTGTGTGTGTGTGCATTTATGTTAGTGCATATGCATGCATGTGTGTGTGCATGTGTATGAGTGTGTGTTTTTGTATGTGTATGCATGCATAAGTGTGTGACATTTGGGTGTGTGTGCACGTGCATGCATGTATGTGTGCATGTGTGTAATTGTGCATTGTGTCTATTTGTGTGCTCATGTGTTTTTGGTGTATACATGTGTCTGAGTGCATGTGTTTTTCTATGTGTGCATGTGCACAAGTGCATCTATCTATGTGAATGCATGTGTATGTATGTATTTGTGCATGTGTTTGTATGTATGTGAATTTGTATGTGTGTAGATTTATGTGTGTTCCTATTTGTATGAAAGCATGTGCATTTGTGCTTGCATGTGTTTGTGTGTGTTTGTGTATGTGTACATTTGCATGTGCATGGCTTTTTGTGTGTGTACATGGGTGTGCATGTATGTGTGTGTGTCGGTGTGTGTGATTGTATGCGTATGCTTACTTGTTTGTTCATCAATTCTTTTGTGTGTGGGTGCATGTGTCTGCATGCATTTGTGCATTTGTGCATTTGTGCATTTGTGCAAACGTGTGCCTATGCATGCATGCTTGTGTCCACGTGTGTGTTCATACAAATGCACTGTGTGCTTATTTATATGTGTGTGGTTGTGCGTGTGCATGCATTTATGTACATGTCTGTGCATATTAGTGTATGTGTCCATGTGTTTGCATGTACATTTGCATGTGTATGCATATGTGTACTTGCATTTGTGTATGTGTAAGTTTTTGTTTGTGTGTGTGTTTATGCATGTGTGCATATGCATGTATACATCTATGTATGTTTGTGTGTGAGCATGAATATGTGTAAGTGTGATGCATGAGGGTGTTGATATGTGTGTGTGTTCTTGTGTGTGTAGGTGTGTTCATGTGTATGTGTGTGTGTAGGTGTGTGCATATATGTGTCTGTACATGCATGTGCATTTGTATATGTGTATGTGTGGGTGCATGTGCATGTATGTATGTGTCAGCTTGTGTGTGTCCATGTGTGTGTGTATGCATGCCTATGTGTATGTAGATACAAGTGTGTGTGTGCATATGCATATGCATGTATGTGTATTTGTGAGTGTTTTGTATACATATACATGCATGCATGTGTGTGTGTGCATGTGTACACATACACGTGTGTGTATGATTGTGTGAGTTTGCATGTGTGCATCAATGTTTATGTTTATTTGTGTGTGCGTACATGTGCGTGTTCCTATATGTGCATGTATTCATGTGTCTATGTGTGTTTGAGTGCATGTGTGTGTGAGTGCATGCATGTGAATGTGTGTACTATGTGTGTATGTGTGCCAAAATGTATGCATTGGTTTTACATATAGGTGTGTATGTGTCTGTGTCTATGTGTGTTTGGTTGTATGTTATGATGCATGTTTTTGTGTTCATGTGCATGTGTTCACATGTGTGTGTGTGATTATGTGCATGTTTGTGTAGGAGGAATCAATTACTATGTGAGTGTGTGCATGCATGCTTGCATATACATGTGCATGTGCATGTGAATACATATGAACATGTGTATGTATGTGGGTGTGTAGGTGTGTGTGTTTATATGTGCACATGTTTATGTGTGAATGTTTGTTTGTTTTTGTGTTGGTTGTGCATGTGTGCATATGCATGAACATGTGTATGTGGGTTTGTGTGTATGTGTTTGTGTTTATATGTGTGTACACGTGTATGTATGTGTTTGTGTATTTGTATATGTGTGTGCATGTGTCTTCATGTTTGTGTATGTATTATTGCTTTTACATGTGTGTCAAAGTGCGCTTGTGTACATGTGTGTGGGGTGTGTGTATTCGTGTGTATGTACATTTGTGTGTGTGTGTGTGTCTCATTGTGAGTGAGTGTGTGTGTGTGTGTGTGCACACGTACGTGTGTGCAATCACATCTATGTATATGCATATGTGCATGTCTATGTGAGTGATTGTGTGTCCCTATCCACATTTTTTGAATGTGCTTGTATGTGTGCATATTTTAGTGTCTATGTGTAAATGTGCATGTACACATGCATGTGTGTGTGTGTGTTTGTGCATGTGTGCTTGCATGTTTGTGTGTACTTGAGTGAACGTGTGCACGTGTGTGTACATGTTTTGTTGTAGCTTTGTGTGTACATGTGTATGTGTGTGTCTATGTGCATCTATATATTTGTGCATATATGTGTATGTTTGTTTGCACATGTCTATCCATGTGCATTTGTTTGTACATGTGTGTGTGTGTGTATGTGTGCATGTGTGTGTGTACAAGAGTATGTGCACATGCAGGTGTGAATGCTTATGCATATGTGTGTGCGTGTGCATGTGCATGTGCATGCATATGTGTTGTATGTGTGTGTGTGTGTTTGTGCATGTGTATTTGTTCATGTATGTATGCATGTGTGTGTGTGTGTGTGCAAATGTGTTTTAATGTTTGTGTATGCATGCACATTTGTTTTTTTATGCATTTATGCTTCGATGAGTGAACTTGCACTTATGCATATGCATGTGTGTCTGTGTGTGCAGGACCCCATGTGTGTGTGAGTCAATGTGTGTGTTGGTGCGAGTGTGCATGCCTTCGTACGTGTATGTGAATGTGTCTATATGTGTCTATGTGCATGTGTGTGCATGCTTGAGCATGTGTGTGTGCACATATGGGAGTTTGTGTTTGTGTCTATATTCATGTGTGTGCATGTGTGTGTATGTATGTGAGCCTTTATATGTGCATTTTGTCTGTTTCTGCCAATATGTTTGCATTGTGAGTACTTAGAGCATATGTGTATACTTGTTTTTATGTGTGTTTGAGTGTGTACATTTGTTTGAGGGTGCATGTGCATGTGTGCTTGTTGGCATGAGTTCATGTTAACGTATGTTCATTTGAATGGATGCACATTGATGCATGTGTCTATTTGTGCATGTGTTTGATTTTGTGTGCATATGTGTGTATCATCAGGTTTGTGTCTATGTTTGCAAGCATGTGTGTATGTGTGTGCATGTCTATGTGTGGATGTATTCGAGCATGTTTGTGTGTTCTAATGGGTGTGTAATTCTACATGCATGTGTGTGCATGTACTTGTGTGCATAAGTGTGTTTTTTAATGCACATGCATCCTTGTATTCATGCGTGTGTGTGTGCATATGCACGTGTGCATGTGTCTGTGTCTTTGTGTGTGCTTGTATATATGTGTGCATATGTATTAGTAAAGGTCCATTTGTGTGCATGCATATGCATGAATGTGTGTGAGTATATGTGTGTGTGTGTATGTGCATGTGTGTGTGATTGTGTACGCATGTGGTAAGTGGATCCATGCATGTGTGTGTGTCTGCAAGTCTACTTATGTGTGTGTGCATGTGTGCATATGTATGCATGGGTGTGGGTGTGTCTGTCTGTACCTTTGTGTGAACATTTGTGTGCATGTATAGGCATGTGTGCATGTGTGTGCAAATGTATGCCTATGTGTGTAAGTGTATTCATGTGAGCATACATGTGTGTTTATGTGTGTGCATGTATGAGTGCTTGTGTATATGTTAGTTGTGTTTATGCATATGTATGTATATGCATGTGTGTATTTGGACTAGTGTGGGTGTCAATATGTTCAGAACCACATGTATGAATGCCTATGTAAAAGTATGTATGTCTCTATATGTGTGTGTGTGCGTGTGTTGGTGCATATGCATTTGCAACCCTGTGTGCATGCTTGTTCATGTATATGTGTGTGTGCACTTGAATTTATGAATGTGTGTATATGTGTGTGGATATCTATATGTGTGCATGTGCATGCATTTGTGTGCATATGCACCTCTATGTTTATGTGAATGTCATTATGTGAGCATGTCTGCATGTTTTTGTTTGTGCATGTGCATGCATAAGTGTGTGAGTGTGTTTGTATGCATGTGTGTATGTGTGTACATGCATGCATGTGTGCAAGTGTGCATGCACGAGTGTTAGTTTGCATTGCTGGGTATGTGCATAAGTATGAGTGTATGTATGTGCATATTTATGTGTGCAAGTGTGTGGGTGTGTGCATGAATTTATTAATGTGTGTCAATGTGTGAGTGTGTGCACATGTGTGCCTATATGCACGTGTGTGTGTGTGTGTGTTTGTTGATATGTGCATGTGTGCGTGCATCTGTGTATGCATGCGAGTATGTTTGTGAATGTCTAAGCATGGTCATGTGAGCATGTGTGCAAGGGCTTGTATATGCGTGTGTTTACGTTTTTGTGTGCTGACATGCATGTGAGTATTGTTCTTGTGTTTGCAAGTGCATGTGTATGCATGTACATGCTTGCACTTGTTTGTGTTTGTATGCATGTTTGTGTTTCTTTGTGTGTGTCTATATGTGTGTGCGTATGCATATGTGTTTGCATGTGTGTACATGTGTTTGTGCTTGTGTGTGCATATATGTGTGTGTGTAGGTGCACACATGTGTGCTTGAGTGCATGCTTTTGTGTGCATGGGTGTGTGTATGCATATGTGCATGTCTATATATTTTTATGCATTTGTTCACATGTGGGTGTACATGTGTGTTTGCATAAGTGTGCATCCATGTGTATGGACAAGCTAGTGTGCATGTGTGTGTGGCATGCATGCATGTGTGGATGTGTTTCGATGTGTGTGTGTGCATGTATGTTTGTGTGAGTGTGTACATGTGTGTGTGTATGCATGCATGTGTGTGAATGCATATGTGTTTTTGTATGTGTATGTATGTCCTTGTGTGTGTGTGCACACATGTGCTATGTATGCACATGTGTATAGATGTTTCTAGATGTGTTTGTGTGCATGCATTTTCATGTGTGTGACTTCATATGTGCTCATGTCTGTTCTTGTGTGTGCATGTTTGTATGTACGGCTTTACATATACATTTGTGTGCATGTGTGCTTGTTTATCGATATGGATGCCGTGTGTGTGTGTGTGTGTGTGGATTCTTGTGTTGGGTTGTGTGTTGGCGTGTGTGTGTGTGTGCATACATGTACTTTAGTGTATAGGTGAGAGAAAGGGTGCACGAGTGTGTTTCTACATGTGGGTGTGTGTGTGTGTGCGTATATGTGTGTTCATGCATGCATGTTTTTACGTGCATGTATATGCACACACAAGTTGTTTGTGGGTGCTTGTGCATATGTGTGTGTGTGTTTTCATGTATATGTGTCTGTGTGTGTACTTATCAATTTGTGTGTGAGTTCTACATCATGTTTGCATATGTACATATGTGCGTGTTCATGCACATGTGTTGCATATCATGTGTGATTTTGTGTGCGTGGGTGCATATTTGTCTATATGTGTAGATGCATGTGTGTGCATGTGTGTGTGTTCATGTGTGTATGCATGTGAGCATGTGTCATATAAGTTTGTATTTATGTGTGGACATGTGTGTGTGTGTTCTTGTGTACATGTGTTTATCTATGTGACTCTATGTGTGTGTGTGAGCATGTGTTTGCACGTGTGTGTAAGTGCGTGTCAAGGTGTGCATGTGTGAGTCTCTGCACTTGTGCTTGTGTTTGTGTGTATAGATGCATGTGTATGTGTATGCATGTGTGTGTGTATGTCTTTGTTTGTGCACACACATCTCTGTATGTTTGTATATGCACACATCTACAATGTGTGCGAGTGTGTTTATGTGTGTGCATGTGTACATCCATGCATGTTGTTTGCACATGCATGTATTTGCATGTGTGTTTGCTTGTGCAAATTTGTGCATGTGGTAGTCTGTGAATGTGTACGTGCATTTGTACAACGAGTGTGTATGGATGCATGTATGTGCTCCTATGTGTGTGCATGTGTGCTTGTATGTGTGCACTAAGAGGCTTACATATATGCATTGTGTGTGTGTGCATACGTATATTTTTATGTGTGTTGGTGACATGTTTGTGCATGGACAAGTGTATGTGCATGTGTTTGTGCAATGTGCCTATGTGTATGCATGTATGCATGTGTCTATTTATTCATATGTGTACATTTGTGTGCATGTGCATGTGCATGTGTGTGTGTCTGTAAGCTTGTTTTTCCTATGTATATGCACATGTGTATGTGTATATATGTGGATGTGCATGTGTGGGTGTGGGTGGGCATGTGCATGTGCGACTTGTGTGTGTGCATTCTATATACATCTGTAATGTATGTGTCTATTTGTGTATGTGTGTGCATGCGTGTATGTGTGTGTTCAAGTATGCATGTCTTTATGTGCATGTGTGGCTGTGTGCATGTGCATATGCATGCATGGAATGGTGTGTTTGCATGTACATGCGAGTCTGTGTTTGTGGCTGTGTGTGCTTGTCTTGCATGTGTCTATATGTATGTGTGGGCCTATGTCTTTACATGTATATGTGTATTTGTATGCAAGCATGTTTATGTGTGTGTGTGTGTGTATGAATGTGTGTATGTATGTGTATGTGTGTATGTGCAGTTGTGGGTGTTTGTATGTGTGCATCTATGTTTTCATTCAATTTTATGTATTTATGCAATTTAATATGTGTGCATGTGCATGCATTTTTGTGTAAGCATGTGTTTATCAATATACCAATATGTGTATGTTGTCATGTGCATGTGTTAGTCTCTTTATGCATTTGTGTGTGTATACGAGCATGCATGCATGTGTGAGTGTTTTTGTATAAAAGGGTTTGTGTGTGTTTGTGTGAATGCATGTGTGTGTGAATTTATGTGCATGTGTGTGCATGCACGTGTATTTCTATGCATGCACGTGCATATGTGCACAAGTGTGTGTTTCTGTGTGGACATTTGTAATTATGTGTGTGTTCCTATCTGTTTATGCATGTACATATATGTTTGTGCTTACACAAATGTGTTGGTGCGTGTGTCCATGTGTGTGTGGGAGGGTGTGTGCATGCATGCATGTGTGTATGTGCATATGCATTTAGGTGTGTGTGCTTGTTTGTGCATGCACATGTGCCTTTGTCTATACACATGTGTGGGTTGTGTGTATGTATGAGTGTGTGCATGTGTGTAGGCATATGTGCATGTGTGCAGATGTGCATGTGTGTGTGTATGTAGACGTTTGTAAGTGCATTCAAATGTGTGTGTTAATCTGTGTATATGTGTGTCTATGGTGGTGCATGCATGTCATTGTGCTCGCATGTATATGCATGTGTTTGTCTTTTTGTGCAAACTGTGCATGTGTCTGCATGTGTGCATTCATTCATATGTGTTCACATATGAATGTGTGTGTCAGCATGTGCTTTTGTGTGCATGTATATGCATGTGTGTGTGTGTGTTTATGTATGTATGTTTGTGTCTCAGTATTTACTCATGCATCTGTGCTAAAAATGTTAATGTATTCATGTGTGTGTGTGTATAAGTGCTTGTCTACATGCATGTACATGTACTTATGTGCATGCACACATGTGTGTTTGCGTGCATATGTGTATGTGCCTATGTGCGTGTCTGAGTGGATATGTGTTTGTATGTGTGTGCATGCACATGTATGTGTTTCTACATGGTTATGCATGTGTGTATTAATGTGAGTGTGTGTGCTTCCTTGTTAACTTGTGTTTGTGCATCTGTGATTGTGTGATGTATGTCTACATGTGTGTGGGAGTGTGCATGTCTGTGTGCTTGTCTTTGTGTGCTCTTGTGCACATTCTTGTGTGAGTGTTAGTGTGTGTATGTGTTATTGTGTCAATACTCCTATGTGCATGGCATTTGTGTTTGTCTCTGTGTGTACATGTTGCTTGTGTTTGTGCATGTGTGCACATTCATGCCATGTGTGGGCATGCATGTGTGCACATTCATGCCATGTGTGGGCATGCATGTGCGTTTTTGGTCATGTTTGTATTGCCTGTGTGTGTCTATATACATGTGTTTGCACACGTGTGCTGGCGTGCACATGCTTGTACATATATATATATGTGTGTGCACATCTTTGTCTAATATGTGTGTGTGGGTGGGTTTGTGTGTATGTATGTGAGTGTACATGCATATGTAGATGCATATATGCATATGCATGTGCACGTCTTTATACGTGTGAATGTGCCTGGGTCTACATGTCTGTGAGTTTTTGAGTGCTCGCGCTTGTGTGTGTGTGTGCATATCCATGTGCTTGCATGTGTGTGCATGAGCACGAGAAAGTTTGTGCATCGATGCATGTGAGTGAGTGCATGCTTTTTATTTTTTTTATGTGATTGTGTGGGTGTGTACGTGTGTCTATGTCAAATTTTCTTTGTACGTGTACCTTCTTACATGTGTGTACTTGTGTGTGTGCAGGTGCAAGTCCATGCATGTGTGCATACCATGTGAGTGTGCAAGCATGCATGTGCCGATGCACATTTGTATTTATGTGTGTGTCTGTTTGTGTGCAAGTCTGCATGCATAAGTGTTTGTGAAGGTCTATGTATGTTTGTTTGCTTATGCATATTGTATTGTGTTGTGTGTGTGCATATGCATGCGTGCTTGCATGCGTGTGTGTGTATGTGTATGTGTTGTCTATACTTGTGCATGTGTGTATGGATGTGTGTTAGTTTTGATGTGCATGTGTGTTTTTGTATGTGTGTTTTGGTATGTATGTGTGCATGTCCATGCATGTGTGTCTACACATGTGTGTATGCATGTATATGCTTGTGTATGTGTGTGTATGTATGCGTGTATGTGTGTGTACGTATACATGTGGGTGTGTGTACACATCTAAGCCTATGTGCATGTGTTTGTGTGGGTGCACGAGTGCATGTGTGTTTTCATACATGCAATTATGTTTTTATGCATGTGCATACATGTGTGCATATGTGTGTATGTGTGTAGTTGTGCGTGTGCATGCATTTGTGTGTATTTAGGTGCATGCGTGTGTGGGTGTGCTTGCATTTATGTGTTTGTGCATGTTTATTTATATGCATGTATATCTGAGTGTGATTTAAGTGTGTTTTTGTGTATGTGGGTGTATGTGTATGTGAATATGTGTGCATGTGTGCTGTGTGCATGTGCATATGTGCGGTTGCATGTGTGTGGGTATCTATGCATGTATGTATGTGTGCTTGTGCTTGTGTGTGCATATGGGAGCATGGGTGTGTACATTAATAGATGAATTCATTGTGAGTGTTTATGTGTGGATGTGTGTGTTTGTGCATATTCAAATATGTATATGTGTGCATGTGTATGTGTGTGTGTGTCTCTGTGCATATGCATTTGTGTGTGTACGTATCTGTCACTACATGTGTGTGCTTCGATATGTTCATGCTTGTTGCACACGTGCATATGTGTATGCATGTGTGTGTGTGCATTTTCTATGTTTACATGTGTATGCTTGTCCATTCGCATGTGCATTCCTATGTCTGTATATGTGTGTATCAGTGTGTGTAAGTTACTGTGAACATGTTTGTGATTACATGAGTGTTTGTGCATGCTTACATTCCTATGCATGTGTGTGCACATGTCTATGCGAGTGTGTGTTTATACATGTGTCAGGCATGTATTTTTATGCACATGTGTGTGCATATGGAGGTGGGTGTCTACGGGGTGGTGTGTTTGCTTATGTGAATTTGAATATTTGCACCTGCATGTGTGCATGTGCAAGCATGCACATGTGTGTATGTGCTTGGATGTTCCTATCTTTATTTGTATGTGTGTGTGTGTGCTTATGAGAACATGGCGACATGTATGTGTGGGTTAGTGTTTCTCGTATCTACATGTGATTGTGTGCATGTGTGTCTACATGCATGTGTGCAAGTGTGTATGTGTAGTGTTTGTGTTTGTACCGATGCGTTCATGTGCGTGTGAGTTCATGTGTATGCACATGTGAGTACATGAATGTGCTTGTGTGAGTATGTTTTTGTGTTTGTGTGCACATGTCTGTGTGTACACACATGAATTTGTGTGTGTCAACATGTTAGTATGGGTGTGTTAGCATGAAAGTGAGTGCGTGTGTGTGTGTGTGTATGTATGTGTGTGTGGCTTGTGTGAGTAAGAGGTTTCATTGGTGTATGCTTTTGCATGCATGAGTGTGCACATGCACGTGGTCAATGTGAGTGTTTGTGTGTGCATGTGCATGTGTGTTTATTTGTTCATCTATTTGTGCACATGTGTGTTCGCCCATGTGTGGTTGTGTATGTCTGTGTGCATGTGTGCTGCATGGGTGTGTGTTTGTATGTGTACATGTGTGTTGGGGTGTGTGGATGTGCTGCATATGTGCATGTGATTGCAAGCATTGAGAGTCTATGGAATGGTGTGCATGTGTGTGTGTGAGAGGCATGTTATCTATGCATATGTATGTGACTGTGAGAGTGCTTGTACATGTATGTGTATGTGCATGTGTGTCTGTGTACATGTTTTTGTGCATTTTTGTGTGTGCGTGCACGGTGTGTGTGCATGGGTGTGAGTGGGTGCATGCATATATGTATGTATGCGTGTGTACATGCATGTGTATGTGTGTGTTGTGTGCATTTGTGTATGCTTGCATGTGTGTGTACATATGTGGTTGTATGTGTGTATGAGCTTGAGTGTGCATGGTGTTTGCACATGTATGCATGTGTGCGTGTTTACATGTTAGCATGAGTGCATGCATGTGTCTACATGCATGAGTACATGTGTGTGTGTGTGTGCATGTGCGAGATCATGCATGTATGTGTGTGTACTTTTGTGTGTATTCACTTGTGTGCATATGCTCGTCTAAGTGGCTTTTCTGTGCATATGCATACCTATATATGAGTATGTTTGTGTATGTGTGTGTGTGTGCTGTGTATATGAATGTTTGTCAGTGCACTAATGTGTGTGCGTGTATGTGTGCTCGTACGTGTGCATGCATATGGTTTATGCTTATGAGTGTGTATGTCTATGTGAACATATGTGTCTACATGTGTGTTTGTGTGCATCACTTTGCTTAGTGTTTAAGTACTTATGTGCGTTGAACATGTGTGTGTGTGAGTTTCCATGTGCATGTGTGA